>JBAIZL010000001.1:155980043-156050043 GCA_036971475.1 Prosapia bicincta | reverse complement strand
CATATCTGAAAACCTTTCATCTTTTTTGTGATCTATTGGCGTTGAGTCTTGTGATCTCGGTGAACATAGTTTCTTGGAAATATATCTATTCCCAAAAGCGCTGAGAAGAGCCTTGTGTGTGCGGTGTTGCTACGTCTTGATGGAAGTTTGCTCCTGAAACTTCTTAGACATCAAGTAGGAAAGTGATACGATAAACGATTTCGTGACAGGAGAAATTATTATGTATAGGCCTGACAAAGGTTGATTATTGCTAGCTTTTGTGGCAATACACAGAAAATGTCCGTCTTTCGTCATGCGATAGTTATTTCAACTACCCTCATCAAACCGTATCCACTGTTAACTTGTTGGACTAACTGATGTAGAATATAGGTACAATTTCTGAAAATGTTTCAGTTAACCCTTTCATTTTTTAAAGTTGTCTTAGCAATCCTAAATAATTTAATAATTGGAAATTGCTACAATGGCAACATTGTACTCACCTAAAGTCATATAAAACGCAAAATGAGGACTAAATAATATTAGATAATTGAAATTCACAGTGCCAACAATGGAATAAGCTGCATTAAACAGTTGTGTCAAATAAAATTGCTGGACAGTTTTAAACTGAACACCCTAAGCTAAACACGAAAGAAAATTATACGTTAGTCGTCTTAATATCGTACGTCTAATTACTACGAGCATCTAGTGTCCTCATTTACTAGACGGACTTGCGTCAAATACTCCCAGCCCCTTTGAAGACAATTTCTCGTAATAGGAGAGAGGATAAAACCCAAGAATGTAGTTTTTTGGATTTTTTAAAACTTATAATTGTCTAACAAAAGTGATAAAATGTTTGAAAATAATTTTAATGAATTTGAAAAAAATAATAATAAAATTTTGTTAAAATAAATGAATTATTTTGATAAAAATAAATACTCACTAGATATATGGCTGAAATTTTAAGGAAGAATTTAGCCATTGCAATATATGATTATGGACGGATATTGTAAATATCATGGACTAAATATGTCACCATTGAAGAAAGACTTTGTCGGTCGAGTAAGAAGAAAGAAATAGAAATAACAATAAAGAGATTTTGCTACCTGTAATATTTAGGTCATGTACTGAGACACAGTGAGTTCAATACGAAAATAATAGACAGTTGCTGGGGAATCGGTAGAAACACTCCTAGCTTTATAACCTTCGATTTTGGTTTGGGGTTTTTCGGTGCAACTATTCCGATTTTCCACAACTAAAACCAGAATATTATTGCTGTTATCCATTGGTCTTAACGAATAAGGTGCTAAAAGAAGAAGATGATTAACACACATATAGAAGTATTCAAATGTTTAGGATGAAAAGAAATTACAATAATTATATATTTATTTCCTATTTTTTGGCTATAAGGAGAGGCTATAAAAAGAGGTATATTTTTAAAAATACACTATTACAACTAACTCAAACGTAAACGTTTCATTTGCATCAATTAATTAATATAATTATTAATTATTTTAAAAATCTATTTTAATTGCCTTGAGCAAAGATCTCAAGTCGAGAGGATATTTGAATAAGATGATAAAAACACACAAAGGATAGTAATGCTTTTATTATTTAAAAACTGAATGTATTCGTTCTTGTTTTCTA
Source organism: Prosapia bicincta (assembly GCA_036971475.1). Taxonomy (NCBI): domain Eukaryota; kingdom Metazoa; phylum Arthropoda; class Insecta; order Hemiptera; family Cercopidae; genus Prosapia; species Prosapia bicincta. The sequence continues at coordinate 156,048,420 of JBAIZL010000001.1, read as the reverse complement.
CATTTCGTATATCCCAGTTCTTGTTCAAAATGGAAGCAGAAGGAAGTTGAAGTGCCTAGGCTAGTTGGTTGTTAGAGTACCTTCTAACGAAGTGCTCAACATCATTAGAGAACAGTTCAGCCTCCCCCACACTCAGTGAAAAGAGTTATAGCTCTCATGTGTTACAGGAGGTTTGTGCATGTTTTAGCGAACTTACTGAGCAAATTCAAACTTGTATACATGAAATCATATTTCTTATGTCAAATGGTTTTCTACTTCCCTAAATAAACTTTACCATTACGTAACAACTTGGAGTAACTGTGTTATATTTAAATAAAATTAAATTAATAAAACCTCTTAATTACAAAAACCTTTGATTATAAAATCATTACGTGAATTTAATTGCAAAACGTCACCTTCGGAGGAAATTATTCAAGGAATAATTCAGTTAACTGTTATTCCGTATGACTTGATTTTAACAGACTTCTAATTTCAAATGAGCTTATTTTTAAAGGTAATAGAAATTTACATCTTAAAACAACTAATATAAACACAAGTTCCTACTACGGTTAGAAATGGAAAATTTTATTTTAGTTACCCCAGAGCACTATGTATGGCATTATCTGGTAACCATGGCAACACTTTAAAGTTGTAAAATGGAGGTTTCGACGACAACCAGATGAGTGAAAACATTTCATATACATCTTTGAGAAATATATTTATAGGTATTGGATAGTTGGCGAAGTACCAAGGCGGACATGCAAGGCGAATAGACAAGATTTCGGACATGAAGAAGATTCCCAGTTCGAATCCGGCTAAAGCCCACAAATTATTATAATTTGAATATTGAATAAATATTTGAAAACACGTTATTAACAACAATTATCATCCCCTATAAGTAAAAAACAAAAATGTAATTGAACTTGAGTGGATGAATAAAAACGTATTTTATTATCGATTATTGAATATTTGAAGATATAATATATATATATATATATATATATATATATATATATATATATATATATAAAGTACGTTTTCTTGATAATAATTTAAAACAACATAGGTTATTTAAATACAAGAATATTTATTAATTTATATTCAAAGATTTACGTTGGAAAAAGTACCAACATCATCAGGAATGAAAATTACAATAATTATTGTAATTTTCATTCCTGATGATGTTGGTACTGTTTACCAACGAAAAGCTTTGAATATAAATTAATAAATATTCTTGTATTTGAATAACCTATGTTGTTTTATTATATATATATATATATATATATATATATATATATATATATATAGTTTTATTATATATATATATATATATATATATATATATCTTGAAAGAATTAAATAAATTACTAAATCTTTTAGTGTCATGTTAGCAAACCAGTAGTTTTGGCCTGATAACATTATAGAAACGTTTACATGATATATTAATTTCTTTCTAGTACTCTCTCTCTTTCACACACACACACACACACACACACACACACACACACACACACACACACACACACACACACACACACACACACACACACACACACACACACACACACACACACAAACACACACACACAAACACACACACACACACACACACACACACACACACAAACACACACACACACAAACACACACACACACACACAACACACACACACACACACACACACACACACACACACACACTCACGCACAAACAAATAAACAAACACAGTTTGTTACAGTTTGTTTATTGTATTCTTTTCATTCATTTTTAATCCTACAGCATTATTTATGATATTATGTGGTAGCCACGGTAACAGTGAAAGTTTTGATGAAAACCAGATGGTGGTAGAAGATAAATTCATATACATCTTTGAATTATACATTTCCAGATATGGGAAAGTTGGCTCAGTGCCAAAGCGCTAAACTTCTAACAGATACTCTTGTTCGAATCTGACCTAGACCCCCTAAAGTTTTATAATTTAGTTATTGAATACATATTTGAAAAGAAAACTGTATTAACATCAATTGCCATCCACTATAGTTTAAAAAAATGTATTTGAACTTGATTGGATGGACAAAATGTATTTTATAAACGACTGAAAATTTGTACAATATATGTATAAGGAGAGTGTGAGATAATAGGTGGAATTTAAAATGGTCATGTACACTATAGCTAGTGAAAATATTTGAGCCTGTATTCAACAGCGTGTATACATATACGTATATTGGTATGTGTTTAATATTTTAGCCGCGTGAGCAATTATTACCGCGTGTGTGTGTCAACTTAACAAATTATAAAAACTTTATAATATATTTCCCCTGTAACAATAAATAATATTTAAAGACTTTTTAGTCCTTAAATTTTAGTGAAAAGAAGGATATTTTAGTGAAGTGAGAAGGGTTTATTACACATTTGACTGTGACATGTAAGGACTTTGCTTTTTGTAGCACAACAGGCTTGATAAAGCGCAACCAAGTGTCAAAACGTTGATAATTAATAATTAGTATTGTTGATTAGGTTACCAACCGCATTTTCATTCATATCATATTTTTACGAGTGCCTAAATAAACAATTATATTAACTAAAGTTAATCTTCACATACTTAGATTTGTCCCATTATCATCAGTACATTGATGACTACATGAGCGTAGTCTTCTGTCGGCGATATTATATTACTTGACAACTACTAATTCCACTTTAAATAAACAATAAACTATCTAATAATTTAAAACTTTACATTTAGTAAGTAAAAAATTATACTTTGAACGTTTCAAATGACATTAAATTACTTCTTAATTTGAAACTAAACCTGTAAATATCCAGAGCAGAGTAAACATATTTTATTAATTCCTAACTCAGCCATTCGGCCTTCGAAGACGTCTAGGGACGAATGCAAAGAGAAACTACTTTTGAAACGTACCAAGTTTTGCAAAGTGTTACGTGGAGCATTTTGATTGGTCAAGAATAATATATTATTCACTTTAACATTGGTTAATGACTATCCGATTATTTGTAGAAGAAACGAAGAAGAAGATAATCTAAGGAGCACAGAGTTAATATTACAATTATACCGTTAATAAACCCAAAACCACATTAAAATAATTGTATTTGATAATACGTAATAATATTAATCACTTAAACAATAGTTTATGACTATCTGAACTTTGAATTTAGTAAATTTGTTAAAACTTACTGAGACAGAACGTTTTCGATCGCTGTGTGGTGATCTTCATCAGTGTCTTTTGCTTGGAGATGTTGGGTCAAGCGGTGACGGTTTTAAAGGCAGGTTTTTTATAGTATCAAAGAGCATGTGTGAGTTGTATTGTGTTTGTTCGTTTAATATGTTTGTACTTTGTGTTTTTGTGTGACTGTAAATTTCATATTCTTCTAGTGTGTTGAGATGTGGTCATTTTTCGTTGATGTGAAGGAATTCTAGGTTATGGTAAATAGCTGTGTATTTGTGTCTTGTTTCTTTTATGTTAGTGTAAAATGTTGAGTTGATGTTCTGTTTGTGTTTCTCGACTTTTTGTTTAAAGCTACGACCTGTTTGTCCAATGTAGAATTTGTTACATTTGTCGCAGTTTAGTTTGTAAACGCTTGGTGCTTGTAGTTTATCTTTGTTGTTGGTGTCGTGTTCTATTTTGTGTTGTAACTTGTTATTACTTTTTCTATTTTATCTGTCTTTAAAACCGTCACCGCTTGACCCAACATCTCCAAGCAGAAGGCACTGATGAAGATCGCCACATAGCGATCGAAAACGTTCTGTCTCATTACGTTTTCACAAATTTACAAAATCCTAAGTCCAGATAGTCATAAACTATTGTTAAAGTGATTAATTAAGATTCACCGAACGTAATGGACTACAAAATTCAAGAACTATATTTTAGATTTATCTACGTTTATTTCAGCAAATACGATTGTTATTACATATGAAATTAGAAAATATGTAAAGCATTTGTTAATAGACAAGATTAGGTTTTCTGGTGATTCTAGAAGTGAGACCAGGTGTATAATCCGGCAATACAACAAAAGTAAGAAACGTAAGGGAAAACTGCAAATCTAAATTTTTGTTCAAGATGTCAAACAAGTTGTTACGTTGAATTATATTAATTTTCATTGTAATCAAGAATAAAATTATTAAAAACAAGATACAAAAATCAAAATATAAGCAATGAATTTATTAGAAGGGTAGACCATATTCTTTCTTGCGTAAATGTGTGTTGCATCACTAACACATTTATTGCTCGGAATTAATGGTATGTGCTATGAAGACGATGTAACATTGTTTACTGGGAACGCAGACCAACGTAAATGGAAGATGCACCGAGCAAATTATAGCATTAAATTACTGTTCTTGTAGCTTTAGAGTTGGGCAATGGACTGTTAGTGGTAGTACGTAGCGAGGGAGTAAGAGTCCTAACAATCAGGAAAAAATATGCTTGCGTAGACGATATCATTGTACAATGAATTTGTAACTGAAAATTCATTTTAAACCTGTGTTAATTCCTGCAATAACGCCGGTTTTGGACACTATATCGGACTAAGTGAAGAGAAAATAAGTGTCTACAAAAATGCACATAAGTACTGAAGAGTAAGTGTTATGAAAAATTACTGATGAGAGATAAGACGAGAATAACCATTAGATAAACATGCTATATTTCAACAGGAACTTGAAATATGACATTAAGAAGAACAAACGAATGGGAGGAACATATTAACTAAGATGGAGAGAAAAGTGACAACAAAGGCAGATCAAGGAACAAAGCCGGTTATAATCATTATAATGAACATATTCATAACTGAAAAAGATAAAGAAGAGACAGAAACAAAATTAGGTAAGAAACACTAGAAAACTCCCTTTCTCTGTAAACTAAAGAAGATGCTAACGTTATCCTCTAAGAAAGTGGTCAAAGAATGGTATGGGGAATAAAGGCAAATCATAGTAAAGTATAAATAGCCTGGTAATAGTAATAGGAGAGGTGTATGACGTCACTACCTCTAGATAGCTTTCCTGCATAACATCTGCTCTCTCTCCACGAGTTAGGACAAAGAGAGTTTACAATTGTACTCGAACAATTAAGTCGATAAAATGACGGTAGGCTACAAAATTAATATACAGAATATAAAATATTTTTTTTGTGCTATCAGAAACTGAAAAACTACTATGTTGAATAATTGTTCTAATAAAATGGGCCATATAAATGTCCAAAAGTTTCCAAATAATCTAATTTTGGTCTAGTATTAAGAATATTATGTATGGTTCAAAAGAGAAAAATAACTAATATAATTACAAAAATTCAATTAAATGTTTCTAAGATGTGTAGGCTATAGTAGAAATGTATAGAAAGGTTGGAAATGTTTATAGGCTTTCTTTTAAATCTTATAATTTCATTTGTAGATATTTGGACAAACGAATTATATTTGCACGTTGATGCCGAACTCCTCAGGTGCTGATATTCTCTGGAGGCTTAAAACTATATTCATTGGGTATTTAAAAACAAACTATTCAAAAAAATTTAAAATTATCATTTAAATCGCTTCCAAGGGAGTATAAGAGCAATTATCTTAATTTTGGTAAGAGAATTACAAAGCCAATTTTCAGCGATGAGTGTGTATGAAAAACTTCAACTATCTTCATCAGAAAACCATCCTGGAACATGCTTTTACAATCGATATCAGTTACACAGATCTATTTACAAAGTCTCTTGTCCTCCATAATCGAAGAAGCGTTGTTTGGTGTCAATCGCTTTAGTGACTGCTGTCATAATATTGCAATCAACATTTTTCTTTACTCATTAGCTTATTATTAAAACTATGGTTAGTGGGCACAAAATGAACTGAGATCTTTCTTGTCCATTGATTTTATTTCGATTTTTCACAAAGTCAGGGTTTTACAACAAAACAGGCGACATAAATGTTGACAATCATACAAAATTGGTTAAACACTACATGTAACACATACAGTCTACATAACACAGTTATTGTTAGGGTAGTATAGAAAATTGACGTGACACATTTTGAAAATATAGTTACTTCTTCTTTAGTATTTTTTATAATTATATACGTCATCATTTTTATTAGGCCAAAGGACATTTTGTTATGATGTTAGTGTTGGTCTCTATTGATATGTGTAATAAGTGTATTATTAAATACAACTTTTGTTGAAATTTCTTATAACACCGAATTTAAAAAATACGTCACATATAAAGTAACTGCAAACTCCAAAGAAATTATTTACCTACGAGGAAATTATATTCCTTTACTGTATAAACATCTTAAGCTTATGGAATAAACGTTATTGATTGACGTTGAACAAATGCGTAGCTTCTACCTCGCTTCGAGTGCTACAAGTTATTATTAATTTGTAACTAAAATTGCTGTATGTATAGAAACATTATAATTAGTAAATAAAAATTAAAAACTAGGATCTACGTTTTAATTATACATCTGTAGATATGTTAACATGTGATACTTGCCTTTAGTAGGACTTATTTATACCATTAGAACGTCTTTAAAGGATTAGTGTCACTGTAAATATTATAAGCCCGATATATATATATTTTTTCGATTTATTGAACATTTAGATTTTGTAACACGTTATATTTTTTGAAATAATTTAGATAGACCTATTGCATGAATATTTATTCTATTATATCGAATCTAAAACCTAAATTATTTTAAATAAATAAAACCTCTAAACCACAAATAACATTTTATTTAAACCTTATGTACATTTTGATTGCCCAGCAATCATCTTCAGAGGTATTTAAAGTTGTAATACCTCTGAAGATGATTGCTGGGCAATCGAAATGTACATAAGGTTTAAATAAAATGTTATTTGTGGTTTAGAGGTTTTATTTATTTAAAAATAAACATTACGCCACAGTTGCTTCATATAGTTACTAAAACCTAAAATTTAATAACACAATTTTTTCTTCTAAAAATGGTATTATCCAGCGTTGAGGAGGGGGACATGCTAAATACTGCTATCCAATCAAAGCGCTCTATTTTGGGTGGGGATTCTGTTAGGCCTGAAAAACTTTGAGATTTTGATCCATTTTTCTTCAGTCTTGGTAAATGATAGATCCGCATGGGCTGTAATGAACATTTCTCTGTGTGAGACGAGTTAGTTGAAATTTAAAAAATGTAATATTCAAAAATGTATTAACAAGGTGTTGTTGTTTTGGTAAATTTTAATAAATAGCTTTATTTCGTTTTTTTAGTTTTCAAAATTAAAAACTAGTAATGTTTCACATGCGTAAGTTAAAATGATTGCCAAGGTATGTTTAATAGTTAGTCTTTTAATATGTCTTGATAAATCAGTAAATATAAGAAAGTTACCAGAATATATCAGGGCTAACGTTCTTTAATAAGTGATTTGTAAAGATCTAAATTTTTATTTATAGAAGATGTGAATATTATTTAAAAAAATTTAAAGTATATTGTCAAATATTTTAAAGTGTAGGTTTTTTAAACTATCGTTTAAATTATTATTTTTTTTTGAAAATTCAAACGAGATCTTTAACGTAACCTATTGTTCTTCAGAACAATTTGGATAGACAGCGATCTGCCCAAGTCAAAATTTTAGATGTAATTATTAATGTAAACAACAGACCCGGTAAGTCTTCTTAAAGTGTAAATAACAATTTACATGTGAACAAATGATTTTTTAAAATAATTAAGAATTATAGGCTATTATAAAAAACAGGTGTGTTACAATTTAGCAATTTTTAGTAATATAAATTTCGGTTTTGAAATTTTAATTAGATTAAATTTGTACAAATTATTAAAAATACAGTTCCGTTACAAATTTTAGAAAATCTGATTTTACAAAAATCAGTTCCGTTACAAATTTTATTTCTATCTCGTGTCATATCGAATACGATCCATCGAGCTTGTTGACGGTTCATGAAGACCTTCGAAATAACGTAACATACATTTGATAATATACAAAATCAAGAGCACAGTGGTACAATATTTGACAATGAAAATATTGGAAAGATCCCAAATACCACAAAAATAATCAAAAGTAACAATTACAACAAGATACCTAAGTTTAAACCCTTGTGTACATTTCGATGACCATGTTATCATCATCAGAGGGCCTTATTACCAAATACAATCTAGCAAACAAGAAGTTACAAACTAGAGTAATCTTGTTTGCTAGATTGTAATTTTGGTATAAGACCCTCTGATGATGATGACATGGTCATCGAAATGTACACAAGGGTTTAACCTTAAGTAACTTGTTTTATTTGTTATTTTTGATTATTTTTGTGGTATTGGGGTTCTTTCCAATGTTTTCATTGTAACATATTTGATAAACAAGAATATAACCTTTAAACTAACCTCTAAGCGTTTTTCTTACTATCACTGAACAGATTCTTGTTAATGCTATTGAATACTCTGGCTAATGCTATACATCAGAGATCAATGTAATTGTTTCACAGAGTTTATATTTCATAATGAAAAATATCTTTTTTTATTAACATTTTCTATTTTTTATCAAGGTAAATTTATAAGATTTTTAGGCCCTGTATCCATAGACAAGATGCTTTTAAAACATAACTTGTCATATAGTGCAGCAGCCTCGTAACAAAAGGCCTTGAAACAAAGACACTTACAATTCACGTTTAGCTTACATCCGCAGTTTATATCACTATTATTTTATTAGTTTTTTAATATATATATGATGAAAATCAAATCTGTAATTATGAGAGTACATTCTTATTGAATATATACCCTTATGAAGTCAAGCTTAACCATTTACCTTTGTTTTTTAAATTATGATTTATAATTTTGTTTGTCTAAAGTAATTAAAAAAATAATGAAATAGATATCCAGAATTTTCCCTTTGATGTGTTTTACTTTTTAAAAAGGGCTAAATTAATTATTCATATCAATATAAACAAAAATTAAGTTAATTTCACAGACCTAATTTCCTCGTGGTTTTAGACGAGGTTTTTAATAGACGGTAATTAAAATTATCAATAACTTTAACTGAATTTATAAAATACATCGAAACACCTTCAAAAATATATTTTGACGTCAATCATCACACTATATTAAACAATTTATTTAGTAATACATTATTTCAGTGAATATTGTCAAAATACATTAAAAAAAAGACAAGGATCATCAGATTGTTTCATATGACCTGATAATAAGATATCCGGTCAATTCACTGTGTTTATTTAATAAATTTTTATTTACCAATGTAATTTATAAATTTTTAATTAACTATATTTCCATTGATGTCTAAATAGTCAAAATCCGTGTAAGGTTAGCCAACGGTAGTAGTCTTTCTGGGATGTGTACGTTTGGTTGAAAACATCAATCATTTTGAAAATGTTAGAAAGAAAGGTGCAAAGGATGTAAGCTAAATAAAGTTACAAAGGAATCACCATGTGTGCTTTATACAGACTCGTACTTCTAGAGTCTGTGTTAATGCCAGTTAGCCGTCTGAATACTTAAAAACAACACTTATCCGAATTTTGCACTGTTTTTTCTTTCTAACATTTCAAATAATTTAGCTTCCTCATTAGATATCTTTTCCTCAAATTTTGTGACAGTCACTAACCCTAGGCAACGTAATATATACATCTGTACTAAAAATATGATATATATATATAGACTTTTGTGTAACATAGAAAAGTGCTATCATCTAAATACACATTTACATACATTTATTTGTTAGAAAAGCTGTACAAACTATAGGAGGGAGGAGTTCTACCCCTCATCTGAGCCTTTTGAGGGGTAGATTTTGGTAGGGGTAAGGCGAGATTTTGGATGCGAAAGCCAAGCTTTTACTATAAAGCGTTTCTTAGTTGGTATCCCTGATTTTTTGTATAAATTTATGAGATAATTTCATATCTCTTGAAAGTATTAGTATTTTGAGTAAATATGACTCTAGTACTTGGGTAAATGAATTATCGTTTGCCTAGCTTTATGCATTAAAACTAGTTGTTGTAAAAGGGTACAAAAATTGCTTATTTCACCCTCATAAATTGAAATGAAATGAAGACAAATTTTAAATAATTGAAAAATCATTTGATCTGCTTAAATAATCTTGTGTACCCTCCTTAAGGGAGAGTCCAGGCTTAAAATATGCCGTTATTTTAAAAAAATCTACTCTATTCAGATCGGAAGCATTTTTCCTACGCAACAATTCGCCCTTTTCTCATCGAGCGTGTCTTTAAGGAGAACACCCCTGAAACTTTAAAGAGAATTTGCACAGATGCAGCTATTTAAGTGACAATGATTCTCCTTTCCAAGCACCATAACATTACCTAATTAATAGTAATTTTCCCACAGGACTAATATCACAGACATGAATGTTTCATTACCTTCCTGAAAAGTTTTGATTTATCTGTTCCTAACATCCGTCAACAGTAGGTTTAATATCGGCCTATAATAAGCAAAAAAACTTGAATGTTTGTGATTCATAAACTGTATTAAGAATTAGAATAAATAGATGGAGAGGAAACTAAAATAAAAGCTCTACAGACCCTTCTTTACAAACTGAAAATGATTATAAATGTTTCAGACAATTTTGCTTTTTTAGGCACTCGACGTTTCGAATTTCTTTCCGAAATTCCTCTTCAAAAACTGAATTTAAATTAAACAATTATACAACATAACTTTCTATTTATAAAATGCATAACATTATATAAAACATAATAAACTACTGTAATTATAAAACTCTTAATATATACCATTTACAAGTCAAAATGTTTTCCATCACAATAAAACAGACAAATCACAGATACATACACTAACACATCTACTATTAATAATAGAGTCAACATTTTAAATTTTTCGAACACACACAATCATTCTTATATATATACCTCTAGTGACCAAAAAACCTACAAAAATGTTAAATTTCACTTATAATTTCATTACTATTGATTCATATGCAGATGGAAAATTATTTAATTCTGTCTTTTTATTCAAAGCATTTCTTCCTTGTTTTTTATATAATAAATTTCCGCAAAGCTCCTCTTTTTCCAATCTCTTTCCTAATGTAAAACATCTATATTATCCCAGTCCATTTGGTGTTTATTAATAAACTGTTCAGAAATATCATTATAATATTTTTCATCATATTTTATATTGTTTTTATGCTCATTCGTTCGAAAAGAAATTCGAAAAGTTGTATGTTTAAAAAAGCAAAATTTTCTGCGATTTGTCATTAGTCTATATAAAAAATTAATAATTATTGAGAGACATTAAATAAAAGTATTAATATAAATGTCAATACTAAGGAAGGGGTGGTTATTTTATCCAACTATTAAACCTAGGATACTAATCTCTGGTCCATTTTGAAATTTCAGTTGAACTGTCTTTAAATCTTTATAACGAAATATTTTGTAGTTCCAACACAACACGTTTTACACAGATTCACACACGCTGGTTGTGTACACATCTGTGTGTCCATATTTGTGATTCAGAAAAAGATTACTTTAATTTTACTTTTCGTTTTGAGGGAATATTAGTTTCTCATTTTATTCGTTTTACACTTTAAAGACAAATAATTCTGACTTCATTTAGATTTTTAGAATTATAAGAAATCGAAGGGTTGTCAGGAATATAGGCTTTAAACCCTCGTATAACTGTTGTATATTATATTTAACTAATTGGTTTTTTTTATCAATTGTTACGTCATATTTACTGTTTACTTGTCACAGGTAAATAAAGAAACCATTTACATTGTCCAAACACAGATATTGCTTTCGCACTTAATTGTTAAATGTTTGACAATATATTGATTTTAATGTAATTGTAGTTAGAGTGTACCAACATAGAAACGCTGAAAAGATCTTTCGTACATATCTATTTTCAGTTACATTCTAAGTTCAACTAATGGTATTAAGACATTTATTTGTTAGAAATCCACAGATACTATCAAAATAAAATTGATAATGCAATTCACAATGAGATTTAAATTAATATAAAAGCGCTTTTCAGAGGTTAAAAATGATTTTGCAAAACATGAATTTTTATTATATTTTCTATTATTCATAAAACTATCTATTATAAAACATTCCATATATCTATGGTAACATTCTTAATATGGTATAGCTATAAATAATAAAACATTCTATTATAAAACTATTTTATATTATTATAAAATAAAAATAATAATACATTTTTTTTTATTGTTTTCTTCAATCGCTCAACTTCCTTCAGTATGTTAAAAATGCATTTTAAACAGAAATATGTTTCATAATCAAATTCAATTTTTGATTAATATATAAAAACATATTTCAAACCCTTTTATAGAGAAAAATATAACAACATAATTTTAGTAGTAAAATATGTCTAAAAACGTATATTTTATGACAAAATCATTTGAAAAGTTATTTTTAGTTGTTGTCAAAATATAGTTTTATTTATTAAATGAAGTTATCTAGATAAATGGTAAAAAAATATTATACGATAACTTTTTAAAGTTGACTGAGGAAAGGTTTAGAGTTTCAATGATACATGTATAACATTTTTGTTATACATTATACAAATTAAACCTATTCTTACCTGAAACATGAGGTTAAAAAAAGGTATTAAGCAACATGTGTTTAAGTCGTTTCTAAAAAATTCAGTAAAGTTTTTGAAAAAAAAATACATAACAATTACACGTTCAATAAATAAAATTTAACAATAAACTTCGGCTTTACAATAAAGTAAAATATTTTAAAGGACTTGCCGGCACAAAGGTAATATCGTGTACCTTGCCTAGGTTTTTGGTTTGGTTTCTGTGGATTCCCAAACTGTACAATTTAAACCAAAATAGGCCTAAGTGATATTATCACTTGCTAAACATTTATCACATTACTTTCTAAAAGTTAGGTCTTAAATCTAGGTTTATCTCAAAGCTCTAGACAGCTTACACTATTTTACATTTTGTCTGAACATTTTGGATTTTTTAGAATATATAAACGGTTTACTAAAACTAACGAGAAACTGAGTTATTATATTAAAAAAAATAATTATAAAAGAAAATAATTACTATAACTAAGTAGTCCTACGGTACAATGTATTTGAAAAAAAACATGAAATCTGTATTTATGGCTTTAGAAATATAAAAGGATTGTGTATTGGTGTTTGTGAGTAGGTCTATAAATTTAATACAACTTTCTTTTATGAAGAAAGTAGAACCAGGAATTCATGCCAGAGTCGAAAAGCTGTCCATTTTATTTGTATTTAATTAGATGACTAAATAAATAAGTAATTTAAAATTTCCACCCTAACACTTGTTTACATTTTTGTTTACTAATTTATAGTGATAAACTTCAATTATTAAAAACGAGTCTAAATTCTGTTTTTTTTGAAAATTGAATTTTTTCCAGAATGGATATTGATTTACAGAAAATATAGAATTTGTAGTTTCATGACACTTGGAGTTATAATATTTTCGAAAAATGAGATTGCAGACTAAAAGGAAATCATCTTTAAAACTATAAATTTACACAATGTTAAAAACTTAAAACAAATTACATCAACTCAGCAACAGTTTGGAAATCAACGAGGCAACTTTATCAAGATCGCCAAGGATCATGTAACAAGCTCAAGTCTGGGAAGGTTGGGTTAATTATTTCCAAAGTTATATTAGATAGAATATGTAGTAGGTGTCAAGTACAATCTGATTGGGTGCAGAATTATGGCTTGAAACTGAACTGTGAATTGCTTTCACTCGTTACAAACTCTATTACATAGGTTTACCTAAAAAAAAGGTTTTTATTCTTACAAAATCCTCAACCATTTCCTTTAATGTGCCATTGCTTGAAATGTTATAAAAATGTTGCTATTCTCACGAATTATCAGTGAAAAATAACACGAAAATCTATCTATAAAATCCAAAATTATCAGAGGCATAAGAAATTTGTTCACATATAAAATACAAGTTACATATATCAATATATTACAGTATAGTGTTACTATACACAGTTACATGTATACATTTACTTTGCATAGCGCAATACGTGTATGAAAGAAGCAAACTGTATATATTTAGTCTATATATTATTAGAGTAACACACCTTAGGCCTACGATATGTAGATATATGATATGTATAGATATATTTGGACATTGATTATAGTTTTTATGTTTTCATTCATGTACTTTATCAGCATTACATTACTTCAATTTGAGCAGTCGAAATTCTTTTAAAATTATTAGATTTAGTTTAGTGTACACCCTGATGATGGTTGATATCAGTCGAAACTAGCAGTCGTTATTAGAATTACACATTTTTAAAATCAACTTTAAATTCAAGCATATTACTCGTATAAATAAAACTGATATGTGTCAATGGACGGTTAAAAGCAAGTTACATGGTAATACACTAGTTTGAAAAATTATAATAATATATGTTTATAATAAATTTGATCCCTTTTTTATTCCTGCAAATATTGTTTTATTTTTTTAACTGGAATATCCTTCTATATACATTGTTAAACTAAAATAGTGTATTAAAAATTCTCTTAAATAAATTCATTAAATACATTCATAATTTAACTAAGTTATTTAATCCTTAAGATTATGCACAAGTATATTTAACCATCTTGGATGTACGCTACTAAATCCAAAAATAAACCAAAAATTTATCCTTAACGGTACGCCTATGGTACTCAGTGAAAAACATCACAAAATATTTCATTTTGAAAATAGGTTTAGCATTGCAAAAATTTGTGATCAGTGTAAAAGCTATAGGCACTAGAGTGAAAAGGTCATTTTAAATGGTTTGGAAAAGGTTTCATAAAAATAAGATTGTGTTAAAAAAATACGATTGTAATACATTCTCAGACTTTAAGGCTTCAGTTTGGCCGCATTCTACAAGCATTGTTTACATTGTAGTGAAATTAATTAATTTCAATGTAGAAATGAACTCTTCGTGAATCGAGGTTTGTTCATTTCAAAAGTGTATCTAAAATTATTTTAGATTTACATTTTTTATTTCTTATGTTTAACCTCTTGCATAAATTATAATATATGATTATCAATTTTATTATTTTGGATTTTCACTAAAACCAGTGGGAATTAAATAAAATATTAGACTGTAAAATATCTTACAGTAATTAATTATATAATATTAATAATTATTATTGTTTTAAAATTAGACTTGGTTTTTATATTACGGAACAATAAGTATAAAATATAGCTTCTTCATGGATTCACAGGCTGCTATAATTGCACTAACTAGTAATACCTTTACCGACTGTGTGCAAACAATGAATGGACGAAAGGCCTTGGCAGGAATGATTGAAGAATGGTGGTACATTTTGCTGCAATAGCTCCCTAGTCATGTCGGCAGTGAAGGAAATGAACGCGCAGACCAGCTAGCGAAGAAAGGTAACACCTTGCCACAGCCTGACAATCATGTATCTCCATTGACAGCAAGAAGCCTGATTAAAACTACAATCAATGGAAAACAAGTCAAAGCCAAAATGAAATGGAAAGATATGGAGGGGCCTGGCGCACACAGTGCTAATGCCAGATAGCCTATTTAGAGTGGAAGCTGTTGCCAGATTCAGACTGCTTACGGTCCATGACTATCTGCAAGTCCACCTTTATAAATTAAGATTAGCAGCCTCAGATATTTACCCTCTGTGCATCCGTCAAAAGATGGACGCTGCACATCTTCAGAATTGCACAACATTGCAAGATGTGGAAGAGCGAAGCCAGCATTGTTTGTACTGGGAGGCTAGGAGGAGAATGGCAGAAATGCCAAGATCTGGCATTGGATAAAGTAAGTATAAAATATAGCCTATTTATATTTTGAGGTCTAAGATTGGCGAATCACAATCACACACATAAACAAACGCATAAGCGTTCGTTCTTTTCTAAGCAGTTTTCTCTTTTCAGACTTGAGAGTAATGTATTGAAAATAAAATTAAAAAAGTATATTGAAATAGGCAAAATACATTTAATGACCATATATTTTTATTTCAGGTTTCAACAGCTGTTTTATCTGCGAGGTAAATAATGTTTAATAATCCGTTACTTGGTATCATCACTGGTTCTAGTTTATAATGAATCAAACGTTCTTCCTTTCCATGAAACTTGTTTTGTTTTACAGTTTTACCTTTAAGGTTTAACCTTAAGTTTAAGGTTTTACAAATTCCTTAAACAGTTATGAATTGAGCTTGAGAATGTATTACTACAGTTGAAATGTGTTATAAACATCGAAAGCAACAATTTCCCTCCAAATCGCCACAAGCAATTTAGTGTATTTTATAAGGATTGTTCTGTAAGGTTACATAACATTAACTAGCGGTTACACGATTTGTATTGTTAAAGGTGCAGTTTGATAAGGCGTAGACATTTTTAAAATTTATTTTCAATTTAGGATCTATGATCTAACTGCTGTAGTAGGTAAGGAAGCTTTATGGAAACTGAGGTGACCAAAATCAATATTTATTTTCAACCGATAACTACAGGTTTGAAATAAATAAGCTATAACCCGCGATTCCGCATGTTTAAAGTTGTATCTGTGTCAGGAATGCTTTTTGATAGGGATATTTTGTTTTAGCCTAAAAGATACCACGAGAAAGTCAGCGTGTAACGAGATTTCTGATCATTAAAAGCCATGAAATAAAATCATAATTATTTGATTAATGACGATCAAATATAGACCAAAGCAAAGAAATAACCTCTAAGATATTTCTCAATGTTTCTATGCAAACATTTTTGTATAATAATAACCAATTAATAACACTTAAATTTATATATTTGGGCATTCTTCCCTAATACAATGTTTGAATGTCTTTATGAAATATTACGCGTAAGACATTTTAGTGCAATTATTTGACATGACGATTGATACATTGAATTTTGTAACGTTTGATTTTTGTAATTATGTATTATCAGCGTTAAGTGATTATTTGTTGGATAATGTTGTAAGTACAGTTTCTACTTCCGAAAAATAAATCCTAGTTGGGAATCGAAACGTTGAGCTTGATAAATAATTAGTTAGAAGTTATTTCTGTAATTGGTATATAATTGATCGGAATAATAAACAATAGGCATAAGATTACAACAATGCTATTCATTGTTTAGTTGAATAAACAATCATGCTATATTGTTATTTTATTTCTAAAAAAATCAAGTGTTATGTTTTATATCTGACTTTCAGTAGGTATCTTTAGTAAGAAATTCAGTTTTCATTTACGCTACCGAGGGCCTTAATTGCAACATACATAATGTTTTGAGGTTATGTTCGAAGGTATCAATCGCTCGTGTTATAGGAAAAAGGTAGCAAACGGATTAAATTTAGATCTCTTACCAAACTGCTTGCCTTCAACGTATCAATGACACACTAAGTATACCTAAATATTACTTTCTAACCTACAATATAAGTTACCGACTAATACAGTTGCGCATTGCACTGAAGGTACGTACAGTTGAGCACTACGGATAGCTTACATGTAAAGTACTTTGTGCAGCTTAGGCAGTGTATAAACAGGTAGGCCTACGTGATATGGTTGTGTTAAGGGACTTTGAAATTGACATAACTTCAGTTATTGTCTTGTACAAAAGTTTGATAAAATGTGAGCTGTTCAGTTTGAATAGATTGATTTGTTACTATAACATAGTATATATTAAAAAATAAGGTACGTCGTATTAAAAAGATGTCACAAAAAATAGAAAAATTGTTTTAGGTAAAATAAATTTATACCATGCGTTTACAGTTTTTACATGCTTTTCAATTCATTACCACACCATGGTATAGATTTAGTGAAACAAACAACGTATTTGATGAAGTATTATTTCAAGGCGGATATTTACTAGACGGACTTGCGTCAAATACTCCCAGCCCCTTTGAAGACAATTTCTCGTAATAGGAGAGAGGATAAAACCCAAGAATGTAGTTTTTTGGATTTTTTAAAACTTAAATTTTAATTGTCTAACAAAAGGGATAAAATGTTTGAAAATAATTTTAATGAATTTGAAAAAAATAATAATAAAATTTTGTTAAAATAAATGAATTATTTTGATAAAAATAAATATTCACTAGATATATGGCTGAAATTTTAAGGAAGAATTTAGCCATTGCAATATATGATTATGGACGCATATTGTAAATATCATGGACCAAATATGTCACCATTGAAGAAGGACTTTGTCGGTCGAGTAAGAAGAAAGAAACAGAAATAACAATAAAGAGATTTTTCTACCCGTAATATTTAGGTCATGTATTGAGACACAGTGAGTTCAATAGAAAAATAATAGACAGTTGCTGGGAAATCGGTAGAAACACTCCTAGCTTTATAACCTTCGATTTTGGTTTGGGGTTTTTCGGTGCAACTATTCCGATTTTCCACAACTAAAATCAGAATAGTATTGCTGTTATCCATTGGTCTTAACGAATAAGGTGCTAAAAGAAGAAGATGATTAACACACATATAGAGGTATTCAAATGTTTAGGATGAAAAGAAATTACAATAATTATATATTTATTTCCTATTTTTTGGCTATAAGGAGAGGCTATAAGGAGAGGCTATAAGGAGAGGCTATAAGGAGGGGCTATAAGGAGAGGCTATAAGGAGAGGCTATAAGGAGAGGCTATAAGGAGAGGCTATAAGTAGAGGCTATAAGGAGGGGCTATAAGGAGAGGCTATAAGTAGAGGCTATAAGGAGGGGCTATAAGGAGAGGCTATAAGGAGAGGCTATAAGTAGAGGCTATAAGGAGGGGCTATAAGGAGAGGCTATAAGGAGAGGCTATAAGGAGGGGCTATAAGGAGAGGCTATAAAAAGAGGTATATTTTTAAAAATACACTATTAAAACTAACACAAACGTAAACGTTTCATTTGCATCAATTAATTAAAATAATTACCAATTATTTTAAAAATCTATTTGAATTGCCTTGAGCAAAGATCTCAAGTCGAGAGGATATTTGAATAAGATGATAAAAACACACAAAGGATAGTAATGCTTTTATTATTTAAAAACTGAATGTATTCGTTCTTGTTTTCTACATTTCGTATATCCCAGTTCTTGTTCAAAATGGAAGCAGAAGGAAGTTGAAGTGCCTAGGCTAGTTGGTTGTTAGAGTACCTTCTAACGAAGTGCTCAACATCATTAGAGAACAGTTCAGCCCCCCCCACACTCAGTGAAAAGAGTTATAGCTCTCATGTGTTACAGGAGGTTTGTGCATGTTTTAGCGAACTTACTGAGCAAATTCAAACTTGTATACATGAAATAATATTTCTTATGTCAAATGGTTTTCTACTTCCCTAAATAAACTTTACCATTACGTAACAACTTGGCGTAACTGTGTTATATTTAAACAAAATTAAATTAATAAAACCTCTTAATTACAAAAACCTTTGATTATAAAATCATTACGCGAATTTAATTGCAAAACGTCACCTTCGGAGGAAATTATTAAAGGAATAATTCAGTTAACTGTTATTCCGTATGACTTGATTTTAACAGACTTCTAATTTCAAATGAGCTTATTTTTAAAGGTAATAGAAATTTACATCTTAAAACAACTAATATAAACACAAGTTCCTACTACGGTTAGAAAAGGAAAATTTTATTTTAGTTACCCCAGAGCACTATGTATGGCATTATCTGGTAACCATGGCAACACTTTAAAGTTGTAAAATGGAGGTTTCGACGACAACCAGATGAGTGAAAACATTTCATATACATCTTTGAGAAATATATTTATAGGTATTGGATAGTTGGCGTAGTACCAAGGCGGACATGCAAGGCGAATAGACAAGATTTCGGATATGAAGATTCCCAGTTCGAATCCGGCTAAAGCCCACAAATTATTATAATTTGAATATTGAATAAATATTTGAAAACACGTTATTAACAACAATTGTCATCCCCTATAAGTAAAAAAAAAATGTATTTGAACTTGAGTGGATGAATAAAAACGTATTTTATTATCGATTATTGAATATTTGAAGATATAGTATATATATATATATATATATATATATATATATATATATATATATATATATATATATATAGTACGTTTTCTTGATAATAATTTAAAACAACATAAGTTATTTAAATACAAGAATATTTATTAATATATATTAAAGCTTTTCGTCGGCAAACAGTGCCAACATCATCAGGAATGAAAATTACAATAATTATTGTAATTTTCATTCCTGATGATGTTGGTACTGTTTACCAACAAAAAGCTTTGAATATAAATTAATAAATATTCTTGTATTTGAATAACCAATGTTGTTTTATTATATATATATCTTGAAGGAATTAAATAAATTACTAAATCTTTTAGTGTCATGTTAGCAAACCAGTAGTTTTGGCCTGATAACATTATAGAAAAGTTTACATGATATATTAATTTCTTTCTAGTACTCTCTCTCTCTCTCTCTCTCTCTTTCATACACACACACACACACACACATACACACACACACACACACTCACGCACAAACAAATAAACAAACACATACACATCAACTTGCAAATAAAATATATGCAGCGGCAATTTATTTAATATAGACTTAACTATTTAAACACCAAGAATATTTGGTGCAATGCACACACAAAATTAGAAATATTTTGGAAGCCTTGTGTTAATATATTTAATCACGTCTATTTTTTATTACTACAACTTTTGTTTTGGTTTAGTAGTCAAAGTACGTAACATAATTTTTTATAGAGTCAATTCCTACTAAAGTAAACAAAGAGAAATTTTAGTTCCAGTTTCTTTGTATTTTATAATTGCAATTATTATAAATATGTATATACATATGCCCGAATAACAATATCAAGTGGCAAAATAAAAAGCGAGGGTCTTCGCAATTTTCCATTTTCTTTTCAATGTATGGTGTTGGACTAGTACTTTTGTATGTTCTATCTATTCGTTTTCGTTTTTTTCGTCGCTTGCATTGTGTTGTAGTTTCTTTTCGCCTTCCTTTCAGATTCTCCGTTTGTGAAGCATGGTTCGATACAGCTTGTTTATTTTATTCTTTTCATTCATTTTTAATCCTACAGCATTATTTATGATATTATGTGGTAGCCACGGTAACAGTGAAAGTTTTGATGAAAACCAGATGGTGGTAGAAGATAAATTCATATACATCTTTGAATTATACATTTCCAGATATGGGAAAGTTGGCTCAGTGCCAAAGCGCTAAACTTCTAACAGATACTCTTGTTCGAATCTGACCTAGACCCCCTAAAGTTTTATAATTTAGTTATTGAATACATATTTGAAAAAAAATGTATTAACTGTATTGCCATCCACTATAGTTTAAAAAAATGTATTTGAACTTGATTGGATGGACAAAATGTATTTTATAAACGACTGAAAATTTGTACAATATATGTATAAGGAGAGTGTGAGATAATAGGTGGAATTTAAAAAGGTCATGTACACTATAGCTAGTGAAAATATTTGAGCCTGTATTCAACAGCGTGTATACATATACGTATATTGGTATGTGTTTAATATTTTAGCCGCGCGAGCAATTATTACCGCGTGTGTGTGTCAACTTAACAAATTATAAAAAACTTTATAATATATTTCCCCTGTAACAATAAATAATATTTAAAGACTTTTTAGTCCTTAAATTTTAGTGAAAAGAAGGAGATTTTAGTGAAGTGAAAAGCATTTATTACACATTTGACTGTGACATGTATGGACTTTGCTTTTTGTAGCACAACAGGCTTGATAAAGCGCAACCAAGTGTCAAAACGTTGATAATTAATAATTAGTATTTTTGATTCGGTTACCAACCGCATTTTCATTCATATCATATTTTTACGAGTGCCTAAATAAAAAATTATATTAATTAAAGTTAATCTTCACATACTTTAGATTTGTCCCATTATCATCAGTACATTGATGACTACATGAGCGTAGTCTTCTGTCGGCGATATTATATTACTTGACAACTACTAATTCCACTTTAAATAAACAATAAACTATCTAATAATTTAAAACTTTACATTTAGTAAGTAAAAAATTATACTTTGAACGTTTCAAATGACATTAAATTACTTCTTAATTTGAAACTAAACCTGTAAATATCCAGAGCAGAGTAAACATATTTTATTAATTCCTAACTCAGCCATTCGACCTTCGAAGACGTCTAGGGTCGAATGCAAAGAGAAACTACTTTTGAAACGTACCAAGTTTTGCAAAGTGTTACGTGGAGCATTTTGATTGGTCAAGAATAATATATTATTCACTTTAACATTGGTTAATGACCATCCGAACATTTGTAGAAGAAACGAAGAAGAAGATAATCTAAGGAGCACAGAGTTAATATTACAATTATACCGTTAATAAACCCAAAACCACATTAAAATAATAGTATTTGATAATACGTAATAATATTAATCACTTAACAATAGTTTATGACTATCTGAACTTTGAATTTAGTAAATTTGTTAAAACTTACTGAGACAGAACGTTTTCTATCGCTGTGTGGTGGTGAACTTCATCAGTGTCTTTTGCTTGGAGATGTCGGGTCAAGCGGTGAAGGTTTTAAAGGCAGGTTTTTGATAGTATCAAAGAGTATGTGTGAGTTGTATTGTGTTTGTTCGTTTAATATGTTTGTACTTTGTGTCTTTGTGTGTCTGTAAATTTCATATTCTTCTAGTGTGTTGAGATGTGGTCATTTTTCGTTGATGTGTAGGATTTCTAGGTTATGGTAAATGTCTGTGTATTTGTGTATTGTTTCTTTTATGTTAGTGTAAAATGTTGAGTTGATGTTCTGTTTGTGTTTCTCGACTTTTTGTTTAAAGCTGTAACCTGTATGTCCAATGTAGAATTTGTTACATTTGTCGCAGTTTAGTTTGTAAACGCTTGGTGCTTGTAGTTTATCTTTGTTGTTGGTGTCGTGTTCTATTTTGTGTTGTAACTTGTTTTTACTTTTTCTATTTTATCTGTCTTTAAAACCGTCACCGCTTGACCCAACATCTCCAAGCAGAAGGCACTGATGAAGATCGCCACAAAGCGATCGAAAACGTTCTGTCTCAGTACGTTTTCACAAATTTACTAAATCTTAAGTCCGGATAGTCATAAACTATTGTTAAAGTGATTAATTAAGATTCACCGAACGTAATGGACTACAAAATTCAAGAACTATATTTTAGATTTATCTACGTTTATTTCAGCAAATACGATTGTTATTACATATGAAATTAGAAAATATGTAAAGCATTTGTTAATAGACAAGATTAGGTTTTCTGGTGATTCTAGAAGTGAGACCAGGTGTATAATCCGGCAATACAACAAAAGTAAGAAACGTAAGGGAAAACTGCAAATCTAAATTTTTGTTCAAGTTGTCAAACAAGTTGTTACGTTGAATTATATTAATTTACATTGTAATCAAGAATAAAATTATTAAAAAAAAGATACAAAAATCAAAATATAAGCAATGAATTTTTTAGAAGGGTAGACCATATTCTTTCTTGCGTAAATGTGTGTTGCATCACTAACACATTTATTGCTCGGAATTAATGGTATGTGCTATGAAGACGATGTAACATTGTTTACTTAGCAGACCAACGTAAATGGAAGATGCACCGAGCAAATTATAGCATTAAATTACTGTTCTTGTAGCTTTAGAGTTGGGCAATGGACTGTTAGTGGTAGTACGTAGCGAGGGAGTAAGTGTCTTAACAATCAGGAAAAAAATATGCTTGCGTAGACGATATCATTGTGCAATGAATTTGTAACTGAAAATTAATTTTAAAGCTGTGTTAATTCCTGCAATAACGCCGGTTTTGGACACTATATCGGACTCAGTGAAGAGAAAATAAGTGTCTACAAAAATGCACATAAGTACTGAAGAGTAAGTGTTATGAAAAATTACTGATGAGAGATAAGACCAGAATAGCCATTAGATAAACATGCTATTTTTCAATAGGAACTTGAAGTATGACATTAAGAAGAACAAACGAATGGGAGGAACATGTTAACTAAGATGGAGAGAAAAGTGACAACAAAGGTAGATCAAGGAACAAAGCCGGTTATAATCATTATAATGAACATATTCATAACTGAAAAAATAAAGAAGAGACAGAAACAAAATTAGAAACAAAACATAGAAAAGTCCCTTTCTCTGTAAACTAAAGAAGATGCTAACGTTATCCTCTAAGAAAGTGGTCAAAGAATGGTATGGGGAATAAAGGCAAATCATAGTAAAGTAAAGATAGTCTGGTAGTAGTAATAGGAGAGGTGTATGACGTCACTACCTCTAGATAGCTTTCCTGCATAGCATCTGCTCTCTCCACGAGTTAGGACAAAGAGAGTTTACAATTGTACTCGAACAATTAAGTCGATAAAATGACGGTAGGCTACAAAATTAATATACAGAATATAAAATATTTTTTTTGTGCTATCAGAAACTGAAAAACTACTATGTTGAATAATTGTTCTAATAAAATGGGCCATATAAATGTCCAAAAGTTTCCAAATAATCTAATTTTGGTCTAGTATTAAGAATATTATGAGCTAGTATGGTTCAAAAGAGAAAAATAACTAATATAATTACAAAAATTCAATTAAATGTTTCTAAGATGTGTAGGCCATAGTAGAAATGTATAGAAAGGTTGGAAATGTTTATAGGCTTTCTTTTAAATCTTATAATTTCATTTGTAGATATTTGGACAAACGAAATATATTTGCACGTTGATGCCGAACTCCTCAGGTGCTGATATTCTCTGGAGGCTTAAAACTATATTCATTGGGTATTTAAAAACAAACTATTCAAAAAAATTTAAAATTATCATTTAAATCGCTTCCAAGGGAGTATAAGAGCAATTATCTTAATTTTGGTAAGAGAAATACAAAGCCAATTTTCAGCGATGAGTGTGTATGAAACAATTTTAAAACTATCTTCATCAGAAAACCATCCTGGAACATGCTTTTACAATCGATATCGGTTACACAGATCTATTTACAAAGTCTCTTGTCCTCCATAATCGAAGTGTTTGGTGTCAATCGCTTTAGTGACTGCTGTCATAATATTGCAGTCAACATTTTTCTTTACTCATTAGCTTATTATTAAAACTATGGTTAGTGGGCACAAAATGAACTGAGATCTTTCTTGTCCATTGATTTTATTTCGATTTTTCACAAAGTCAGGGTTTTACAACAAAACAGGCGACATAAATGTTGACAATCATACAAAACTGGTTAAACACTACATGTAACACATACAGTCTACATAACACAGTTATTGTTAGGGTAGTATAGAAAATTGACGTGACACATTTTGAAAATATAGTTACTTCTTCTTTAGTATTTTTTATAATTATATACGTCATCATTTTTATTAGGCCAGAAGGACATTTTGTTACGATGTTAGTGTTGATATGTGTAATAAGTGTATTATTGAATACAACGTTTGTTGAAATTTCTTATAACACAGAATTTAAAAAATACGTCACATATAAAGTAACTGCAAAATACAAAGAAATTATTTACCTACGAGGAAATTATATTCCTTTACTGTATAAACATCTTAAGTTTATGGAATGAACATTTAGTTAAGGAGAAGAATTTAATTTACTTTTTTAATACACGTTATCGATTGACGTTGAACGAATGCATAACTTCTACCTCGCTTCGAGTGCTACAAGTTATTATTAATTTGTAACTAAAATTGCTGTATGTATAGAAACATTATAATTAGTAAATAAAAATTAAAAACTAGGATCTACGTTTTAATTATACATCTGTAGATATGTTAACATGTGATACTTGCCTTTAGTAGGACTTATTTATACCATTAGAACGTCTTTAAAGGATTAGTGTCACTGTAAATATTATAAGCCCGATATATATATATTTTTTCGATTTATTGAACATTTAGATTTTGTAACACGTTATATTTTTTGAAATAATTTAGACAGACCTATTGCATGAATATTTATTCTATTATATCGAACCTAAAACCTAAAATTTAAAAACACAATTTTTGCTTCTAAAAATGGTATTATCCAGCGTTGAGGAGGGGGACATGCTAAATACTGCTATCCAATCAAAGCGCTCTATTTTGGGTGGGGATTCTGTTAGGCCTGAAAAACTTTGAGATTTTGATCCATTTTTCTTCAGTCTTGATAAATGATAGATCGGCACGGGCTGCAATGAACATTTCTCTGTGTGAGACGAGTTAGTTGAAATTTAAAAAATGTAATATTCAGAATTGTATTAACAAGGTGTTGTTGTTTTGGTTAATTTTAATAAATAGCTTTATTTCGTTTTTTTAGTTTTCAAAATTAAAAACTAGTAATGTTTCACATGCGTAAGTTAAAATGATTGCCAAGGTATGTTTAATAGTTAGTCTTTTAATATGTCTTGATAAATCAGTAAATATAAGAAAGTTACCAGAATATATCAGGCCTAACTTTCTTTAATAAATGATTTGTAAAGATCTAAATTTTTATTTATAGAAGATGTGAATATTATTTAAAAAAATTTTAAGTATATTGTCAAATATTTTAAAGTGTAGGTTTTTTAAACTATTGTTTAAATTATTATTTTTTTTTGAAAATTCAAACGAGATCCTTAACGTAACCTATTGCTCTTCTGAACAATTTGGATAGACAGCGAGTCTGCCCAAGTCAAATTTTTAGATGTAGTTATTAATGTAAACAACAGACCCGGTAAGTCTTCTTAAAGTGTAAATAACAATTTACATGTGAACAAATGATTTTTTAAAGTAATTAAGAATTATAGGCTATTATAAAAAACAGGTGTGTTACAATTTAGCAATTTTTAGTAATATAAATTTCGGTTTTGATATTTTAATTACATTAAATTTGTACAAATTATTAAAAATACATCAATTCCGTTACAAATTTTATTTCTGTCTAGTGTCATATCGAATACGATTCATCGAGCTTGTTGACGGTTCATGAAGACCTTAGAAATAACGTAACATACTTTTGGTAATATACAAAATCAAGAGCACAGTGGTACAATATTTGACAATGAAAATATTGGAAAGAACCCCAATACCACAAAAATAATCAAAAATAACAATTACAACAAGATACCTAAGTTTAAACCCTTACGTACATTTCGATGACCCTGTCATCATCATCAGAGGGTCTTATTACCAAATTACAATCTAGCAAACAAGAAGTTACAAACTAGAGTAATCTTGTTTGCTAGATTGTAATTTTGGTATAAGACCCTCTGATGATGATGACATGGTCATCGAAATGTACACAAGGGTTTAACCTTAAGTAACTTGTTTTATTTGTTATTTTTGATTATTTTTGTGGTATTGGGGTTCTTTCCAATGTTTTCATTGTAACATATTTGATAAACAAGAATATAACCTTTAAACTAACCTCTAAGCGTTTTTCTCACTATCACTGAACAGATTCTTGTTAATGCTATTGAATACTCTGGCTAATGCTATACATCAGAGATCAATGTAATTGTTTCACAGAGTTTATATTTCATAATGAAAAATATCTTTTTATATTAACATTTTCTATTCTTTATCAAGGTAAATTTATAAGACTTTTAGCCCCTCTATCCATAGACAAGATGATTTAAAACATAACTTGTCATATAGTGCAGCAGCCTCGTAACAAAAGGCCTTGAAACAAAGACACTTACAATTCACGTTTAGCTTACATCCGCAGTTTATATCACTATTATTTTATTAGTTTTTTAATATATATATATATATATATATATATATATATATATATATATATATATATGATGAAAATCAAATATGTAATTATGAGAGTACATTCTTATTGAATGTATACCCTTATGAAGTCAAGCTTAACCTTTTACCTTTGTTTTATAAATTATGATTTATAATTTTGTTTGTCTAAAGTAATTAAAAAAAATAATGAAATAGATATCCAGAATTTTCGCTTTGATGTGTTTTACTTTTTAAAAAGGGCTAAATTAATTATTCATATAAACAATATGAATGTTTAATTATTCAATATAAACAAACATTAAGTTAATTTCACAGACCTAATTTCCTCGTGGTTTTAGACGAGGTTTTTAATAGACGGTAATTAAAATTATCAATAACTTTAACTGAATTTATAAAATACATCGAAACACCTTCAAAAATATATTTTGACGTCAATCATCACACTATATTAAACAATTTATTTAGTAATACATTATTTCAGTGAATATTGTCAAAATACATTAAAAAAAAGACAAGGATCATCAGATTGTTTCATATGACCTGATAATAAGATATCCGGTCAATTCACTGTGTTTATTTAATAAATTTTTATTTACCAATGTA
The DNA here is from genome assembly GCA_036971475.1 of Prosapia bicincta. Taxonomy (NCBI): domain Eukaryota; kingdom Metazoa; phylum Arthropoda; class Insecta; order Hemiptera; family Cercopidae; genus Prosapia; species Prosapia bicincta. The sequence goes on along the minus strand of JBAIZL010000001.1, from coordinate 156,020,191 downwards.
ATTTATAAATTTTAATTAACTATATTTCCATTGATGTCTAAATAGTCAAAATCCGTGTAAGGTTAGCCAACGGTAGTAGTCTTTCTGGGATGTGTACGTTTGGTTGAAAACATCAATCATTTTGAAAATGTTAGAAAGAAAGGTGCAAAGGATGTAAGCTAAATAAAGTTACAAAGGAATCACCATGTGTGCTTTATTCTTCTAGAGTCTGTGTTAATGCCAGTTAGCCGCCTGAATACTTAAAAACAACACTTATCCGAATTTTGCACTGTTTTTTCTTTCTAACATTTCAAATAATTTAGCTTCCTCATTAGATATCTTTTCCTCAAATTTTGTGACAGTCACTAACCCTAGGCAACGTAATATATACATCTGTACTAAAAATATGATATATATATATATAGACTTTTGTGTAACATAGAAAAGTGCTATTATCTAAATACACATTTACATACATTTATTTGTTAGAAAAGCTGTACAAACTATAGGAGGGAGGAGTTCTACCCCTCATCTGAGCCTTTTGAGGGGTAGATTTTGGTAGGGGTAAGGCGAGATTTTGGATGCGAAAGCCAAGCTTTTACTATAAAGCGTTTCTTAGTTGGTATCCCTGATTTTTTGTATAAATTTATGAGATAATTTCATATCTCTTGAAAGTATTAGTATTTTGAGTAAATATGACTCTAGTACTTGGGTAAATGAATTATCGTTTGCCTAGCTTTATGCACTAAAACTAGTTATTATAAAAGGGTACAAAAATTGCTTATTTCACCCTCATAAATTGAAATGAAATGAAGACAAAATTTAAATAATTGAAAAATCATTTGATCTGCTTAAATAATCTTGTGTACCCTCCTTAAGGGAGAGTCCAGGCTTAAAATATGCCCGTTATTTTCAAAAAATCTACTCTATTCAGATCGGAAGCATTTTTCCTACGCAACAATTCGCCCTTTTCTCATCGAGCGTGTCTTTAAGGAGAACACCCCTGAAACTTTAAAAAGAATTAGCACAGATGCAGCTATTTAAGTGACATTGATCCTCCTTTCCAAGCACCATAACATTACCTAATTAATAGTAATTTTCCCACAGGACTAATATCACAGACATGAATGTTTCATTACCTTCCTGAAAAGTTTTGATTTATCTGTTCCTAACATCCGTCAACAGTAGGTTTAATATCGGCCTATAATAAGCAAAAAAACTTGAATGTTTGTGATTCATAAACTGTATTAAAAATTAGAATAAATAGATGGAGAGGAAACTAAAATAAAAGCTCTACAGACCCTTCTTTACAAACTGAAAAGGATTATAAATGTTTCAGACAATTTTGCTTTTTTAGGCACTCAACGTTTCGAATTTCTTTCCGAAATTCCTCTTCAAGAACTGAATTTAAATTAAACAATTATACAACATAACTTTCTATTTATAAAATGCATAACATTATATAAAACATAATAAAAAAACAACTACTTTAATTATAAAACTCTTAATATATACCATTTACAAGTAAAAATGTTTTCCATCACAATAAAACAGACAAATCACAGATACATACTCTAACACATCTACTATTAATAATAGAGTCAACATTTTAAATTTTTCGAACACACACAATCATTCTTATATATATACCTCTAGTGACCAAAAAACCTACAAAAATGTTAAATTTCACTTATAATTTCATTACTATTGATTCATATGCAGATGGAAAATTATTTAATTCTGTCTTTTTATTCAAAGCATTTCTTCCTTGTTTTTAATATAATAAATTTCCGCAAAGCTCCTCTTTTTCCAATCTCTTTCCTAATGTAAAACATCTATATTATCCCAGTCCATTTGGTGTTTATTATTAAACTGTTCAGAAATACCATTATAATATTTTTCATCATATTATATATTGTTTTTATGCTCATTCGTTCGAAAAGAAATTCGAAATGTTGTATGTTTAAAAAAGCAAAATTTTCTGTGATTTGTCATTAGTCTATATAAAAAATTAATAATTATTGAGAGACATTAAATAAAAGTATTAATATAAATGTCAATACTAAGGAAGGGGTGGTTATTTTATCCAACTATTAAACCTAGGATACTAATCTCTGGTCCATTTTGAAATTTCAGTTGAACTGTCTTTAAATCTTTATAACGAAATATTTTGCAGTTCCAACACAACACGTTTTACACAGATTCACACACGCTGGTTGTGTACACATCTGTGTGTCCATATTTGTGATTCAGAAAAAGATTACTTTAATTTTACTTTTCGTTTTAAGGGAATATTAGTTTCTCATTTTATTCGTTTTACACTTTAAAGACAAAGAATTCTGACTTCATTTAGATTTTTAGAAACATAAGAAATCTAAGGGTTGTCAGGAATATAGGCTTTAAATACTCGTATAACTGTTGTATATTATATTTAACTAATTGGTTTTTTAAATCAATTGTTACGTCATATTTACTGTTTACTTGTCACAGGTAAATAAAGAAACCACTTACATTTTCCAAACACAGATATTGCTTTCGCACTTAATTGTTAAATGTTTGACAATATATTGATTTTAATGTGATTGTAGTTAGAGTGTACCAACATAGAAACGCTGAAAGATCTTTCGTACATATCTATTTTCAGTTACATTCTAAGTTCAACTAATGGTATTAAGACATTTATTTGTTAGAAATCCACAGATACTATCAAAATAAAATTGATAATGCAATTCACAATGAGATTTAAATTAAGATAAAAGCGCTTTTCAGAGGTTAAAAATGATTTTGCAAAACATGAATTTTTATTATATTTTCTATTATTCATAAAACTATCTATTATAAAACATTCCATATATCTATGGTAACATTCTTAATATGGTATAGCTATAAATAATAAAACATTCTATTATAAAACTATTTTATATTATTATAAAATAAAAATAATAATAAATTTTTTTTTTATTGTTTTCTTCAATCGCTCAACTTCCTTCAGTATGTTAAAAATGCATTTTAAACAGAAATATGTTTCATAATCAAATTCAATTTTTTATTAATATATAAAAACATATTTCAAACCCTTTTATAGAGAAAAATATAAAAACATAATTTTAGTAGTAAAAAATGTCTAAAAACGTATATTTTATGACAAAATCATTTGAAAAGTTATTTTTAGTTGTTGTCAAAATATAATTTTATTTATTAAATGAAGTTCTCTAGATAAATGGTAAAAAAATATTATACGATAACTTTTTAAAGTTGACTGAGGAAAGGTTTAGAGTTTCAATGATACATGTATAACATTTTTGTTATACATTATACAAATTAAACCTATTCTTACCTGAAACATCAGGTTAAAAAAAGGTATTAAGCAACATGTGTTTAAGCCGATTCTAAAAAATTCAGTAAAGTTTTTGAAAAAAATACATAACAATTACACGTTCAATAAATAAAATTTAATAGAAAACTTCGGCTTTACAATAAAGTAAAATATTTTAAAGGACTTTAAATTTAAGAATTGCCGGCACAAAGGTAATATCGTGTACCTTGCCTAGGTTTTTGGTTTGGTTTCTGTGGATTCCCAAACTGTACAATTTAAACCAAAATAGGCCTAAGTGATATTATCACTTGCTAAACATTTATCACATTACTTTCTAAAAGTTAGGTCTTAAATCTAGGTTTATCTCAAAGCTCTAGACAGCTTACACTATTTTACATTTTGTCTGAACATTTTGGATTTTTTAGAATATATAGACGGTTTACTAAAACTAACGAGAAACTGAGTTATTATATAAAACAAATAATTATAAAAGAAAATAATTACTATAACTAAGTAGTCCTACGGTACAATGTATTTGAAAAAAAAACATGAAATCTGTAATTATGGCTTTAGAAATATAAAAGGATTGTGTATTAGTGTTTGTGAGTAGGTCTATAAATTTAATACAACTTTCTTTTATGAAGAAAGTAGAACCAGGAATTCATGCCAGAGTCGAAAAGCTGTCCATTTTATTTTTATTTAATTAGATGACTAAATAAATAAGTAATTTAAAATTTCCATCCTAACACTTGTTTACATTTTTGTTTACTTCAAGTGATAAACTTCAATTATTAAAAACGAGTCTAAATTCTGGATTTTTTGAAAATTGAATTTTTTCCAGAATGGATATTGATTTACAGAAAATATAGAATTTGTAGTTTCATGACACTTGGAGTTATAATAGTTTCGAAAAATGAGATTGCAGACTAAAAGGAAATCACCTTTAAAACTATAAATTTACACAATGTTAAAGACTTAAAACAAATTACATCAACTCAGCAACAGTTTGGAAATCAACGAGGCAACTTTATCAAGATCGCCAAGGATCATGTAACAAGCTCAAGTCTGGGAAGGTTGGGTTAATTATTTCCAAAGTTATATTAGATAGAATATGTAGTAGGTGTCAAGTACAATCTGATTGGGTGCAGAATTATGGCTTGAAACTGAACTGTGAATTGCTTTCACTCGTTACAAACTCTATTACATAGGTTTACCTAAAAAAAAGGTTTTTATTCTTACAAAATCCTCAACCATTTCCTTTAATGTGCCATTGCTTGAAATGTTATAAAAATGTTGCTACTCTCACGAATTATCAGTGAAAAATAACACGAAAATCTATCTATAAAATCCAAAATTATCAGAGGCATAAGAAATTTTTTCACATATAAAATACAAGTTACATATATCAATATATTACAGTATAGTGTTACTATACACAGTTACATGTATACATTTACTTTGCATAGCGCAATACGTGTATGAAAGAAGCAAACTGTATATATTTAGTCTATATATTATTAGAGTAACACACCTTAGGCCTACGATATGTAGATATATGATATGTATAGATATATTTGGACATTGATTATAAGTTTTATGTTTTCATTCATGTACTTTATCAGCATTACATTACTTCAATTTGAGCAGTCGAAATTCTTTTAAAATTATTAGATTTAGTTTAGTGTACACCCTGATGATGGTTGATATCAGTCGAAACTAGCAGTCGTTATTAGAATTACACATTTTTAAAATCAACTTTAAATTCAAGCATATTACTCGTATAAATAAAACTGATATGTGTCAATGGACGGTTAAAAGCAAGTTACATGGTAATACGCTAGTTTGAAAAATTATAATAATATATGTTTATAATAAATTTGATCCCTTTTTTATTCCGGCAAATATAGTTTTATTTTTTTAACTGGAATATCCTTCTATATACATCGTTAAACTAAAATAGTGTATTATAAATTCTCTTAAATGAATTCATTAAATACATTCATAATTTAAGTAAGTTATTTAATCCTTAAGATTATGCACAAGTATATTTAACCATCTTGGATGTACGCTACTAAATCCAAAAATAAACCAAAAATTTATCCTTAATGGTACGCCTATGGTACTCAGTGAAAAACATCACAAAATATTTCATTTTGAAAATAGGTTTAGCATTGCAAAAATTTGTGATCAGTGTAAAAGCTATAGGCACTAGAGTGAAAAGGTCATTTTAAATGGTTTGGAAAAGGTTTCATAAAAATAAGATTGTGTTAAAAAAATACGATTGTAATACATTCTCAGACTTTAAGGCTTCAGTTTGGCCGCATTCTACAAGCATTGTTTACATTGTAGTGAAATTAATTAATTTCAATGTAGACATGAACTCTTCGTGAATCGAGGTTTGTTCATTTCAAAAGTGTATCTAAAATTATTTTAGATTTACATTTTTTATTTCTTATGTTTAACCTCTTGCATAAATTATAATATATGATTATCAATTTTATTATTTTGGATTTTCACTAAAACCAGTGGGAATTAAATAAAATATTAGACTGTAAAATATCTTACAGTAATTAATTATATAATATTAATAATTATTATTGTTTTAAAATTAGACTTGGTTTTTATATTACGGAACAATAAGTATAAAATATAGCTTCTTCATGGATTCACAGGCTGCTATAATTGCACTAACTAGTAATACCTCCACCGACTGTGTGCAAACAATGAATGGACGAAAGGCCTTGGCAGGAATGATTGAAGAATGGTGGTACATTGTGCTGCAATAGCTCCCTAGTCATGTCGGCAGTGAAGGAAATGAACGCGCAGACCAGCTAGCGAAGAAAGGTAACACCTTGCCACAGCCTGACAATCATATATCTCCATTGACAGCAAGACGCCTGATTAAAACTACAATCAATGGAAAACAAGTCAAAGCCAAAATGAAGTGGAAAGATATGGAGGGGCCTGGCGCACACAGTGCTAATGCCAGATAGCCTATTTAGAGTGGAAGCTGTTGCCAGATTCAGACTGCTTACGGGCCATGACTATCTGCAAGTCCACCTTTATAAATTAAGATTAGCAGCCTCAGATATTTACCCTCTGTGCATCCGTCAAAAGATGGACGCTCCACATCTTCAGAATTGCACAACATTGCAAGATGTGGAAGAGCGAAGCCAGCATTGTCTGAACTGGGAGGCTAGGAGGAGAATGGCAGAAATGCCAAGATCTGGCATTGGATAAAGTAAGTATAAAATATAGCCTATTTATATTTTGAGGTCTAACATTGGCGAATCACAATCACACACATAAACAAACGCATAAGCGTTCGTTCTTTTCTAAGCAGTTTTCTCTTTTCAGACTTGAGAATAATGTATTGAAAATAAAATTAAAAAAGTATATTGAAATAGGTAAAATACATTTAATGACCATATATTTTTATTTCAGGTTTCAACATCTGTTTTATCTGCGTGGTAAATAATGTTTAATAATCCGTTACTTGGTATCATCACTGGTTCTAGTTTATAATGAATCAAACGTTCTTCCTTTCCATGAAACTTGTTTTGTTTTACAGTTTTACCTTTAAGGTTTAACCTTAAGTTTAAGGTTTTACAAATTCCTTAAACAGTTATGAATTGAGCTTGAGAATGTATTACTACAGTTGAAATGTGTTATAAACATCGAAAGCAACAATTTCCCTCCAAATCGCCACAAGCAATTTTGTGTATTTTATAAGGATTGTTCTGTAAGGTTACATAACATTAACTAGCGGTTACACGATTTGTATTGTTAAAGGTGCAGTTTGATAAGGCGTAGACATTTTTAAAATTTATTTTTAATTTAGGATCTATGATCTATGTGCTGTAGTGGGTAAGGAAGCTTTATGGAAACTGAGGTGACCAAAATCAATATTTATTTCCAACCGATAACTACAGGTTTGAAATAAATAAGCTATAACCCGCGATTCCGTATGTTTAAAGATGTATCTGTGTCAGGAATGCTTTTTGATAGGGGTATTTTGTTTTAGCCTAAAAGATACCACGAGAAAGTCAGCGTGTAGCGAGATTTCTGATCATTAAAAGCCATGAAATAAAATCATAATTATTTGATTAATGACGATCAAATATAGACCAAAGCAAAGAAATAACCTCTAAGATATTTCTCAGTGTTTCTATGCAAACATTTTTGTATAATAATAACCAATTAATAACACTTAAATTTATATATTTGGGCATTCTTCCCTAATACAATGTTTGAATGTGTTTATGAAATATTACGCGTAAGACATTTTAGTGCAATTATTTGACATGACGATTGATACATTGAATTTTGTAACGTTTGATTTTTGTAATTATGTATTACCAGCGTTGAGTGGTTATTTGTTGGATAATGTTGTAAGTACAGTTTTTACTTCCGGAAAATAAATCCTAGTTGGGAATCGAAACGTTGAGCTTGATAAATAATGAGTTAGAAGTTATTACTGTAATTGGTATATAATTAATCGGAATTATAAACAATAGGCATAAGATTACAACAATGCTATTCATTGTTTAGTTAAATAAACAATCATGCTATATTGTTATTTTATTTCTAAAAAAATCCAGTGTTATGTTTTATATCTGACTTTCAGTAGGTATCTTTAGTAAGAAATTCAGTTTTCATTTACGCTACCGAGGGCCTTAATTGCAACATGCATAATGTTTTTAGGTTATGTTCGAAGGTATCAATCGCTCGTGTTATAGGAAAAAGGTAGCAAACGGATTAAAGTTAGATCTCTTACCAAACTGCTTGCCTTCAACGTATCAATGACACACTAAGTATACTTAAATATTACTTTCTAACCTACAATATAAGTTACCGACTAATACAGTTGCGCATTGCACTGAAGGTACGTACAGTTGAGCACTACGGATAGCTTACATGTAAAGTACTTTGTGCAGCTTAGGCAGTGTATAAACAGGTAGGCCTACGTGATATGGTTGTGTTAAGGGACTTTGAAATTGACATAACTTCAGTTATTGTCTTGTACAAAAGTTTGATGAAATGTGAGCTGTTCAGTTTGAATAGATTGGTTGGTAACTATAACACAGTTTATATTAAAAAATAAGGTACGTCGTATTAAAAAGGTGTCACAAAAAATAGAAAAATTGTTTTAGGTAAAATAAATTTATACCATGCGTTTACAGTTTTTACATGCTTTTTAATTCATTACCACACACATGGTATAGATTAAGTGAAACAAACAACAAACAACGTATTTGATGAAGTATTATTTCAAGGCTGATATTTAGAATAATTTAGTTATAAAATATAATTCTGGCGAACAAAAAGATAATAAATTTAAGCTTTACTGAAGTGAAACCTTTTAATTAAATTATAATTGTACATATTTTAGAATTACAGTACTTCTTTGGATGATATTTTTTTCTAACTGAAAATAAGGTAACATTAGGTATTAAACTATGTATACAATTTATATTACGTAATAAGTAATATTTTCTAAACAGCTTGAACAACTCACGAACTATGACTATCGAAATAATTACAATATTTTATAAAAATAGTAAAAAAAATAATTCTTTTGATGTAAACATGATTTTATCGTACACGAAACTTTATAATGCTGCCTAAAACCATTAAAATAGAATGATGAATATTGTTGGTAGATACAACGAAAATGAAAAAAACGTTTTTGTCTAGATATATGAACCGTGAAGTTTGACAAACACTCAGCATGTATTTTGACACTTTCAGCTCAACAATGAAGACTAAAACCCTGTAGAAGAATATATATACTGCCAGCAATATATAATACTTCACAGGAACACATATAAACACACACACAGACACACGCAGCATATGGACTTAATATTCTGGTTAGTACTTTAACATTTATATTTTTACAAATAGCTTTTATACATCCTTACAAATATTATTAATTAAGATGGCGAACTATAAAATTATGTCAAAATCAAAGTCTTACTAAAGAAAATACACAATAAAACTTAAAATAAAATTATTGCAACAATTATTTTCAAAGAATTATTTAGTAAACAGCTTATCCGTTATTTTGTCTTTAAATTAAAAAAGATTGTCCAGTTAAGTGATCCCTACAATTTTAATACCTTGTTTCCAACCCCCTGCATTCTTACAGTATTCCTTATTGGACAAATAGAACCGAACCTACTATTCTATTCATACATGATATGTTTATACTTTAAGTAAATCTACAAGAAATACAAATGATCAGATGTAGAATTAGTTCTTTATCTGTAAATAGTGTAAAAAATATATGCCACACCTTTGTTAACATTAAGGCTGGCTGTGCGATTGTGAAATACTCAAGATGGAGACAGTTTGAGAATCTTTGGTCCTAGAATGGAACCCTGCAGCACACTAATTTCGTTCAATGATATTTCAGGAATAACTATACTTATTAAAGTAAACAAAACGTTTTTAAAATTATTTGAAATGTTTAATTTAGACATATTTTTACTTAAATTATAGTATTGGCTATGGTGACAGTATGCAAAATATACTATAAGTATAGTTTAATACTATAGGCTTATGAAGTAGTTGTGCCCTAATACGAAGCTGTCCTTATACATACCGAAAGCTACATTTATATATTTATTTTATCTAACATCACATTCGTCGCCATAGGCTGTATAATAGAGTCATGCAGACCATTACACATACAGGTTATTATAGATATAGATTTATGTATATATATTTATATATATATTCAACTATACAATTATACTTACAACTTTGATATTATTCACTTGTAATATATATATGTTACATTCTAAACAGTAAATATCTTATGTACAAAATTATCTAGTATAAATAATGATATGCTTTTAATTTTCTTTTGATATGTATATTCTATGTATTTCATACAATAAATAGTTTCTCTTCTACGCACAAACATATTTAACAAAACAATTTCATTTACAAATTTTTAAAAATGAATTTTAAATTAAAAAATTTTAACGATTACATAAATTACAAAGATAATAATTATTTAAAAAAAAACAACATATAAACGTTCATAGTGTGTGAACAATTTGCGAAAACCTGAAAATAAATAAACTTCTCTTTAAAGAAACTATATTGTTTTTTCTATTGTAGCAAAAATATATCTAAAATAAGTAACATAAGATACACTCTGAATATATTTTTTATGTATTCATCCTGTATAACTTAATTAATCTACTCCAATTTGTTCAAACACAAAATGATACTAATTATTTTTTTAAATTAACGAAATTAGTTTAACAAATACATAGAAAACATAACGTATGCGTGAAAGTAGAATAATATGTTTTAAAAAATATTCATTATTCTGTCATCAATTTTCTGTAGACATGAGCCGACCCTCTATTCAACTACCAGAACAAGCACTACATGCTTCGCCATGAGCTTGTGCCATGTGCCTAGAGCTCCTAGTATAGCTTAATTGATTCTGTTTAACCGGACATCTTTACCAGAAGTAGAAACAGGAACGAGGATGTGGTGAACACCTTTTGGCCACTGGAGGCTCCCGAGTTGCTCGTGTTGGAGAGCGTCGTAGGGAATTCAACGTTTTGATTGGGCTCACATTCGTACACGTTGTCTGAAATACAAATTAATCAATAGATTTTCTTCGATAATTATCAATATTTTGATTTATTTTTGTGATGTTAAATTGTTGCACACAAGAGTTATAGGATGTTTCCCCAAATGTCAAGTTATTTCGTAAGAAAAGAATTAATAAAATTAATAGGAGATATACTAAATGTATCTAAAAGTATACAATTTTTTGGAGGTTCCCATTTCTGTATTAAATTTTAGTTTTTGGATATTTGTAAAAAAATATTTGATTTGTGAAATATTTCCTTCAAATCTAATGACGAGTTTCCTCCTTGCTTGTTCTATATTAACCTTATTCCAATTTCCGCAAGAAATCTTGGATATCTTTGGTTTTCTAAAAGAGGTGAATCATAGATAATGTTTTGGCTATCGATGAAAATGTGTTGTTAATTTTAAAATCAACATTCTACTTAATTTTAATGTATTGATTTCTTTCGGTCTCAAACAGAATTCAGTAGCACACTGTGTTGTCTAAAAAATGGGATTGGAATCACTAAATTCGTTATTTCTGGTAAAGACTTTATCCGGTAATGCTTTATTAAGAAGTGCATGATAGCTATATAGGTTTCCTACAAGTTTTTAGTACTAGTGTTGCATGACATTGAGATATTTGCAACTTGTAAGACAAAATTAAAAACCAAAGATTGGCTTTGTGGAGATGAATATCGATCTTTAGAATCTTGGGTAAATGTTTTTGGAAAATATCTATTAGTTGTTTCGAGTCGCTGAAAGTGAAATCAAGATCACGTTGACTATAGAGAAACGATTAACGAACATACAAATCCCATTGGTGAAGGAATATATGGCGTTTAGTTCCGTGTCATGTGCTTTTTAATTTATTTTATAGTGTTATAAAAGTGAAAGTACTTGCAAAATTAGTTTGTATTCGTATATTTTGAAAAACAGGTTGAAATGGGGATATATCCTTTTCTATGAGAAATGAACAAGGTAATGTTTGACTACGTGCTTCATCCAAAAGGCATTAGACAACAAATAAGACCATTTCAATCTACAGATAGACAATTTCTGTCTAAAACAAAACTATCATAAGCATCAACTGTTTTCATAAGCTTTCTCAAAGTATTTGTATAATATTGTAAATATTTTTCCAAGTTTTTAAATCGATCTGAATGTGCAAATAACTTTTTAATAAAAATTAAAAATTTAATTTAAGATCTAAATTAGTGAAACGTAAGAAAGATGCATTCGCGTAGGAATTATTTTGTGCCACACATTCTTTTATTATTTTGTAGTATTGGAGTCACTATTGGGCCCAATTGGTTTTTTTTAAATCTACTTACAAGGTTGTCCTTTCAATTTCGGTAAGAACTCGTTCCAGAAGGCGCAAGTCGATGCCCTCGGGCCTCGCCCCAATCCACTCTTCTCTGCGTTGAAGATGTAGTACTGCGGTTGGTCTTTGGTGTACAACGGCCAGTTTATATCGTCGGAGACAGGTTTCCTAATTACATACACAAAACCTTTAATAATGTGGCGTGAATTTAAAATATTTGAAGTTTAAGCCTATCTATGCTTAGCTCTTGCTTGTAATGAGAGTAAAGCAATAGAAACATGACGTCAGGTTTTTTCCGAAATTGTCAGATTTATGCGTCAAACATGGTGATAAAAGACGTTTTGTCTCCATACAAAGGCTATTTAGAGATATCTTTAAATAATTTTCAAATAAAGTATACTATGTACTAAAAAAATGTTGGATATTTCAATATTATGAAATTGATGTTATGATTAATCAAATCGATTTCACAATAAACATGATTCTTTTCTCGACTGTAATATGTGTAATGTATATTACCCTCCATTATACACATAGGCACTAAATTAAAATGTATTTCTAAGGAGTGTTGTATTGTTTTGTGGCACGATAACGGTAAATATAGTCATTATTATTATAATTCGAAAATGACTTATTTTATTTATTTGTTTAGCCAACGCCCGCTCTTGACATTTCAGCCATTCATTACGCGTCCCAATAGCCGTCCATTACGACTGTTTGGCAGAGGGGGCAAGTCGGATCATCAGCAATGCCGATGGCCCTGCAGATAGTCTTGGCCGGTTGCTATGCGACCGCCTCAATCCGGGGTAAAAATCTCGAAATCAGACCCCCGGTTACTAGGAACTAAGATTTTTTTAATTTTTGGCCAGTTCCGCTATATGTCTTTGTTTGGAGGCGCTCACCATGATGTTTTGGGCTGAAATTAGGGAGCTTTAGACTTTAGGCTGTTTGGCTTCTGCTCCCCTTTTGGCTAGTTCGTCGCCACTTTCGTTCCCTGCAACGCCTACACGGCTAGGGACTCATTTTAGCTGTACATGGCACCCTGGTCTGATGAGTTTTTCTATTTCCAGGCGGAAATTAATGGTTCTATTATTAACTGTGGGGGTGTTCGAAGCAGGGGTAATATTGCCGCTTGCGAGTCAGTGTATGCTTCCTGTCAGAGTATAGCAAGGCATTCCATTCCTCATGGATGGCGCATATGTCCCCATTGGAGTTGCTTGTATTAGTACCAACCGTGGAGAAACCACCGCGGCGGAGAACCAACCCGCACCGTCTGGGCTATATGAGCCGTCGCGTCAGAGTAGATATACAGCCAGCTGTCAGCAGGTTACTGCGTAGCAACCACCTCTAATGCGCGAGCTTTTAGTGCTTAGGGGTCTACACTGCGTGAGGTTTAACCGTGTCTCTGACCTTGAGATTGCTAGGCTGGACTGGGCTGCAGTACGGGGTCAAAACCCATTACTTCAGAAAACATCAATGTCGTGTTTAAAGTGTAAACAGCTCTAATTAACTAAATTATAATACAGTAATTGTTTGATGTAGACATGATCTTTAAATGTGTTGCTCTGCTTCTGCAAAGAAAGAGACGCGATTACGAAAGAGACAGTATATATTGTATAATGTTTTCAGTTAGGCTAGTAGTAAAATGCTAGAGCAGAAAGTTAAACCTCATGCACTGTAAAGTTAGTAGGCCTCCTTTTGATGCACCCTGGGTAACGCTAAATCTGCTAACAGCGATAGCCACTCTCTGGATACTTGTAATTTGAAAATAACTTGAGCAATATATCTCTTTAAATTATATTTATTACGGTTTATTTAATAAAATTGATAAATATCATATTGTAAGATTTGAATTTTGAAATCAAATGAGGAGATTTTTTGTTATGAATCATGTGTTTTATGGTTTTGCAGGACATTACAATATACAGTAAATACCTAAAAACTAGTTTATACCTAAAAAAACGTAAGTACCTATTAACGACATACATTAACGTAATGTTGAAAGTTTTACTTTATTTCTTTTCATACAAGTAGGCCTACATTGTCCATTATCAATGATTACTACTGAAGGTAGTTCCAAGTATATCATTTCACTCTCTTGTCAGCACCGATAGCTTGAAATGGACTAACGCTTTGAAAAACTGTCACGTCTATTCCTATCCTTGAAACAGTTTATAGAACTTCACTCATTAAACTAACAAGTGAAATAATTATTTAAAAATCACGTTTACAAAACGATGAAATTTATAAACACAGAATTTGTATTTGTTCATGAATTCTTGTTTAGACAAATCCGCCTTGTTCATCTGTAAAATGTAAATTCGTGACCATAGTTATTTATACATGGTAGGGATACGTTTCGTCGAAAAAATATATGTTCCTTACGGAAACTAAGCGATTGCTGAATTGAACGAGTTACCTCCATTTTCTTCACCTCTGGAGGAACCTACTTGATCTAAAGACGATAAATGTAGTTATTTAAAACATAGCTATAAGTGCGTTTTTAGTATGAAACATTTATTTTATGCAATTTTGTGTTTGGCAAATTGAGGTTATATTTATATTGTTTGTTTACAGCTTTAAACGTTATTATGGTTTTGCGAAATTTAAAATAACAATATCTTGTCTAGAATTTATTTTTAGATAATATATAAAATTTTAACAAATTGCAACTGACAGTCTTTGTCAAGTATTACAACATTTACTGTCAAAAAATCTCCAACAGAAATCTGCATTATTTTAAGAGGTTTAGCAGTAACAGTGAGTAAGAAGCACTTACCCCATCAGAGCGAACCTAGAGTAGGCCTGCATGATCCTCAGACTCAAGTCTCTCTCTCTGGCATTAAACTGTAGCGACATGTTGAGCGGGTGTCCAAACACGTATTCTATCTCGTCTCCATGCATTACCCCCATCCACTCTCCCCACAGGCTGGTGCTTGTTCTCTGATCACACATGACAAAACGAACACATATTTTAAAACGAATACGGAAAAAGATGTTTCAATGAGCGTCATTTTGAAACTTTTTGTAACCTAACTTGCTTTTTAAACTCTAGACAAAACAAAGTTGTTTGAACTTTGAAACCAAGACTATAAATGAATATTAAATTGAAAAATTCTAGATTTCATCGTTCTTTCAAGAATAATATTTTATTTTATTTTACAGATAAGAAATACTTTATTTATTAAATTGAAATAGTTTATCTCATATAAAAACTAATATTCAAAATGGGAAACTAAAAATGTTTATATACATATCTAAAATATATTTCAAACAATGTTTTGTGCAATGTAGCCTACTTTATTAATTTTTTTACTTTAAGAAAAAAATAATATAATAAACAATAAGATAGTACAAGATAATTAATCAAATAAATAATAATTAAAAAGTTATATTAATTAACTTAGAGAGTAATAGCTACAATGAAGATGTAAGGTAAACTTGATTGTAACCTCATTGTATTTATTCCTTTAATCTGATGGCTTATGGTGATTAAAATTTATAAATAAATTAATTAAATGTAATATCGAATAATAATAAATAAATTAATAATTTAATTAATTAATGGTAGACTATTTGAAGAAGGACTTGATTATCTGGTATTTTAGCGATGTGTTTACTTACTTCAAAACACATTACAATGCTTGTTATACGAGTATTACGCTTCCGTGCGGTTTTGTATAGTGTATTATAGTGTTTCCTTGTACAATTCCACATTTAGACATTAATGAAATTAAAAATATCTTATTAAGCAACTCTTATAGTTTTTTCTCATATTTAAATAAATTTGGTTTATATTAAAAAAACACAATAAATTAATCAATTATTTCGATATGAATTGTCATTCTAAAAATACATTAAACCTCTATTTAGATCTCTAGGAACTTGTATATTTCCAAACAGATCAACTAATATTTTTATTTAATGTCTGTTAATATGGTCACTTGAGGTAATGTATATATCATAATGATTGTGTGGTTTAAAATTTAAAATGTTGACTCTGTTATTAATAGTAGATGTGCTAGTGTATGTATCTGTGATTTGTCTATTTTATTGTGATAGAAAATATTTTTGACTTGTAAAAGGATATTTATTAAGAGTTTTGTAATTTGTTGATTTTTAATATGTTTTATATAATGTTATGTATTTTATAAATTGTAAGTTATGTTGTATAATTGTTTAATTACAACTGAGTTCTTGAAAAGGAATTTCCGAAAGAAATTCGAAACGTTGGATGTTTAAAAAAACATAATTATCTGTGATTTGTCATTAGCCTATATACAAACACTAAGCAGATTAAGTTTAATTTTAAAATAGCAAGAAAGTAACGTTGAAGATTTTATGAGTGTGTCTTCAAGTTTGTTTTGAAATCAAACAACTAGGTGCATGCACTAACAACGCTCCCATGTGGGAAATATACTATCGAATATAAACCCGAAGAAGGCAGATTGGCCGTAAATTTCCCGTTGGTACCATTTGCCCCTTTATGAATTCGGTAAATCCATTTCGTCAGGTTTAAACTGGCGCTCAGGGGATGGGATCTGAACCACTGCGATAAATAATGTACAAACAACCCTTAGTACACAAATTGAACGTTGAAATATTTAAGCACGACTTAAGACCCATAACTGGCGAGACGAGCGAGGGGTAGCTTTGATGTTGGAGGTGTTGCTTCTGAAGAAACAATTTGATGTGAATACAGTTGTTGCATTAATGTGATATTTCCTTTGGGAAACTCGCACTTAGGGCATAGTTGCCAGAAATTACTTATTTTTCTTTAGCGAAGATTTGTTTCGCCTAATTTATTAAACGAGTTAGATGGTCAATGAGACGATTGCCAGTGGGAGTATGTGGTGCAAATAGGCGTTATAAACATTTTGAAATGTTCTGATAAAACACATATTTTCAGGCAGACCCCTCCTTATATTCCGGGTGGAAGATATTTGAAATACGAGTAAACAACCTTGCACATCTTACCAGAGGGGAGGGGTTTGTCTTGATATTATCCATATGTATGAATTAGCGATAATATTCGATGATATAATTTATTAACATTTAAAATTAAAAAATAAATAAACTAAACAAATAATTCGTCATGTACTCTTTGTTTCGAACACACAGACATGTTAAGATATGTTGTTTTGGGTACTTTCCCAATTTTATAGTATACACCAATGACGGTGAGAAATGTAATATTTTGCCTAGAATTCAGACTAAGATATAAATATTTCAAAATAATTTTTGGCAAATGAAAATAAACAACAATTTGACGGACATTTAACAATTACGTCAACACCTCTTGTTCACAACTAAACTCAAAACAGTTTCATTAATATAAAACTTCATTAGAAGTACATTTAGATTTTTTAAAATAGATTAAAGAATTCAATAATACAGTAGTTAGAATGTCTAGAGATTGAGATAAAGATAAAAGTGCAGACTGTAAAACACGTGTTTTTAGTAACATGAGCATGCAATGCTCAGAGCAAGGTAGCGTATAGCATGTCGTGACGTCATGTCACGTGACGCAGCTGTGATTACACCCCGAAGTCCCGCTCCGTCCTTCTACTTTTATACAATCCTGAATTTAATTACATGAAGATACCACTATTTACGGTGATATAGTGGATTCACGGACTATTTGCGAGCTAGAGCAATATAGAGATTTAACATGATATTGAACAACTCTACGTTTTATATATTATAGAACTTTATAAAGAACTTTTTATATAAAGAACTTTAGAAGCTGGTTCTATAAGATGAGACCTACTAACTATATTCCAGGATGACAACGAATTTGGATAAAGAAATCACCAAAACTCCAGTTCCTTGGACAAATTACGCGTAATAAAGGTAAATACAAATCAATGTATACACAATTACAGGAAAGGTTATTTGGGAGAGGGTTAGGGAGGCGAGGAATATTTCATGTTTAAAGAACTTTAGAAGCTGGTTCTATAAGATGAGACCTACTATTATCCAGGATGTCAACGAATTTGGATAAAGAAATCACCAAAACTCCAGTTCCTTGGACAAATTACGCGTAATAAAGGTAAATACAAATCAATGTATACACAATTACAGGGAAGGTTATTTGGGAGAGGGTTAGGGAGGCGAGGAATATTTCATGTTTAAAGAACTTTAGAAGCTGGTTCTATAAGATGAGACCTACTATTATCCAGGATGTCAACGAATTTGGATAAAGAAATCACCGGAACCGATATAAATTTTGAGTTCTTACAAATCAAGACGAGTTTTTTGAGTTTTCTGATATAGTATAAATGTGTATCATCTCTCTCAAGGTTTCGGAAAAAATGGAATTTTTGATAAATGAAAATATAGTGAAATCAAATCAGGTCATTTTCATAGGAAGCTTAAACGCTCATGTAATTATACTTATGTATAAACGTCATATAAATCGATTGTTTATACAGTCTTTTTTCAATATATATTTGTCATTTTATAAACATTTTAGTGAATAAATTTGTAAAAAAGAAAGTTTTTAACATTAGAAAGGGTCTTTTTATGTATAAAAGCAAAACAGACTGAAAGAGTAACGGACATGTAAATTTGATTTCGGATTTAAACAAAAAGGCGGAATGAATTGGCCTGCCAGACTGTGATCAAAGGCTTGCTTTAATGGAAGAGGGCTCGCTTGTCCCTCCCCTAATCCTCTCCTTTACATGTCACACAAATGTCGGATACTAGAACAGGAAGCAGTGAGGCTAGTTCGAAATCATTCTTCACAGAAACTAAAGTGTTAACAGATGTAGTATTTCCAATTAGCTGAATGTCATTTTACACCATTAATGTAAGTGAAGATAAAATCATTGAAGATAGCTTTAATATAAAAGTTTCTAGAGGTATAGTAGATTGAACTCCCTGAAACGTGACCACTGCCCAAAGTACTGCCATTAACAGCTAAAGCTATTCAACTGTTTATTCTTTATTTTCGCATATTTGACATGGTATGTGACAGACCATGGCCTGCACGAATAAACATGGCTTGAAGACATTTTATAGTAAGACAGAATCAACATGATATATAAAGCCTACCACATGTTTACTATATAATACTGATTTTTTTCGATGCTATAATTACCTTTTGTCAGTTTTAAGTGGAAGGTGGATAAAATGTTTAGATAATTAGGTTGAAATTATACAAAGGAACCAGTGAACATTTTCTGAATAGCAAAAACATTTTGGAAAATATGTTTTCCCACTTGAAGTACAATTATAAAACATATTTTGATTTTCTCACTTCCTAATGCTTTTTGAGTGTAATCGAGGACAATTTTAATTTAAGAACAATAATATCACATTATTAAACAGAAACCTGGCAGAAGATAAATGTAAAACTCGTATTAAAAGAGTGGAGTCTCCTGCTGAAATAAATTCTGTCAGTAACTCCGACCTATCACGATAGTTAATATATCCACGATAGTTGATAATAATTTAGCAAATATTATTTCATTACATATTTATATTTTGTAATTAGAAAAATCAATTATGTTTTGTTTATGAATGAGACACGTAATCTTTCATTATTTTACAATTTTGAGAAAATATCTTTTATTTTAAAGAACTTATTAAACTCGTAGTACATTAGTGTGTAAATGATAAAAAAGACGCTTATAGTAATATTAGTAGTTATCGCATGATGCAGAGTGTTAAACTAAAACACCACAATCTATTTAGAATTCTATGTAAAATACACAAATAAAACCCGCTCTCTTGCAAGAAACATAAAAATACGACTTGAAGTTACCGACCAATTTGTCAGCGGCAAATTACAGGCGGATAAGAAATCCTTTATATTTATAAGTTTATTTCAACCCCTGTTTCCTTTATGGCTACTACTAACAAATGCCCGACATTTGTCTTGCACGAGATGCTTTCAAGCGCACCTTCTGTGCTTTCATCACCACTTTCGAAAGCCATATTGTAAGAACACTCTGGCAAAATATACCACTAAAAATGTGCTCGCAATTTAACAGGAACGAAAAAATGTTATTGTACAAAAATGAGAATTGAAAATTAGCTTTTTATATTTTAAGTTGTAAATGTAACTGCTAAATTTGTAGATGTTCCCTAGATTTGCAGCGACGCAATGAAGCCTGAATTCATATGCTGTTTTACCATTTCATAATCGCCGAAACTTGTAGAGTAAAACACAATTTTCTGTTTCGTCGTACCTCTCAAACAAAACATTAACTTTTGGGAACACTCTTTGCACTTGTTATTATTTTCCGATGGTTAGATCACTTTAGTGGTTGAGAAAAATGAATAGGATATATAGGCTACTGAGCACACACACATACACACACACAGACACAAACACACACACACACGCGCACAGACACACACACAACTCAAACACAAACACACACACATACACAGACACACTCAAACACACACACGCACACACTCAAACACAAACACCCACACATACACAAGAAGACTCAAACAAACACTCGCACACACTCAAACACAAACACACACACAGACACACTGAAACACACACACGCAACGACAAACCCAAACACCCACACACGCACAGACAAACACAGAAACAAACACACACAAAGACACACAAACACACTATATATATATATATATATATATATATATATATATATATATATATATATATATATATATATATACATACATACGTATAATTATCAAAACAATTTAGGATATTTAAATACAAGAATTATTCGTTTGATAAAAATTGCTGATTCTAATTTAACACACATCTTATACCTCTTTTATTATTGCATTATTCATTTCTCGTGATGTTGGTACTATTTATTAACGAAAAGATTTGAATTAAAAATTAATACATAATTCTTTAATTTGAATATCCTCGATTACTATGAATAAGAGGATAGCTAGTTAAAGCCATTATTGCTATTTAATTGAACAGTCAAAATATCTCAGAAGGTGTGTGTGAGTGTGTGTGTGTGTTGTGTGTGTATGTGTGTGTGTGTGTGTGTGTGTTGTTTGAAAAAATAAGATTAGCACCTCATAAAGCCAATATTTTAGCCTAAAATAGAGATTGACTTGTAGAGTATATAGTAAGATTTGATCCTTATTCGCGAAACAAATATCTATATTTCCAATACAAAATTTATTTGCAGAGGTTGGTATGAAAACCATTTGAAATAATAATACAAAAAGAGGTCACAGCGAAAACTGCGCTGTACAATTATTAGGTTTGTTATTTGTGAACTCAGCATCCTAGTATCCCAAACCGTACAGTGCAGTCCAATGACTTGGAACCATTCTAAGCCATCTGTAGAGCAGTAAACAATTTAATGTTGCTGGGCCATTCACCCAGCTGATCGACTTGTCTGGTTGCTAATCCGTAGTGATTGTATTTGGATGAATTACATAGACTGAGCGAGACTTTTGGAGTGGAAGAGTGAATAACCGTGGCTAAATTTATCATTATTAGTGAATCCTGACACAAGAACTGAGAACAAGAGAGCTTATTTTCTAGATTGAATATAATAACTCACTTTCTCATTTATGAATAATGTTCCGAGAGAGAGAGCGAGAGAGAAAGAGAGAGAGAGAGAGAGAGAGAGAGAGAGAGAGAGAGAGAGAGAGAGAGAGAGGGAGAGAGAGAGTATAAGATATAATATTAAACACATAGCTAATGGTTTTTTTTCAGAATGTATTAAGGTAGGACGAGAAAAGAATCTCGCAGTTGACTAGCTGGTTCTATATGAATAAACGTACAGCACTTCAGAAGGACAGTGAATAAGGCAAAAATAGCCAGTGTGGTTGCCAATATCAGGAACTGACAGAAATATTGAGTTGTTACAAAGCAAGATGGCTTCTTCATGGTTTTGCTGTAGTACAAGGCATCACTATAGGTTTCGAAAAAAATAGAGGTTAGGTTACACTATTGAGTTCACAGTAGGATATACGAAAGTGGAGTAAAACGTATTCAGACATTACCTGAGTAAAGAAGTAGTAAAAGACCTTGAGGCCGTGGTCTGCAAACGTCTGGGCAAAATGGTTTGTCGGGCAGATAAAGAAATAATCTCCAACTACATCTCCAATCATCTTCTGGTTTATGTACCCATCATTGACGTGTTCCCAATCGGTATACTAGAACAAGAAATTAAGCAAAGTTTGATTAAATAATGTTTATTTATTCCGGTTTGAAGACTAAACAATGTTTTTATTAAAATAATTTTGTAGGAATATTTCCTTTGAGAGTATTTGTTTCCAAGCCATTAATTTCTTTCAAATAGTAATTTTCTTCTTTACTTATGATTTTAAGGATGAATCTCTGGGCTGCGATGGCAAAGAGCCAAATACAGACTAAGACTTGAAAATATAGACTAAATTATTATAACTAATTGAATATTTTAAGTAAGTATTTGAAACATTACATTTCTAGTCAAAAAATAAACTCTAGAATAAGTAAAGTTTATATCGACAAGATGTCTGGAAATTATGACGATAAAAATATACATTCCATTCATAAACACGTGTTATAATAACTTCTGTATTCTAATTTATTTATCTGATGTGTACAGCTGAAGAGGAGGCTTTAAATGTAACGAGATGTTACTTGCAATATTTTCGTAAATACATTACTTAATTGATATAAAGAAAAAACGTAATAATTATTATATTTCAATCAATCAAAATTATGTTTTTATAATTAATTAATGTAGAATGTTTGAATTTAATGTTGAAAAGTAAGACAGAAAAGCGCATGGAAAACTAAAAAAAATTATAAACAAAATTAAAATTCGATCAACCGTTTTTATAAGTGATATCACCATAAAATCGGATACTTTTACAAAAGAAATAAAGCAAGATAGAAAGAGTGCTATAAAACATCCAAACAAAAGTAGGAAAAAATTAAAAATATAAAATTGCCTACATAAGGTGGATCAAAGATGAAAGGGTAGAAGATGAGGTCTTTAATTTGATGGCTTAAAATTTATCTAGTTGTATTTCTTTGCAATTTATAATTTTAGGTCGCAATGAAGAAAATAAATATGGGAAAAAAATTAGTATCACTCGTCTTTAAAAGCGAAATTTTGAAGTTAAAAACTTTATACTACTTTTTAAATATTTTAATATTATATTTCGAAAATGTTTGAAATATTGTTGCTTCAAATGCTTCTAATATTGATAGTTTTAATAAGAACTAAGATAAGAAAACAACTAAGCATAACATTAAACATACTTGGTAAATGATAGCTTCTCGCTCAAGTTTCGTCATATTCTTGAATATGGTGTTGATGATGTCCAAAAATTTATCCCTCTGTAGAAACGTCGGTCCATCTTTTTCAAAATAGTCAATGAAGTCGTACAATATAAAGTAAGTTCCTGAAATACGAATTTCAGTTTTAATGACAATTTAATTAAAAGGATTACATAAAAATATGCTTAAAACATTTTACACTTTTCCGTAAAATGATTGTGATGTATTTATTTACAATAAAGGTGATTATTTAAAAGTTACAATGAATAACATGAGTTAATTTTACTAAGAGACACATAATGCTATGTTGGGTTTTACAATACAATTTGGTACACAGTGCCACTTTTACAAATATAATATATAATATCTAATATTCAGTAGAAGAGTAATTCTTAATACACAGCTAAAAAGATAAACCCGACGCTTTTATACAGCTTAAAAATAAAAATAATTTTAATTAATCAATACAAAAAATAATACATTTAATAATAATATAATATCATCTTGCCTTCCCAAAATCTCTAGTAATTCTATAATGTCAGAATCTTTCGTCCTCTCAGATTTTAATTTATTTTCCTTTTAAACTTACTTCTACTTTTTTTTTCATTAATGTTAAATCAAACTATAAAGAAAAATGTACGTAACAGTAGGAAATGTTACTTCACACACACACACACACACACACACACACACACACACACACACACACACACACACACACACACACACACACACACACACACACACACACACACACACACACACACACACACACACACACACACACACACACACACACACACACACACACACACACACACACACACACACACACACACACACACACACACACACACACACACACACACACACACACACACACACACACACACACACACACACACACACACACACACACACACACACACACACACACACACACACACACAAACACACACACACACACACTCTTACACACACACACACCCATATGGGATTTTGAATCTATACTGGCGTATGAATCAGTATGACTTATGAATCTGGTGTGCTTATGAATCTGTATCCATGTAGGGAAAAAAATATTCTCTACTTTTTAGTTCTTTTTTTAAACACGTAGGGCCTACTATTTTTTTAAACACGTAGGGGCTTACTATTTTTTTAAACACGTAGGGGCTTACTATTTTTTTAAACACGTAGGGGCCTACTATTTTTTTAAACACGTAGGGGCCTACTATTTTTTTAAACACGTAGGGACCTACTATTTTTTTAAACACGCAGTGGCCTTTTTTTTAAATTGAGTTAGACCGAATAACGGTTTGTGCCATCTATTTTAATGTGATTATTTTATAGAAAATATTTATCTCTATTTAGCAATGATATATCTATTTATTATCCGAAAGTCTCATATTGACGCATGCCTTGATTCACGTTTCCAGTTTAACTATTCCGTCTGTAGCATTTTCTCGATCGATATTGCGCTGCTATCAGGAACCTCTTTAGCTGGAACCACCAATTTCCAAAGTGTCAGCGTACTTGTCTTGTTGAATTTTACCTTTTCATAGGGCTTTATAGTTCTGCTTTTATCATTCTAAGGGAGCAATATAATCCCCTTTTACCAATCGTAATTATGTCTCTAGAACATTTAGAAGAGATTTACTTCATAAGAAAAAGAGTTAATAAAAACGTATTAAAAATGCTTGCAGATCGAATCGAGGTGACTGACTTTATCAATGGCTGCTCCATTAACGCCGCAGGCAAGGTGAGCCACGTTACGTGTCAGATTAGAACCTAAAGATATACTAATTACATTTAATATTTTTGTCAATACGTTAAACTGTATTTACACACGTTCATTCTGATAACGCTTATCGAAACGAAAGTCACCACACAACTGATAAGGCCATGCGATCAACTATAATTGCTGTTGGGGATTGCTTTTTTAATGACTACACAGACTTCCTCGAATACAATTGACTGGACTTAAGAAACGGAAACGACCAGAAAACAATTGAAAATACAAATAAAATTTAATTTTCATAAAATTCTTAAAATTAACAGCTATAAAATAGTAGTAGTTTATAAATAAATTGTCATAAAACTGAAACGACTATGAAATTGACATCAGTTAAAATTGTCAATATTTGTGATCTTATATAGTGCCAATTTGATTTATTCTTTAAAACGTTTTGCTTTTATACATTTCAATTTTCAATACATATAGAAAATATATATGCAAATTGGATGTGTTATGTCTCAAATTTGTACATAAATTGGATATCCAATTTACAACTCGAAAAAAAACAAATAATAATAAATACACAAAAACCTCTTAACCACAAACTTTCTTTAATTTACCCTAATGTACATTTCAGTTACAAAGTAACCATCCTCAGAGGGATAACATACAAAGACTGTATGTTATCCAGTCTTTGTATGTTATCCCTCTGAGGATGGTTACTTTGTAACTGAAATGTACATTAGGGTAAATTAAAGAAAGTTTGTGGTTAAGAGGTTTTTGTGTATTTATTATTAAATTCAACCACAGTATATTCCTAATAAATAGTAAAAAACAAATACTTAGATGTGTTTTGTATAGAAAATGTCAAGGCAGCTAATACTGCCTGTTTCTTACTGATATATTTTTATTTTTATAGGCTTCGTTGTTTGTCATAACAACAAATTCTATTTGTTAGTTGTGTACAAAAAATAACTCTTCATAAATATGAAGATTATAATACTTGAGTAACATAAAAGAAATCAAATCAGACGGTTTTTAGAAAAGCTAGCTGGAAACTATTACCATTAGTAGACTTTGGGGGACCTAAAATATTTATCCCGTTTCAAAGCATATGCCCTTGGTCACATTTTTATTAATAACGTTTCTTATTAAACCACGAAGAGTTTCTTCCGTATTTCCAAATGGAAACCCAGCTATTTCACCAGCTGAACTTACAAAAATAAATAAAACAAACCCTTGTAGAAATTATGTTCTCTTTCTCCACTGAAAATAAAAACTGATAAACCATACTTAAAAGTATTCTTTGACTATTCAACACTTAAGTTTAAAGCATTTGTGACAAAAAATCACTGTATCAAGTAACTAAAATATTCTGTAGAAAGTTCTAAAGATCGTATTTACCCTGTAAGTAGCAACGTGGCTATTGGATACAGTTATAATATTCGAAATGGACGTATATTAGATCAGTTCGTACATTCCAACATGGCACGGCTTAATATTACTCACAGTGTCACATTTCTGGTTTTAATGAAAACATTTTGGAACCCTTTCATTATCGATGCACTTTGAAGTCTTTTTAATTTGAAAAATGCGTTCGTGAAATTTGCATGATGTAGAAATACTATCAAGACACTTACAGGAAATGAAAATTTATCGTTAAGGTTAATGAAACAAGATTAACGAATCATGGGTTTTCTATAACCTGGCATTAAAACATCGTCTTCCTCATGAAGGAGTTTACGATTGACAAAGGCCTATACAGGCAAAGTGAGCGTTACTATAGAAAATTGTACATATATTCTGGGAAATAATAGTTGTTCAGTTTAAAGATGGAAAACAATGTGAAATACTAATTGAAACAAAAATATTGTAACATCCTTGTCTAAGTAGCTAAGTTTCTTTTTTATAAACAATATCTACATCACTAAATCACGTCAAAATACTTCTAGAAACGAAATTCAACGGGTAAAAAGCAGGGCAAGAAGCACAAATGCCTTACATAAAAAGTACAAACAGTAACAGAAACAAACAAAAACTATTTGAAAAACAATGCAAGCTCATTGTACCAAAAATATTTTACAGACACACTATGCAGAACTTCAAATAGCATTAACATTTATGTTTCCACACACATTACATACGTATCAAACACAAATAAAACCAGAAAATAATAATAAATAATATTCGAGCTGGCTTGTGAGTGAAAGTTATAATTAAATAATAAAAATATATACAACTCACAAATATACAATTTTTTATTTCAAACGCGTTTCGACGACTACTTTGTCGTCATCTTCAGTGAAAATACACAAATGAAATTAACTAAAAAATATATATATATTAAACATAACCTATAAAGTTTTAGCAAAGCTAAAAACAAAAGTGAAAATCAGATCTGGGCATTGTCAAATTTATAGCCACAGCTACTAATATAATTACATTAAAATAACATATGTTAATTATAAATATTTAATTTTGATGAGCCTATATTACTAGTAAGACATAATAATAACAAAATTATTTAAATAATTTAAAAAATTTAAAAAAGATAGTATTTAACAATTAATCAATTTAAAATAATATTGAATTTTGAATTGGTCCTAATTCATTATTAACAATTTTATCTTTATTTCTATTTATAAATAAAGTTTCCCATGCATCTAATTCATTAAAATTTATCACATTTTTTTAAAGGACAACATTTTTACTTTTAAATTCATGTTTTTCGTCCAAACAATGTTTTGCCATAGCTGATTTTTCAGGTCTATTAAATTTAACATGGGAAAAATGTTCTTTTGCTCTAACTAGTATGTTTCTTTTTGTTTGTCCAATATATTTCATCTGGCCATCACACTGCAAACTATAAATTCCTGATTTATTTTCATTTTTTATTATAAGATGCACGTTACTAAAAAATAGAGAAGAAAGAAAATGGATTAGATTAGCTTACCATCCACCTTTATCTAATTTGGCTAAAAAAGCTTTGGAGAAGAACAGTAATGTAAAAGTAACGTTAGTTACAAGAACTAACCTAAAAAATCTATTAGGGAACCAAAATGATATAATAAAAAATGAAAATAAATAAATAAATAAAATAAATAATTACAAATTTACAATATAAAGCTTTTTACGAACTAAATTTTCAAAATATAACTAAGAATACATTTTAATAGGCAATAATCAAGAGCGGCCAAGTCGGTAAGCAGTACACTGGTTTAGCGGGGACTTGGGTTGTCAAGAATTATACTTCTTTATTTATTATATATATATACGAGATGTTTACGCGTATGTTTAAATTATCTCAAGAGAATAATTATTTATTAGCAACTCAAGTCCAAGATGGAAACATAGTGCATTTTCATTTCCTCTGTAACTAAACGTTATGAATGTATAAAATTCATTATTTTAAAAAAAGTATTTATTAATGGTAAAGCTTCGTATTAGACCATGATGCTTTAATTGTTTCGTCTTATAAAACGTTTATTTTTAATAATACAAAATAATAGATTTATCAAATTATGTATTTATTCATATGTGTGAATACTTATTAAGAATTTTCGATGGCATTTATGGTCCTCTTAGTTTGGAAAATGTATCAGTAAAGATAGTATTTAGGCCCTGAAAAATGTTTTAATAAAAATATTCTGTAATATTGTGTGAAATTTTAGTTAAATATCAGTTGGTTACCATCTGTAAAGCCAATTTAAAATTATGTTATTAATTCATTTAACGGCGTGAATTTGGCGTATTATAAATTATAAATATGTAATTATACTTTTGTTAAAAAAATTCATTAAAAAAATCTACTAAATTAAGAATAGATGACATTTGAAAGTTTTAGCGTATTTTTCGATAATTTTTGATGAAATTTAAATTACAAATACAATTATTACGTTATTACGTAATACGTTATTATTAATACGTTATTTATTAAAGGTGAGTTTTTCCGATTATTTCTGGTTGCATTGTTTCAAATTATATGCTACACTGGCCGTAGTTACTAAACGTCCAACGTGCGAATAAGGCAGAGATTACACGGGTGTTTGACTTAGCATACGGATCCTGAATTGGATTGTGCCTAATGAATGAACCAATCTAATTGGATTGACCCCTTTGGGAACTAGGGGATGTGAGTGAGTACCGTCTTTATTGCAAATCACTACTCTCCTACTTAATGCAAGAACATTATTGTCAACTAACCTGGATTAAATGCGTTCTAAAGAATCAAAAAATAATTGGTAAAACAAGAAAAAGGCCCTTTAAATTTCTTCAAAGAGAGTTTCAAATGTTTTTCTAAAATATAAAGCGAAAAATTCTAAGAACTTAAGATATTCAAAAGACTCATATTTTTATTCGGCAATAATTTAAACACTCGAACAGGGCAGTTATATTTTAAATTAGATTTTATACTTGCTTTTTAAATTGAGGTTAAGGAAAATTTTGAAAATTATTCTGATATAATGTTATCTAAAATTAAATATTAATAATTTTCCAGTTTTATCAATAACTCATAGGCAAAGGATGGGAGTTGTCAATGCTTAGAACAGTGTTATTTGAAGAATAAAGAACTGCTATGCTACATAATATCGTAGTATTAATATTGTAGCCAAGTACAGATTATTTTTAATGACAGGGTACAATACTTTTTATGACTCACCACTTGCCACCGATGCCATAGTTGTCTCCAACTCGCACTACAAGTAGCAAGCTCTGTCATTTCGTACTTCCATCTCCTTCTATACTCCCTTGTCCTTCTTACTAGAGACTGTAACACGCCTAGGTTGGGACCTCGTGTACGACACTTGCCACCGATGCCATAGTTGTCTCCAACTCCCACTACAAGGAGCTTGCCCTGTCATTTCTTACTCCCATCTCCCTCTATACTCCCTTGTCCTTCTTACTAGTGACTGTAACACGCCTAGGTTGGGACCTCGTGTACGACACTTGCCACCGATGTCATAGTTGTCTCCAACTCCCACTATAAGGAGCATGTTATGCCATTTCTTACTCTCACCTCCCTCTATACTCCCTTGTCCTTCTTACTAGTGACTGTAACACGCCTAGGTTGGGACCTCGTGTACGACACTTGCCACCGATGCCATAGTTGTCTCCAACTCCCACTACAAGGAGCATGCCTTGTCATTTCTTACTCCCATCTCCCTCTATACTCCCTTGTCCTTCTTACTAGTGACTGTAACACGCCAAGGTTGAAACCTCGTGTACTCACCACTTGCCATCAATGCCATAGTTGTCTCCAACTCCCACTACAAGGAGCATGCCTTGTCATTTCTTAATCCCATCTCCCTCCATACTCCCTTGTCCTTCTTACTAGTGACTGTTACACGCCTAGGTTGGGACCTCGTGTACGACACTTGCCCCCAATGCCATAGTTGTCTCCAACTCCCACTACAAGGAGCATGCCTTGTCATTTCTTAATCCCATCTCCCTCTATACTCCCTTGTCCTTCTTACTAGTGACTGTAACACGCCAAGGTTGAAACCTCGTGTACTCACCACTTGC
This sequence comes from Prosapia bicincta, assembly GCA_036971475.1. Lineage (NCBI taxonomy): Eukaryota > Metazoa > Arthropoda > Insecta > Hemiptera > Cercopidae > Prosapia > Prosapia bicincta. Next base: position 155,989,479 of record JBAIZL010000001.1, on the reverse strand, counting down.
CATCAATGCCATAGTTGTCTCCAACTCCCACTACAAGGAGCATGCCTTGTCATTTCTTAATCCCATCTCCCTCTATACTCCCTTGTCCTTCTTACTAGTGACTGTAACACGCCAAGGTTGAAACCTCGTGTACTCACCACTTGCCATCAATGCCATAGTTGTCTCCAACTCCCACTACAAGGAGCATGCCTTGTCATTTCTTAATCCCATCTCCCTCCATACTCCCTTGTCCTTCTTACTAGTGACTGTAACACGCCAAGGTTGGGACTTCGTGTACGACACTTGCCACCGATGCCATAGTTGTCTCCAACTCCCACTACAAGAAGCATGCCCTGTCATTTCTTACTCCCATCTCCCTCTATACTCCCTTGTCCTTCTTACTAGTGACTGTAACACGCCTAGGTTGGGACCTCGTGTACGACACTTGCCACCGATGCCATAGTTGTCTCCAACTCCCACTACAAGAAGCATGCCCTGTCATTCCTTACTACCATCTCCCTCTATACTCCCTTGTCCTTCTTACTAGTGACTGTAACACGCCAAGGTTGGGACCTCGTGTACGACACTTGCCACCGATGCCAGAGTTGTCTCCAACTCCCACTACAAGGAGCATGTTATGCCATTTCTTACTCTCACCTCCCTCTATACTCCCTTGTCCTTCTTACTAGTGACTGTAACACGCCTAGGTTAGGACCTCGTGTACGACACTTCCCACCGATGTCATAGTTGTCTCTAACTCCCACTATAAGGAGCATGCTATGCCATTTCTTACTCCCATCTCCCTCTATACTCCCTTGTCCTTCTTACTAGTGGCTGTAACACGCCTAGGTTGGGACCTCGTGTACGACACTTGCCACCGATGCCATAGTTGTCTCCAACTCCCACTACAAGGAGCTTGCCCTGTCATTTCTTACTCCCATCTCCCTCTATACTCCCTTGTCCTTCTTACTAGTGACTGTAACACGCCAAGGTTGAAACCTCGTGTACTCACCACTTGCCATCAATGCCATAGTTGTCTCCAACTCCCACTACAAGGAGCATGCCTTGTCATTTCTTAATCCCATCTCCCTCTATACTCCCTTGTCCTTCTTACTAGTGACTGTAACACGCCAAGGTTGAAACCTCGTGTACTCACCACTTGCCATCAATGCCATAGTTGTCTCCAACTACCACTACAAGGAGCATGCCTTGTCATTTCTTAATCCCATCTCCCTCCATACTCCCTTGTCCTTCTTACTAGTGACTGTAACACGCCTAGGTTGGGACTTCGTGTACGACACTTGCCACCGATGCCATAGTTGTCTCCAACTCCCACTACAAGAAGCATGCCCTGTCATTTCTTACTCCCATCTCCCTCTATACTCCCTTGTCCTTCTTACTAGTGACTGTAACACGCCAAGGTTGGGACTTCGTGTACGACACTTGCCACCGATGCCATAGTTGTCTCCAACTCCCACTACAAGAAGCATGCCCTGTCATTTCTTACTCCCATCTCCCTCTATACTCCCTTGTCCTTCTTACTAGTGACTGTAACACGCCTAGGTTGGGACCTCGTGTACGACACTTGCCACCGATGCCATAGTTGTCTCCAACTCCCACTACAAGAAGCATGCCCTGTCATTCCTTATTACCATCTCCCTCTATACTCCCTTGTCCTTCTTACTAGTGACTGTAACACGCCTAGGTTAGGACCTCGTGTACGACACTTCCCACCGATGTCATAGTTGTCTCTCACTCCCACTATAAGGAGCATGCTATGCCATTTCTTACTCCCATCTCCCTCTATACTCCCTTGTCCTTCTTACTAGTGGCTGTAACACGCCTAGGTTGGGACCTCGTGTACGACACTTGCCACCGATGCCATAGTTGTCTCCAACTCCCACTACAAGGAGCTTGCCCTGTCATTTCTTACTCCCATCTCCCTCTATACTCCCTTGTCCTTCTTACTAGTGACTGTAACACGCCAAGGTTGAAACCTCGTGTAATCACCACTTGCCATCAATGCCATAGTTGTCTCCAACTCCCACTACAAGGAGCATGCCTTGTCATTTCTTAATCCCATCTCCCTCTATACTCCCTTGTCCTTCTTACTAGTGACTGTAACACGCCAAGGTTGAAACCTCGTGTACTCACCACTTGCCATCAATGCCATAGTTGTCTCCAACTCCCACTACAAGGAGCATGCCTTGTCATTTCTTAATCCCATCTCCCTCCATACTCCCTTGTCCTTCTTACTAGTGACTGTAACACGCCTAGGTTGGGACTTCGTGTACGACACTTGCCACCGATGCCATAGTTGTCTCCAACTCCCACTACAAGAAGCATGCCCTGTCATTTCTTACTCCCATCTCCCTCTATACTCCCTTGTCCTTCTTACTAGTGACTGTAACACGCCAAGGTTGGGACCTCGTGTACGACACTTGCCACCGATGCCATAGTTGTCTCCAACTCCCACTACAAGGAGCATGCCTTGTCATTTCTTACTCCCATCTCCCTCTATACTCCCTTGTCCTTCTTACTAGTGACTGTAACACGCCAAGGTTGAAACCTCGTGTACTCACCACTTGCCATCAATGCCATAGTTGTCTCCAACTCCCACTACAAGGAGCGTGCCTTGTCATTTCTTAATCCCATCTCCCTCCATACTCCCTTGTCCTTCTTACTAGTGACTGTAACACGCCTAGGTTGGGACCTCGTGTACGACACTTGCCCCCAATGCCATAGTTGTCTCCAACTCCCACTACAAGGAGCATGCCTTGTCATTTCTTAATCCCATCTCCCTCTATACTCCCTTGTCCTTCTTACTAGTGACTGTAACACGCCAAGGTTGGGACCTCGTGTACGACACTTGCCACCGATGCCATAGTTGTCTCCAACTCCCACTATAAGGAGCATGTTATGCCATTTCTTACTCTCACCTCCCTCTATACTCCCTTGTCCTTCTTACTAGTGACTGTAACACGCCTAGGTTAGGACCTCATGTACGACACTTCCCACCGATGTCATAGTTGTCTCTAACTCCCACTATAAGGAGCATGCTATGCCATTTCTTACTCCCATCTCCCTCTATACTCCCTTGTCCTTCTTACTGGTGGCTGTAACACGCCTAGGTTGGGACCTCGTGTACGACACTTGCCACCGATGCCATAGTTGTCTCCAACTCCCACTACAAGGAGCTTGCCCTGTCATTTCTTACTCCCATCTCCCTCTATACTCCCTTGTCCTTCTTACTAGTGACTGTAACACGCCAAGGTTGAAACCTCGTGTACTCACCACTTGCCATCAATGCCATAGTTGTCTCCAACTCCCACTACAAGGAGCATGCCTTGTCATTTCTTAATCCCATCTCCCTCTATACTCCCTTGTCCTTCTTACTAGTGACTGTAACACGCCAAGGTTGAAACCTCGTGTACTCACCACTTGCCATCAATGCCATAGTTGTCTCCAACTACCACTACAAGGAGCATGCCTTGTCATTTCTTAATCCCATCTCCCTCCATACTCCCTTGTCCTTCTTACTAGTGACTGTAACACGCCTAGGTTGGGACTTCGTGTACGACACTTGCCACCGATGCCATAGTTGTCTCCAACTCCCACTACAAGAAGCATGCCCTGTCATTTCTTACTCCCATCTCCCTCTATACTCCCTTGTCCGTCTTACTAGTGACTGTAACACGCCAAGGTTGGGACTTCGTGTACGACACTTGCCACCGATGCCATAGTTGTCTCCAACTTCCACTACAAGAAGCATGCCCTGTCATTTCTTACTCCCATCTCCCTCTATACTCCCTTGTCCTTCTTACTAGTGACTGTAACACGCCTAGGTTGGGACCTCGTGTACGACACTTGCCACCGATGCCATAGTTGTCTCCAACTCCCACTACAAGAAGCATGCCCTGTCATTCCTTACTACCATCTCCCTCTATACTCCCTTGTCCTTCTTACTAGTGACTGTAACACGCCAAGGTTGGGACCTCGTGTACGACACTTGCCACCGATGCCATAGTTGTCTCCAACTCCCACTACAAGAAGCATGCCCTGTCATTTCTTACTCCCATCTCCCTCTATACTCCCTTGTCCTTCTTACTAGTGACTGTAACACGCCAAGGTTGGGACCTCGTGTACGACACTTGCCACCGATGCCATAGTTGTCTCCAACTCCCACTACAAGGAGCTTGCCCTGTCATTTCTTACTCCCATCTCCCTCTATACTCCCTTGTCCTTCTTACTAGTGACTGTAACACGCCAAGGTTGGGACCTCGTGTACGACACTTGCCACCGATGCCATAGTTGTCTCCAACTCCCACTACAAGGAGCATGTTATGCCATTTCTTACTCTCACCTCCCTCTATACTCCCTTGTCCTTCTTACTAGTGACTGTAACACGCCTAGGTTGGGACCTCGTGTACGACACTTGCCACCGATGCCATAGTTGTCTCCAACTCCCACTACAAGGAGCATGTTATGCCATTTCTTACTCTCACCTCCCTCTATACTCCCTTGTCCTTCTTACTAGTGGCTGTAACACGCCTAGGTTGGGACCTCGTGTACGACACTTGCCACCGATGCCATAGTTGTCTCCAACTCCCACTATAAGGAGCATGTTATGCCATTTCTTACTCTCACCTCCCTCTATACTCCCTTGTCCTTCTTACTAGTTTCTGTAACACGCCTAGGTTGGGACCTCGTGTACGACACTTGCAACCGATGCCATAGTTGTCTCCAACTCCCACTACAAGGAGCATGTTATGCCATTTCTTACTCTCACCTCCCTCTATACTCCCTTGTCCTTCTTACTAGTGACTGTAACACGCCTAGGTTGGGACCTCGTGTACGACACTTGCCACCGATGCCATAGTTGTCTCCAACTCCCACTACAAGGAGCATGCTATGCCATTTCTTACTCCCATCTCCCTATACTCCCTTGTCCTTCTTACTAGTGACTGTAACACGCCTAGGTTGGGACCTCATGTACGACACTTGCCACCGATGCCATAGTTGTCTCCAACTCCCACTACAAGGAGCATGCTATGCCATTTCTTACTCCCATCTCCCTATACTCCCTTGTCCTTCTTACTAGTGACTGTAACACGCCTAGGTTGAAACCTCGTGTACTCACCACTTGCCATCAATGCCATAGTTGTCTCCAACTACCACTACAAGGAGCATGCCTTGTCATTTCTTAATCCCATCTCCATCCATACTCCCTTGTCCTTCTTACTAGTGACTGTAACACGCCTAGGTTGGGACTTCGTGTACGACACTTGCCACCGATGCCATAGTTGTCTCCAACTCCCACTACAAGAAGCATGCCCTGCCATTTCTTACTCCCATCTCCCTCTATACTCCCTTGTCCTTCTTACTAGTGACTGTAACACGCCAAGGTTGGGACTTCGTGTACGACACTTGCCACCGATGCCATAGTTGTCTCCAACTCCCACTACAAGAAGCATGCCCTGTCATTTCTTACTCCCATCTCCCTCTATACTCCCTTGTCCTTCTTACTAGTGACTGTAACACGCCTATGTTGGGACCTCGTGTACGACACTTGCCACCGATGCCATAGTTGTCTCCAACTCCCACTACAAGAAGCATGCCCTGTCTTTCCTTACTACCATCTCCCTCTATACTCCCTTGTCCTTCTTACTAGTGACTGTAACACGCCAAGGTTGGGACCTCGTGTACGACACTTGCCACCGATGCCATAGTTGTCTCCAACTCCCACTACAAGAAGCATGCCCTGTCATTTCTTACTCCCATCTCCCTCTATACTCCCTTGTCCTTCTTACTAGTGACTGTAACACGCCAAGGTTGGGACCTCGTGTACGACACTTGCCACCGATGCCATAGTTGTCTCCAACTCCCACTACAAGGAGCTTGCCCTGTCATTTCTTACTCCCATCTCCCTCTATACTCCCTTGTCCTTCTTGCTAGTGACTGTAACACGCCAAGGTTGGGACCTCGTGTACGACACTTGCCACCGATGCCATAGTTGTCTCCAACTCCCACTACAAGGAGCATGTTATGCCATTTCTTACTCTCACCTCCCTCTATACTCCCTTGTCCTTCTTACTAGTGACTGTAACACGCCTAGGTTGGGACCTCGTGTACGACACTTGCCACCGATGCCATAGTTGTCTCCAACTCCCACTACAAGGAGCATGTTATGCCATTTCTTACTCTCACCTCCCTCTATACTCCCTTGTCCTTCTTACTAGTGACTGTAACACGCCTAGGTTGGGACCTCGTGTACGACACTTGCCACCGATGCCATAGTTGTCTCCAACTCCCACTATAAGGAGCATGTTATGCCATTTCTTACTCTCACCTCCCTCTATACTCCCTTGTCCTTCTTACTAGTGGCTGTAACACGCCTAGGTTGGGACCTCGTGTACGACACTTGCAACCGATACCATAGTTGTCTCCAACTCCCACTACAAGGAGCATGTTATGCCATTTCTTACTCTCACCTCCCTCTATACTCCCTTGTCCTTCTTACTAGTGACTGTAACACGCCTAGGTTGGGACCTCGTGTACGACACTTGCCACCGATGCCATAGTTGTCTCCAACTCCCACTACAAGGAGCATGCTATGCCATTTCTTACTCCCATCTCCCTATACTCCCTTGTCCTTCTTACTAGTGACTGTAACACGCCTAGGTTGGGACCTCATGTACGACACTTGCCACCGATGCCATAGTTGTCTCCAACTCCCACTACAAGAAGCATGTTATGCCATTTCTTACTCTCACCTCCCTCTATACTCCCTTGTCCTTCAGAGAGTAAGCCTACTCCAGTATGCCATCCTGTGTAATCTATTAGTGGTTTTTACATCCCTATCTCAAGTCACAGTGCTCTCCAATCCTTAACCCAGTATATCAAAGGTATAAATCAAGTTCATTGTTAATTGAAAAGTTATATTAATTTTGTTTATTGAAAACTGTGAGCGTATGGGATGGAAAAATTACCGTTTTAAAAATATTTTTATTAAAATACAAGCTGCATAAACTAGTTAATAGGGATGTAAGGGGGATCCCTACTAAAAATATACATATCTGTGGGTGTAGCTATTTGTGGATGTAGTGTCTCACCTGTGTATTAAGTAATGTGCTCAATTTTAATTTAAGAAAAAACAGAGTTGTTTAATCCTCTTTCAATGAAATAGTTGGATTAACTATCTTTTTCATCTTCCCTTTGAACTCTACAAATCTTTTTAGAGACTTGAAAAATTGCTGTCAGAATTGTTGTTAGATTCGCTCATTAGTTAGTCCAAAACAAACTCACACCAATGTGGTCTGTAAAAGTAACTGGAAGTATAACAATTTTATTTGTTAATGATTTAGGGTTTTTGTAAGAGAAAGTTTGAGCATTATCCTCTCATAGACAGAGGTTTATTAGATCAGTAATATTAAAGGGAGATACACATTTTCCACAAAATAAAACTCCAATTTTTTAAACTCTAGCTTTTTGAAATCTAGCCATTTATTTAACTCTAGCTCTCTTATTGAACTTGAGAGCCAAATTCCAAGTAGTATTTCAAACAAAACTGAAAATCTAAAATCTCAGTTTTAATATAAGACAAAAAATTTTTTTTAAAATATAAATTCAATAAATGTATTAATTCTCACATTTATTTAAAATTATTTATGATCTTTAGCAAAAATGCAAAATAACTCAAATCTTAACATATTGTTTTAAGATGACTTTAATGCCATACATTTTTAGACTGCAAAGAGTATTCACCAGTCAATAATTAAAAAAAAAAACATTGTTATGGGATTTGAGGGTTTCCGCATGTTTGTTGACTATGTTATTCTCGCCAGTTCTAACTCAAGTGGATTTATTACGTAGATAGGATAGTTGTCAGTTTGGAGTCAATTAAAGAGAAGTTATTCATATAGGCCTACGCTCAATTCTTCTAAATGTTCATTAATTAAAAATATAACCATTTTATCACAAACTGTTTTCTTAATAATTTCGACTACATAGACGTGACGTTTTTCAAAGCTATTATTTGGTCAGAACAGAAAAAGAAATGATTAATTACGTAGCCGAATGACTTTATGGAAGTATAAGTAAATGGGCCCTTATGAATTTCTTGGAATTTTACTCATTAGCAAGTCATTGATTGATCAAAACAATCTAATGGGTGTCACTGCTAAATCAATTGAGAACAAGAGTTTTTTTTATGAATTCGGTGCTTGATAAAAATTAACATAAACGTCCTATGTTTTAGATTATTGTACTTACTCGACCATAGATTGCAATAAATATATTTCGGATTTTAGAAAGTGGCATCACAATAGTCTTTGGGGAAAATACGAGTAGCTTCAATATTCTTTGTATGTGGGAAAGACTACAAAAATAATAGTGTAAAAATTGTTTTGAAAATTAAAAATCTATAAAGTAATAATATGAAAAATATACTCAAATAAAAGTACGGTAGATAAATCATTCAGCCAAATTTAGTCAATTGCTTGAAGGGTGAAAAATCTTAGACTTTAGCAAAACGTCTTTTATTGCAAGAAATTTTAGCATTGGTATTTATAAAAGTTTTCAAGTAAAATTTAATTTCAAGCAAATTTTATTCAAAGTAAAACCTTTTCGACTTGAGTAATGTTCATTCATAGTGATTAAAAACGCAATAATTAACGTAAAGTTTGTTAATGTTTTTAGAAATGTCTTAGATTAAATTTTAAGAAGGGAAATAAATTGGATTCAAAAATTCTTCACTGATACAGTTTTATTTTGTCATACAAAATCTATACAAAGGTATTTCGCTTAAATTCATACTGACATACAAGCCTATATATATTCGTCGTATAAATTATTTTTGTGGATCTTAAAACTGGTAACTTTAAAATATAGAAATGATGTGAAGTTATAATACAAACATAAAAATTTAATGTAATTATTAATTTAATGTAACTACATGTAATTTTAGTTGTAAAATTAGTTAAGTATGGTAAAAAGTAAAGAATATTTCCATTGATTTCAACACTTCATACATTGCAACATTTAACAAAATTTTGTAGCTCCTTGTTTTAACAGATGAGTTATGTATGACCTTGAATACATGTTCAACATGTTATTTATTTCATGTTGAAATATTTTCTTAAAAGAACTAACATAGCCTATAAAAATCAGTAAAATAAAAAAGTCATTAAATTATTTTATAAAATCTAATTAACACAAAGATTAGTTTGCTTAAGTAAATTGAATGTTATTCTATCTTTATTCCAAACTAAAACATATTTACACATTTCCTCAATTTTTTTGCAAAGAATAGGAATCAGCTTGATATTGAAATTTTACCAAACAACAAATAAATACTATCAAAAGCATTTTCTAAATTGTATATTTCGCAAACGAATAGATTTTTAAAAAGGTAGTTTTAATGAGTTTACGTGTTCTTTATGTGGTTTTTGATTTTCTA
>JBAIZL010000001.1:155965043-155967543 GCA_036971475.1 Prosapia bicincta | reverse complement strand
TTCATACATTCAGATATATAACCGGAAATAACATTCCGTTTAACACTGTTGACATTCGGTCTCTGGAACAAATAAGAATTTTTAACTCCAAATAACTTTTGTAGAATATCCGAGTAAGAACCTCCATCTTTGGATTAACAATAAAATCATCTGTGTAGACCGGAACAGATTTACCAGTTAACAATCAGTCATCTGTGTAAACAAACAGTTGCATGGATACGCCATAAATAAATGCATCGATGCGAAATGAACAGGTGTTACGGGTTTATAATATTTGTAACGGTAATATGTTTGTCTAGAACATGCAGTCTATATAGACAGTTGCTAATAGCTGTACACAATGCCGGTCCTACCGCAACAATGCACCCTTGTGTAATCGCCCTTGTCTGATTTATTAGACAAGGGGATAAACAGGCTTTGTTACTTAATAACTCAAAGTTCGGGGAAAAAGAACTGATGCACTTCATTTTGCCCGATAATGAAAACTGTACGAACAATTGTCATCGTAAGGAAAACGATATCCAAAAGCTTTGAGCTTTTTAAATTCTGTGTATAGTAGGAAATGTTAAAAGATATCAACAAAAAAAAAGAAACAGTAACAAAATTTGAAATACATGTCTAAACAGGCCAAAGACACTAATATCAGGTATATTTGATATTACATATAAACATACCCAAAACACAACTAGTTTTTGTGAAGCAATAACTCCCTTTTCTTTAGTTTTACAAAGCACCAAGAACTACTACACTGTGACGGAAATGAAAGTACTATATTATTGAAAATGATCACGTAATCTGATTACTTACTATAAAACTTTAGGTAAATAATCAATCTCAAATTAATAGAAGTAATAAAATAATTAAGCTGTTAAAGGAAGATAGTACAGTCAGCGTAGTAAGTTAGCCTGAGGATTTACTTCATACATTGTTTCTTCACGTGAATTTCTTTTAAGGGTAATTTAACAAGCTTTATTTCAATTAAATTTAATTAATTTTTTTAACTAAACAATATTTAAACTTGAGAATATTACAATTACTCTAACAAATCACCTGTGATCATGTTTAAGTTGATTTTAAGAATAATTTTACCTTTGGGGGAGTTGAGAGTTGGATGTTCTCCAAAAACGTTCACGGCGCTTCCAATGCAGTTTGCGTTACGGCAGTGTGTTTTAATGGCCTACCTAGAGCCTGCATTGTCCTATTTATTGCATTATAAAAACATTAGCAGAAATGGCGATTAGAAAGTAGGCTATTTAAAAAACAATATATAGTAGGAATATTAGTAACAATATGCAGTAGAAACGTGTTTATTAGCTGGAATAGAAAAAATTAACAAAAAAACATCCAAAGTATTCTTTAATAATTTAAATGATTACGTAGTTTAGAAAATGCACATGACGAAAATATAAAAATATAACACGAGAGAATTGACCTGAAAATTATTAGAAGTGAAAGGTTGCAACTAATATAACGATATTAAACATATAAGGGAATTTCTAGAGGAAGAGTGTATATACTACAAACTGTGTATTTACTAGTACATATGTCCCTGGAAGTCTGATTAGTCGGTTGCAAAAAAAAACTTTTGTTCCAAAGATGCAATCATAAAATTATAACAAACCGACCCAGATAATGGTAACTACGTAATACTAATGCTATTAGGTCCTACTAATAATGAAGATAATTTTCAAATAAAGATACAGTATGTTCAAACTTTTGTCCATTATTATCCATGCAAAACCCACATATTTTTAAGACTGAAGAAAATTTTTATTTACACGGAGTATGGATTAAAACCCATCAACCACAATATAAAAGTCTATTATTTTACTATAATTACTTTATATACATTTCGATTACATGGTATTTATCTTGCTCCCAATAGAGTACTTCTGAAGAAGTGCATTTCATGATTACCGTGAAACCAAAATGTACGTAGAGTAATTTTGTAAAATAAAAGATTTGTTTGTTATGGTTAGTGGGTTATTAAGTTAAAGCTAGTATACAGTGTTCAATAAAGTATTAACGGAATATGAATTTTAAAAATCAATTTTAATTTCTGAAGACGATACGCGTTTCTAATATTCTCTTAGGGTTTGTGTTTTAGTGTATCTCGTTTGAGAAAACCTTCAAGGCAACCATAGGAAATTGTAGAACCATAGACATTCTTACGGCAGTTGGCACCGAACGTTTAAAACGCGTGTAGAAGTTCTTGTTCCAGGGTGTTTTTCTCATGGTTGAGGGGAATGTTGTCACGCTTAGAAAGAGTGTTTAGTTTTTAATTTTATTATAACCGTATCCATGCAGCTATCTCAATCTCATATACAATCTTAGATAATGTTATTAGAGAGTTAGTTTAAAGTTTGTAGAAGTAAGATCACTTTAAATACGAGCCTCAACCACGCAAGCCATGTTATTCACTTAACCCCATACGCGATAATTCTTTGCTAACTCTACCATTATTCTGTTTGAATAACGATTTATAAATAAATGGATTATA
>JBAIZL010000001.1:155952543-155957543 GCA_036971475.1 Prosapia bicincta | reverse complement strand
ATTTCCGTTTTACAATATCTGACTTGCTTTGTCCCTATTGTGGAATTGTAATATGTAATTCTATGAAAGACCACTGCGTTATTAATGACCAGGAATAATACATTCTGAAGAAATGTTAACAAATAATAAAATTCCGTACTTTTAAAAGTATAAATGCCAGCCATACTCGGGATCTTGTCATCATTTCCCTCAGTCAAAGAACAAGGTTTCACCTAATGAAAGATTGAACAGGTAGCCTTACCTGTTGGCCTGCCTGTAGAATGCAGTTGAACTTCAAACCAACAGCTGATGAAGCAAGATAACATTTCTATCAGCAACAAATTGCAAATAACACCGTTTCCACCAATAAAGTTTAGTGTAGTGTGTATTATTTACTGCATTATAATACGCAATTAAGCGTGCAGTGTATTTAACAATACCTGCAGCACATTCTACTCATCACATATATCATCAAAAATGCTATGATTTGCAATGATCTTGTTCTACAATGTTTTCTTCAAATGAGATACGGGTTGTCTGAAAAAAATTACTTCAGTTAAAGAAAAGATTTTCTCCTTTCACCTGGTCTGGATCTTTTAGTAAAGGTTAAGAGTTTGAATTTAAACTAGATCTATTATTGAATCCTTTAGTAACAGGATGAATGATAAAACCTGACAAAAAGGGTGTAATTGGTCACGTAATAACCTTGCGCAGGTAAATACTACAGCAAAAGGTAGAGTATATTACTACCAATTAATCACGGGTGGTTAAATAAACACAGATAAATTACAATTGTTACACATTTAACACAGATGAAGATAATTCCTGATCATCACAGTAAAACTTTGTAAGACAAGGGTAATAGGCCCTAAAATTAATTTCTTTTAATAATATGAAATAAAAGTGTTGTATTTTTATTAAAACATAGTAATATATCAATTTTAAATTTATCTTTTCAAAATTAGAACAAATTCCTTCATATGTAAAAATTATTTTTAGGCATGAATTAGTTTTAAAATTGGTCACAGAATAATTCTTGATCAGATCACGAAAGTTAAACTAATCAAATGAACGCTCTAACAATAAGAAACCTATTCATTTATGATAAGGCGCATAATCCTTGAAGAAGTTTAATTAAAGTGGTATTTTTATTAACATTCGAAGATTGTTCAAAGTAAATTTTCTCTAATTAATTTTTCTGATAGCTATTTGTTATCCATGGCTTTATAAGAATCAGTACTAACAACTATTTGTCTGATTACAATAAATATAGGTCAAACTTAAAAAAAGATTTCGAAGTACTTGTAAAACTAAAAGTGGTATTAGTAGCTTTATTTTGTTTATATTTTATTAAAACCCAAATGTTTGCCAGTATGTGAAATGTATCATTATGTCAAAGTCATTACAATAGGCTGATAATTGAAATAAGTGACAATAATTCTTTGTTTTTACACGTGGATTTATTACCCAAGAAATTTGTACATTTAAACTTAACAAATTAACGACTTGATGTGCTTATACTTTGTGTAGGTTTAACGAAAACATTTTGATTGCACTGAGGTATATTCGTCGGAGACAGTGATAAATATCACTTAGTGCCATCGAGTGAGTTTTGTCTCATTAAGTGTTCTTTTTCTTTGAAACTTTTGAAACAGTCATAAAAGAACATCCAAATAGATCACTTTCCAAGTTAGGTTTACCGGTTTACTTCATTGTTTCATTACCGTTATATTTCTTTGGAAATGTGAAGCTTGAATACATCTCTTGAATCCTATAAACATACATTGAATGGCGGTTACAGTTTTCGCAACACTTGTAGTTAATTTGTGTGCAAAACGAACGTCGGAGAGTTTGTAACAATTTATATCCATTAAAGCCTTTCGAGAATTCGGGACTACAGAACCTGCCTATTAACAATTTGGCTTTGATTTACTATATTTTCTTCCGGCGTCAATTGCTCTGGTGTCACGATAACGCTTGCACTGTAGGTCAAATGTGAAGGCCGGGAGGTGTGTCTGGCCTCTCCCACTAACCTTTAGTTGTCAACTCAGCCGCTGCGTGCGCTGACAACATCCCACCTTACCTTATCTTATCGTGCACTTGATTTGTCATGAATTGATTACTTTCTAGAGAAAAGGGAAAGCTTTTTATTTGATAATATTGGTTTATCCGTGAGACGGAGAAACGTTAATTTACAGTAGTAATTTTTCTCACTCATTAACATACCAGAAACCTCTTACTAACATGTATGTAAATAACGAAAATATTCGTATGCAATGCTTTCGTATTGTGTTTGCAAACATCCTGGTCTGAAAGATAAAGTGACTGGAATTTCATCAGACAACCCCAACCCTTGTAATAGTTTTAAAATGTGATAGAACCAAGTTCTAAAATTTCTTTAAAAGGAATATAGACGATGGAATTTATTACTTTAGAGATTTTACTCAAACTAAAAATATTTAAAGCTTAGTTGTCAATAACCAAACTGTATGACTTCGATCAATAACCTTGATACCAAGGCATAGACTATAGGGCGTACATCTTCATATGGCGCTAGTGTATCTTCATTTCCGAATATTTCTTCTTCAAAGATAGTAAAAGAATAGGTGAAATAAAATATGAAAATAAATATAAGACAAGAATAATCGTACGAAATTCAGTTCAGAAGAATTGTTGTACAAAAGGATAAAAAGTAAGCATTATTTAATTATATTCTATGGAGATAATTTTGAACTGTTTAAAAGATATGTAACATCTAAAATGTGGAACAAAATGTCTTAATATTTTAGTTGGAATACAAATAAAATCATTAAAATAAATTTTCATAATAACACATAAACCCAGAAAAGGGAATATGTGAAGGCGTTGGAAATAAAAAAAAAGAATTATAAATAAAGTAACATAAAGGAATCTTGTAGCTACAATATTTGTCTAAATTGTATAGTGTCATATAATATTGTGTTATTTACTATTTATTCATTTATTATATACGAAATTTTAATGTTAGATATTGAGAAACTTAGAGGGATTATTAATTCTGTGTTGAAATGAAATGAAAATATTAAAAACTGAATAAAAGCCGTATTAAGAACTAGATATTTACCAAGTGAATAAAATTATTCGGATGACTGAAAAATAAATGACTAAATCTATTTGATTGAAAAACAGTAAAATTAGAAATAATTTAGAGGAAACTAAGAGAAAAAAATGTTTCTTCCACAATAACGGATCTACAAATTTAACTAGACATTGTTTAGCGGTATTTTTGTAAACGTAAATTGGTCCAGCCGCTCGTAAAACAAAGGAAATTATAAAGCGAATAATTTACATCCTAATATTAGATAGATAGCTGTTTCAACTATAAATATGTTGTTTTAGAAATTAAAAATAAATATTACTTTAGTCATAAGGTTTTGCAAATCCTTATATTACAACGTTTCAACTTTACAGATGTACCCAAGATCATGACCAACAAAATGAAAATTACCTTCTAAGGAATATGGCAAATGTACCAAAATAATTTATTTTAAAAAAATGTGATAGCCTACTTATAACATATTTTCAAATCTAGAAGGTAATACAGCAATAGAATTGTAGGTATATACCAACTCTCTATTGCTCTACATATGTTAAAAGAATTTTTTAATAGAATTATAAAGTATTTTAATGTAATTGTTCATCATATATTACTTTATTTCATCCTAATATGTTTTATAATGATCAACCTTTTCAACTGTGCCTGAATAAATTCAGACAAAGACACTTTATTCAAGATACACTGCCCTAACCTGTAATAAAGAGAAATGAAAATCAATTTCAAAGAAATCGTTCAGGGCTTAACCAGATTTTAAATTATTCAAACATACAATTCTTAGAACTTGAACAAATTAAAAAAGATGGAATTATATTGTATGAAGTGTTTTCTTTTTACACAGAGTAAATTATTTCCAATTCCAAAGATCTTTAATTGGTATAATTTAATAGAAGATAATTGCCAATAGCCTATGCCATGATTAAATGTTAAATTCTTTAGCCCCTCAATTAGTACCTAGTTATTAAAAATTATTTGCAAATGAATTAAGAGCGAATAAATAATTTTGTAACAAATACTAAATTTTAAAAAAATCAGGTATAGGCCTATGTATTAAAATAAAAAACTTGTATTCAAATCAAAAGGTTTATATACAAAACAAACGTAAAAATGATTACAGTCGCTAGTAGTGATTAAGAGTGTCGCTAGCAAGAATTCTTAGATAGTTTATTACCCTGTTTTCAGCATAATAGTTCTCTACCAAACAGAACCGTTACTTGGGCAAGCAAACTAAATTCTCTTTTAATATAAACGTAGTGTAAAAAAAGTGTCAAAAATTTCCGAAAATAAGAATTTCAGGATTTAGTTGTTACAGTTTTTTACAAGACGCAAATGTATGGAAAAGAAGACATTCCTTGCATTAACTTATTCAGTGAGTTTGTTGAACTGAAAATAGGAATCGTTCTTGATGAGTAACCTGTGCGTGCTGAAACCTAGGGAAACCTAGGAGACACTAGGAAAGATCTCAACATTACATTACAGTCAGGAAAATTGTCAACAGGAAGTAACACAGGTATATTCTCTTGTGGATACAGTAATTTGCAAGAGTTTCAGATGATTTTCAGTGCCCATTTCTTTGTTCCTTCTTCAATATCAATAGACGTCGGGATTAAGTGTTTCATATAAAATGAAATCTAGTTGCTCTTTTGCAGAACCATTGTCGCTTCCATGTAAATTTTATACAGAAACTGTTTCTGTCAAATATTTAATTCTTTCCCAATTATTGATAATGACTTCCTATTTATTGATAAAGCCTGATTGGGGGACGTTCCATTCTGTTATCAACTTCATTTGTGTTTCCTGATATCCCAATGAAAAATCTTCAATACTCTCTCAATTACCAGTTTTAAAGCAAACTGTCCTGTCTTTGTTTTTTTTTTATAGAACACATGAATACCTTTGTTTTGTTTCATAGAAAACTGTCACCAAA
>JBAIZL010000001.1:155925043-155947543 GCA_036971475.1 Prosapia bicincta | reverse complement strand
TTCAACAATGTATTCGTTAGCTACAGATATGTTGGTTAAGTTCAACAATGTATTGGTTAGCTACAGATATGTTGGTTAAGTTCAACAATGTATTCGTTAGCTACAGATATGTTGGTTAAGTTCAACAATGTATTCGTTAGCTACAGATATGTTGGTTAAGTTCAACAATGTATTCGTTAGCTACAGATATGTTGGTTAAGTTCAACAATGTATTCGTTAGCTACAGATATGTTGGTTAAGTTCAACAATGTATTCGTTAGCTACAGATATGTTGGTTAAGTTCAACAATGTATTCGTTAGCTACAGATATGTTGGTTAAGTTCAACAATGTATTCGTTAGCTACAGATATGTTGGTTAAGTTCAACAATGTATTCGTTAGCTACAGATATGTTGGTGAAGTTCAACAATGTATTCGTTAGCTACAGATATGTTGGTGAAGTTCAACAATGTATTCGTTAGCTACAGATATGTTGGTCAAGTTCAACAATGTATTCGTTAGCTACAGATATGTTGGTTAAGTTCAACAATGTATTGGTTAGCTACAGATATGTTGGTTAAGTTCAACAATGTATTGGTTAGCTACAGATATGTTGGTTAAGTTCAACAATGTATTCGTTAGCTACAGATATGTTGGTTAAGTTCAACAATGTATTCGTTAGCTACAGATATGTAGGTTAAGTGCAACAATGTATTCGTTAGCTACAGATATGTTAATCATTAGGTTATGATTAAGTTACTTTCTTCTCACCACAATTTTCAACTTCCGTCAACTAGGCGTGGAGAATTGGCGCTAAAGGCAATATGTTTTAATTATTTTATATACAATAAAATAATCATTTCAGTTTATTTAGTTATAAATAAATTATAATAAATTCTTAAGAATTTCATAAAAGCCTAAAGAGTTTGTAGAATGTATAATAAAAACTTTCAGTTCTGGACGCCTTGGCTCTTTTGCCCTTTGTATTAATAGATTGTTACGACGATATGAAATTGTTATACTATTGGCAACGTATAATAATGGATTTACACCCCCCCCACACACACATCAATATATATATATATATATATATATATATATATATATATATATATATATATATATATATACACAAAGAGCAACAAATGTATTCAACAAACACGAATAGAAAGTAATCCTTCTTACAATATTTATTTTAAACATGTGGTTTTAAAGATGAAATTTTTAAAATCATTCAAAACCGAGATGGAGTTTTTTAAAATATAAATATAAATAATTATACATTTTTTGGGTTAAATTTGTAAAATTACAACCAAATCTACCCTGACTGGATACCTCATAGGTGTATAAAATAACCTTCCGTGGCCATAATACACAATAGTTACCAATACAGCTTCAGGACACGTTAATGTTTAATTTTATACGCATTGCATTGAGGGTGGGTAATGTGTATTTTTACCAAATTTAAATAACATATGTACAATAGTTTGCTCCGTATAATACGCAAGTACCTTTTTTTAAAATTTAAAGACAGATCATAATACAATTTATTTATTTACTTATTTACAAATACTTATTATAATTTTACATATTATTATTTAAAAACTCATTTATAATATTTTTATAATGATACCTGAAATATATTATAATGAACATATCTCTGAATTTTCAATAAAACTGAAAAAAAGATTTACATAAAAAACATCAATTGTCCTGAAAAATGTAACAGCCAAAACTGAAAAACTGAAATTCTTAGGACTAAATTCAATTTTTAAGGTAAACTATTTTCACAAATTCATGCACTTGAGAAAAAATAAAAATATTTTGTATCATAATTTCAATAAAAGTAAAGAAGTTAAGAATCTGAAATTTATACGTAACCTAGTTAGGTTTATTTTATTTTATTCGCTCAACGTTCGACATAAAACTACTATGTATTAATACATAATCTACCGTATCTAATTTCTTACCTATTTTTATATTTAAAACATTGACTTCCTCACCGTTATTTCAAAGCATGCGCATCTCACAGTAAATCACTGCCCTGTTCAATACTGTACAACATAATAGATAAGTAATAACTATACCTATAGTTATAGATAACTCTAACCAATAGATAACATATTAATTCAGTTTTAATTATTAACAATAAGAATATATATTATAGTGATTTGTTGAAACCATAATATATAAAGCGAAAACGATGATGTAAAGAGCATCGATGACGTGAAACCGACGCTAAAAGCAAAGTAAGATTATTTTGCCTTGAAGAATATCTCCGTTACAGCCACTATAAATAACATCAATGCTCGCATCCCTCCTCTGCTCGTTGAGTTATAGCACTCGTAAAACATTCGATACACTCGCCACTCTACTTATCGACATTTACCACTTTTGATAATCTATTTAAAATATATTTTCGAGAAATGAATTCTATTTGCCACAAGTTGAAAACTTTAAATCATATATCAGATTTAAAAATTTTAAATTATATATCATTAAGTATGTATTGAAGCAACAGCTGTTTAAAAGTATATAAAAAAAAGAATTTTAATTTAAATCGTATCTTGAAATTTAGAACATATTTTCATCACGGTTTAAAAGACTTTAAACTAATATTCTCAATTATGTTTTAATTTTCAACCGTTTGTGAAAAATAAGGTACCTTCATAATTAAATCTTTTAAAATATTTATAATTGCCAAATCTGATAAAACTAGTAGTACGACAATAATAGTTCAATAAAATTAAAATGGTCATCAATTTTAAAATTGTATTACATACCAAATTCGCTTGAAATACGTTTTCTGGCTTGGAATGTTTCTTCAGTTTCGTGCGCTTCATCATTTCCCAATGTTCTTCTCGTATTTTCCAAACACCTTTACAAGTTGGATTGTATAAATACTATCATAAAACGTTTATTTCAGGAATCGTATTAGAAAATATTGTTTTGCAATTTATTTTTCTACTGCTATGAGTTCTGGCTTATAAACATACAAAATACGAATTCTGATGTCATTGAAAATTATAACATTTCGTAAGTATGAATTGTTTTTAATGTAGTTTTAAACATTTCCACGTATTTTTTTAAAAATCTAAATAAATTAAACCCACTAACCACACTTAAAAAACCTTTATTTTACTACAATTACTTTATGTACTTCTGAAGATGAATGCCATGTAATCGAAATGTACATAAAGAAATTGTAGTAAAATAAAGATTTTTTAATTGTGGCTAGTGGGTTTAATTTATTTAGAATAAAAAGTTAGATTACAGTGCTGAACAAATTTATTAATTTTTTCGTGAATTCGATATTTATTCATTAACTATGCACACTTCTTGCTTTTGTACAATAAAGCCAAGGAAAACTTAATGCGAGTTGAAGATGAAGGAATTTTGAAAGTAATGAAGGTGATAAGATTACGAAAGTGAACTATTGAAATTCAATTTAAAATCTATAATTCACACAAAGCTATACATACAAAGTCATCTCCGACTAATAGCACAATGATAAAGCAAAAATGGGACAATATAAAAATCAGTTAATAGAACTGCTATTCTATACAAATCGGATTTAAAACGTCTAAATGTCTCCCTCAGAGGAATAATAAGCAAGACTATGTGTTATAATTCAGTATTAAGAAATGTTTCTGTAAGCCACAGATTGCACACAGGACCGTCAGTAGGACGGGACTAGTCCTCCAACCTAGGCATACTTTTCCATAACTACTTGGAAGCAGTAGAAGCTTTAGAATACAGCAAGGTACCCTTGTCGTTAGATCGGCTCAGGTATATTCAAGGAAACATTCAATAACAATCTATCGTGGTGGTGATTCATTTTTAAAACTCTGAAATTATGAAAATAAAAGTAGATTATCGCCTAGTTTATTATTTTTATTTTTAATAAATACCACCATTAAAACTATTAAAATATCATATGCAAAGGGTGGATATCAAAATCTATTTCGCATAGAAATATCACAATTTTACAAATTAGCAAAGAGGTATGAATTACATTTGTAAACGAAACGAAGAATGAGATAAAAGTCAATTCAAGGAGCACAGAGTTAATATTACAACTATACCGATAATTAATAAACCCAAAACCACATTAAAATAATAGTATTTGATAATACGTAATAATACTTAGTTATATAGATTCTCGTACCATTTAAAATACTAAATTATTTTATATTAACATATTCCGAAACATTGTTTATGTAATTATTTTCAGAACCTTTTAAATTATGATTACTAGTTCCATATTAGCTATTAAATTATCTTAATTTTTAATGTAATTTCAACGAGAAAATATTAAGTTCTATACTTAACAGATTTTTTAAGTTTTATCAGAAGATACAGATTCATTAAAAAAAGTAACCGATAGTTCATAACGTAGCCTTATGAGCTACTATTTATTTAAACACTTTTGATTTTTTGTATTATTATAATTATTATTTATTTGCATGTTTATGGTCGAGTTGGTTTTATTTTTATTAATGTTTGACTTGGCCTTCAATTTATTAGTTGGAAAGATGATGAATTGAAGAGTGCTCTCACAATTTGGTCGTCCACCGTAACTACTGTGTTGTGTGTGGATTCGTTATAGTTGTATCCTCTGATGAAGACTTTTATTTGTATTTTGAAACATAATGGATTTAATCTTAATAACTTTGTAATATTAGTTGTGGTTAGATGTTATGCTGGATTTAGTGACAACTATAATAATCAGAAGAGATATTTAAACAAACGTTTACGTTAACACAAGCAACAAGAAATAGGTATCATATCCTTAAAACCCCCTCCCCTCTAACCTTTAACTTGAATCGTAGAAAATTCAAAGTTTCCAAAAGTTGCTGAACAAACACTAGTTAAGGAAGATTGGTTAAACGCGGTTAATTGTCCATGAAATATCTGTGTGTATCAATTAAGCAGTGCTACCAACCGTAAAGCAGCAGTAATTGCTGCCAAACTGTTCATGGGTAATTGAACTCGGAAAGGTAGGGTTACATGGCCAAAAGTTTCAGATTTTTCAGGCTATACCTGTCTCAAAAACATTCATTTTTGTTATTATTTTATTGAATTTTGAGGACACAAAAATGAAAACCCTCACTTATCTTGATGCTTAGTTATTTTATTTAAAAACATTGCGTAAACATTTTAAAATATTGTTTTAATTAATAATGAAAAAGAAAAGTTTAATGTAGAGCCTTTGATTTATCACTGGCTTATGTAGTTTTCTCTTTCGATCTCCTATTCTTTGTAGTTCCTCAGTAAGCATGTTTCTATAAACGTGTTTCAGCTTTGGTAGTTCTTTGTGTAACTTTCTATGTATGTTAATCCCTATTTTGTAGATCTTCCTCCTTGTATAACTTCTTGTACATCATTTACCTTCTTGTTTTTATTATTTCTTAGTGCTGCTCTTTTTATTTCTTGTTCACATTTTTAATAGTTCCTGTGTGTTGCTTTCTCTATTTGGTCTTCCGTTTATTGCGGTTCTGGATTTGTAGGTTTCTACAATTCCTGTTTTCGCCTTTGTATGACGAAATGTTTGTGGTAAAATTACTAATAAACTTAACAATTCATTTTTAATGTTTACAATCCTTTTCGAAGTAAACTGAAAGTATTTTCAACAACTAAGAAAAAGAAACTACTACGAAGTAACAGACAACTTGATTGTTCTTAAAATCTGTTTGCTCTCCACTGCTTCTTTTATGATTTTTATTTGTTAACATTGAATAAATAATTTAAAACTGTTGGGTATATCAATTTATATTTTTAACAAATAAATTACTATCCATTACAAATAGTAGTTTTTAAGGAAAGAGTTAGTAATTTTCAAGAATAATAATTT
The DNA here is from genome assembly GCA_036971475.1 of Prosapia bicincta. Lineage (NCBI taxonomy): Eukaryota > Metazoa > Arthropoda > Insecta > Hemiptera > Cercopidae > Prosapia > Prosapia bicincta. The sequence continues at coordinate 155,941,711 of JBAIZL010000001.1, read as the reverse complement.
CACCCCTAAATATTTGCCTGATTTCTTTTAAATCTATTTATTTATGATACGTTTCCGAGTAATAATCTTTATACATAACTATCTAAAAAATAATATCCTTGCATAATTTTTTACAACGTATTGTAACAGATTTAGTTATATATATATATATATATATATATATATGTGTGTGTGTGTGTGTGTGTGTGTGTGTGTGTGTGTGTGTGTTTGTGTGTGTGTGTGTTTGTGTATGTATGTAGTGTGTGTGTGTGTGTGTGTGTGTGTGTGTGTGTGTGTGTGTGTGTGTGTGTGTGTGTGTGAGAGAGAGAGAGAGAGAGAGAGTAGTAGCCATACATACCAAACCCTAAATTTTTCTCTAGAACAGATCTTAAAACAAACATAAACATCGTCTCATATATAGTTGAAAGGAAAATTGAAGGTACAAAGAGGATAGGGATATTAGATTTATAAAGATTATGCAAAGATTGCATAAAGTTTAAATCTATTTGAAAGTTTAATCTATCAGAGCGTACTTATACACCACGATTGTTGACATTCCGTTTTCTTCGGTCCTGTTGCCTTTCTAAATGCCAAAGGAATGAAAGGCAATAGACACGCTCAATTCTGTTGTTATCCTTTGTAAATGCAAAACTTGAGATCGCTAATATTTACGCAATCGTACCTCCAAAGCACTTGCTAAGTAGTGTAGTGCTTTCAGCTAGAATAACAGTTCTATTCTCGATTAGATAATACATATAATATCAGTTATAGTCATGAGAGAAGAGTAGGATTTGGTGGTCCCCAAAGTTTTGTCAGCAAGGTCGGTTTTTTAAAATGACTTCGGGTAGGAATATGGTATTGGAGTTGATTTCCTTAGATAAGGCTGACATTAAGAAGGAATTTTGAAAGGATGTCCAATGGGACGGGTTTATGCCTGTCTAGAACCCGGTTCCTAGTCTGAGGGTCCTAACTAAGGGCAACCAAGAGTGAATAGAAGTCTGATTGCACTACCTGGACCGGTCTGATTAGGGAAACCTGGTCATTTGGAAAGTTCTTCTGGTTCTGAGTAGTTCTGGAAAAGTGAGGGCCAATAGTGTCTGGTCAGGGGCAAGCCTGTCACCAGTCTAGGCTTTACAGGCTGAACCAAGCCCCTGATGCTAGTCATTCGGGCAGGAGTAACGAATTTAAAGTTGGATTCGTAAGGGCGTGGTCCCATAAGCTGGACTGTAGATATTCCACATTTTGCATGCATCTTATTTTGAGTTGAGAAGTAATTTGAAAGACATGAACACTTAAAGTTATTTTCCCCACCGTCATTCTTTTCTTCTTCAAATGACTTTCCCCATAACATACCGGTGAAAGTGGTTAAGGGAAAATTGAGTTTTATGATGTGGGACGAGTTATTTTTGTCAACTGAATGACTGGCGGCTGACGTTTTTTCTTCCCTATGCTTTTTTGTTTGTTAAAAAGTAATTTGTCTTTACAATGATTATGAAACATAGTGTGAGTGGCTTATCAGGATTAGCTCAATATAATGATATAAATAATAATAATTTTTTAAACTGAGTGCAACGAAAACTCCATTAAATTACAATATTGACCAATGCTTGGGCTATGACTATAAATTTATCGCATGCCAATGTAACTAAATAGGACTGTTCACATGCACTCCTCTACATGGTATTCTATACAAACCTTGTTTATTACGCCATATAACTAACGCATAATATCAGGTTGAGCTTACCTTCGTCCTGGTTGCTACCGATGAGTATCTCAGTATCAGAGAAATCTCCCTCTTTCAGAATCTCCAGGGGGTGTTTCGGAAGAAAGTGACCGTCGATGGTGGGCGCTGAAGGGAACCCCAAAATGCCCCAATACGAGTTCCACTGTTGGACCGAAATTGTCTTGGAGTCTACCGCGCGCATGCACGACATAACACGCGAGGGGCTTTCCTCCAGCATGGAAGAGTTGCAGCCACAGTCATCAATTAGAGTGCGACCTATTTCCACTGCTCGTTCTCCCGTCATGAAACTCCACGGGGCGTTCAGAGTCCCTGATTGCATGATGCCTCGCCTTACCAAACCTCGGGTGATCGGAGATACCAGGTGGATGCTTACCTAAACAAATATGGATTTTGATAATATTGTACATTAATCTATAGCATCGTGAAAACAGTTGGGCTAAATTCTTAGTTTTTAGAGTAGACATATTTTCTGCAAGAAAAACCACTTGTTGGGAAAAATATTAGTAAGGACTAATAGAAAATGTTGTATAAAAACATTAAATTGGAATTATTTTTTTGTACTAGTATTTGAGAATTAATAGAGCTTGAAGAGAAGAAAACCATATATTATGTCGTCATGTAAGTGTAAGTCTTATAAGAATATAAATTCAGTATTTTCAATAATTATAAAATACTATTAGTTTGGATTATATTGTTTCAAAATGCTCAATTGGTTTTTGCAAAGTTAAAACAGTAAGGGACTAACGTTTTTGAAAAGTCTCAACTTTATCAAAATTACATCTGTAAATGTAAGATGTAATATACATCGTTTGTATACATTTGTACATACATACATTTGTATACCTATAAATACATTTGTAAAATACAAAAATTAAAAACTTCTAAATTTGCCCTAAACCAGGCTGTAATCATAACTGCTTGAAAAACTGTCATAGAATATTATTGCTGCATTTGGAGAATGTTACAATAACAAATATTGATAAATAGATAAATAAGATGATGTAAGTCAAAGGAGAAGACTGCTTCATTAAATAACCTAATAATCTTAGAACGTATTTGCTTGAATGTTGCGAGGAATGAACTGGTACAGACGGGAATCCTCTTAAATTAGAGGAAAATACGTTTAAGTAGTGAAACATGGACGGAAATGTAATTGTCTAAGAAAATGTGAGAGTTGATTATCGTTAAACACATGTTCAAAAAAAAAAACACAAGAAATTTAGGGCGAAATAGCCTATAGTGAAAATCATCGATCTACTTTGTTTGTGATCAAGGTGAAATATAACAGCTTTTTTGTAGTATTTATTGAAAATATGTGACCATAGATACATAGATTGGCGATGATTAGTTGGTCATTTTCCTTTAGCACAGTTCCAGTGGTTGAACGCTAATCAAAATTAGGTTTCTTTTAAGTTTACTGAATCAACTTCAAAACAACTATTTAGTTGGATTATTTTTTCTAGAGAATTATTAATACGAGAATTGTTCACAAACCCACTAAAAACTACATAATATAGTAATAAACATCTTCACATATTTATTTAATTAATGCCTTACCTAACATAGTGAAAATATCTTTTTTAGTTGACTCGTTTCGGATCAACTTAATCTCTCTGTACTACCTACGAATGCGTTCTATGAGCTGGAACACTGTTGGTGTCCCAAAATACATCAAATAAAAAACATATTAATCTATGATAGTAAATGTATCTATCGTATATGTAAATATAACTATAAATTGAACATTTATAAAATAATAACAATATGTTTATATCTAAGAGCATAAATGAATCGACTAAATACTAAATGATATTCTACCCTAACAGTGCAATACCCATTAAACATTTCTTAATTACATTATACTACCTTGTCAATATCAGCAGGTGGGACGTTAGAAAGATCGTATCTCATGCTGTCAAATAAGTCAACTAATATTAGTATCTGCCCAGTCGTTTTCGTGTTCATTGTCAATGTTTGTTGACATTATACTACCTTGTCAATATCAGCAGGTGGGACGTTAGAAAGATCGTATCTCATGCTGTCAAATAAGTCAACTAATATTAGTATCTGCCCAGTCGTTTTCGTGTTCATTGTCAATGCTTGTTGACATTATACTACCTTGTCAATATCAGCAGGTGGGACGTTAGAAAGATCGTATCTCATGCTGTCAAATAAGTCAACTAATATTAGTATCTGCCCAGTCGTTTTCGTGTTCATTGTCAATGCTTGTTGACATTATACTACCTTGTCAATATCAGCAGGTGGGACGTTAGAAAGATCGTATCTCATGCTGTCAAATAAGTCAACTAATATTAGTATCTGCCCAGTCGTTTTCGTGTTCATTGTCAATGCTTGTTGACATTATACTACCTTGTCAATATCAGCAGGTGGGACGTTAGAAAGATCGTATCTCATGCTGTCAAATAAGTCAACTAATATTAGTATCTGCCCAGTCGTTTTCGTGTTCATTGTCAATGCTTGTTGACATTAAATTGAACTGAAGAGCATTGGTTACTTTCGTTGAGACAAAGTCTTACTTTGAGTAAAGTTTCTTATCTTACAACACACAAACTCCTTCTTCTTTTGTAACCCAATGTTTATTAAAATTCTTAACAAATTCGTTCGTTCCAGTATTTGCAAATTACTTTCTTTATTAATGACGATTGTCACTTTGTCCACTGTAGGATATTTTTATAAAACATATTAACTTTGCTTTTTTAATTATATTGAGGAATCATTTACCTTAGCAAGGCGCGGCAGTTTTAGTAATTTTATTACCTACTAAATTTTAAAAAAATTATATTGAAATAACTTTGTGGTCAGTACATTTTACACGATGCAGTGCAGTTACAGTTACACGTTAGAAGCAAAAACAAATCTGAAAAGTGTTTTTAGAGGAAAACAACCACGACTATTCAAAGTAATCCTGAATGCGTGTTGAAAGTAACAGCACATGTAGAGATGCAGGTGTCCCATGACCACGTCCAACTCTTTGTGTAGCATCACATTCTTTTCTTGCAGAATAGCCTTAAGTTTTACAATTGTCTCAAGTAATTAGTAAAACCACTTATATTAGAGCTATACATTTATATTTACAAACCACAAAGGGTAATTTTGAAATATATGTATAACTATACGTACATTTTTTGATTAATGTCTCAACAGCCAAGGCTGGGCGTTGGCTAGTAAGTAAGTAAGTGTTTTGATTAATATGCCGGATATAGAGTGTATCCTCTCGTCGGTCAGGGGAAATGGGCCGTCCAGGGAAGACTCTACCCATGAGATTCCACATTTCTCGCCTATTTCTAGCAGCAGATGATCGTTACATCCCGTTATTCACCCTAACCTATTCCAACTACTCATTGTCATTCTTCATCTTACACGGGAATGTGATTGGTAGAGAGGCGTTACTCGCGCTCAAAAATAAGTAAAACGTTTTGGCTGAATGTAAATAATATAAAACTGTACGTGCCTAAAATATCTGTCTGGTAACCAGCGCATTATGTTAAATTATTTATTAATGACAAAACCTCTATGAACGAAATATCAGCACCGCAACCAAAAGAAAGCAAACATTGTTTGATAGCGACAGCTTTTCAACACTGTCAAATAAAAAAAAATCACAGAAATAACTGACGAATGATTGACAGGTTTTAAAAAGAAATTGACAGACTTCATCGAAATTGTTCCAAACACACTTTTTTGTGCGAGAATTAAAAAGATTTTTCAGGATAGACAACGTTTTAAAAAAAGGCCTCATAAACATTTTTTGTTCCAGGCGTCGCATTTGCTAAGGACGGCTCTGACTGGTAGATCACGCCTTATTATTCGTATAAATTGTAGGCCTACTTCGGTAAGCTACCACGAGCATTTTGGTATCTTGATGTTTACTTAAATCTAGACCAGGGAGTTATCTATACCTTATCATCAGCATCTACAACCTTTCTTATCTTTAGACGACAATGGTCAATTTAATGAACATACTGAGCACTAACCACTGAGCATACTGAGCACTAACCACTGAGCATACTGAGCACTAATCACTGAGCATACTGAGCACTAACCACTGAGCATATTGAGCACTAACCACTGAGCATACTGAGGACTAACCACTGAGCATATTGAGCACTAACCACTGAGCATACTGAGAACTAACCACTGAGCATACTGAGCTCAAACCACAGAGTATATTGAGCACTAACCACTGAGCATATTGTGCACTAACCACTGAGCATATTGAGCACTAACCACTGAGCATATTGTGCACTAACCACTGAGCATACTGAGTACTAACCACTGAGCATACTGAGCTCAAACCACAGAGTATATTGAGCACTAACCACTGAGCATATTGTGCACTAACCACTGAGCATATTGTGCACTAACCACTGAGCATATTGAACACTAACCACTGAGCATACTGAGCTCAAACCACAGAGTATATTGAGCACTAACCACTGAGCATATTGTGCACTAACCACTGAGCATACTGAGCACTAACCACTGATCATACTGAGTACTAACCACTGAGCTCTAACCACTGGGCATATTGAGCACTAACCACTGAGCATACTGAGCACTAACCACTGAGTATACTGAGGACTAACCACTGAGCATATTGAGCACTAACCACTGAGTATATTGAACACTGACCACTGAGAATACTGAGCTCAAACCACAGAGTATATTGAGAACTAACCACTGAGCATATTGAGCACTAACCACTGAGCATATTGAGCACTAACCACTGAGCATACTGAGCACTAACCACTGATCATACTGAGGACTAACCTCTGAGCCTATTGAGCACTAACCACTGAGCATATTGAGCACTAACCACTGAGCATATTGGGCACTAACCACTGAGCATATTGAGCACTAACCACTAAGCATATTGAGCACTAATCACTGAGCATATTGGGCACTAACCACTGAGCATATTGAGCACTAACCACTGAGCATATTGAACACTAACCACTGAGCATACTGAGCACTAACCACTGAGCATATTGAGCACTAACCACTGAGCATATTGGGCACTAACCACTGAGCATATTGAGCACTAACCACTAAGCATATTGAGCACTAATCACTGAGCATATTGGGCACTAACCACTGAGCATATTGAGCACTAACCACTGAGCATATTGAACACTAACCACTGAGCATACTGAGCACTAACCACTGAGCATACTGAGTACTAACTACTGAGCATACTGAGTACTAACTACTGAGCATACTGAGCACTAACCACTGAGCATATTGAGCACTAACCACTGAGCATATTGGGCACTAACCACTGAGCATATTGAGCACTAACCACAGAGTATATTGAGCACTAACCACTGAGCATATTGTGCACTAACCACTGAGCATACTGAGTACTAACTACTGAGCATACTGAGCACTAACCACTGAGCATACTGAGCTCAAATTACTGAGCATATTGAGCACTAACCACTGAGCATATTGAGCACTAACCACTGAGCATACAAGAGTCGACAAAGCTACCAATTACTTCAAATGTATTAGATTTTAATTTACCAAGTTAATGTTGTTGATTGTTAATGTTATTAAACGCAGGAGTTTTCCACGTACTGGCCACTTATACTACAATTATTAAATTTATCAAAATGCTAAACAATATGTTGAGATTTTTAGTTAATCAATTCTCTAAGATAAGTAAAGCATATGAATCATTTCTTAACTGAGACATTCATAACTTGATATCTTTAACAGTGTTGAAAGATTCCAACCAAAATCAATTATCTAAACAATACTTACAGATCCTCCGCCTGCGGATTCACCAAACAGCGTCATCAGTTCTGGATCTCCGCCAAACGCGGCTATATTTTCCTTAATCCAACTAATAGCCAGGTATTGGTCCCATAGCCCCATGTTACCAGGAGCATCTTCACCATCCCTAGGGAGATCGGGTCGCAAGTAGAGAAACCCGAAAGCGCCTACCCTGTATTGCATAGAGGCCACTATAACGTCACTAGTGGCTGCCACCATGTCCGCGTCGTACACGTCCAGAGTGGCCGTCCCACTCATGTATCCTCCTCCGTAGATCCAGATGAGCACAGGAACCTGGAAATAATTATTTATTCGTTAATAAACAAACATTTTAAAGATAATTTATTGCAAAATTACAGGACATATTGAATTGTTTACTCTTCATGAAATTCAATTATCGCATTTCTGAAAAGTGGTTGCTCTTTGTCTTACGATAAATTATAAATAGCTGATTTCTTAAAATCAGTAAACAGCACAAATAAAGCAAACATTAATTCAACTTGCAAGAGATCTCTATTTGTAGAGTGTTTTTTGTTTAAAATTAGAAATAATTTTTTACCAACTTTCCGGTAAACTTTGTGATTGACATTTAGCCTATGTTTGTTGCAACACACTGAAAAGGCTTTATCTTAAATTAAGAAGAAAAAATATATAAAATAATATTTTGACAAGTTGGTGTTAATCTTTTAATCAATATTCTGTTCACTTCGTTATACCCAATTGAGCTGAAACATTGCATACCTCTACCTTTGGTTACAATAAATGAATAAATCCTACAAAAGTATTTTAATACAAATACATTTTAAAACATTAAAATACGCTTCAACTTCGAAATATTCTAACACAATAAAATTGTGCTTCGCTTCACTCAAGGACACTGGAGTTTTTATGGCTAAAATTAAAAGCCTGAGGTTCTTACAATATATTTCAAATTTACAAGATATAGGGAAGGACTTCCAATCCTAAATTTATATGAAATTTAAAAACTAAACCATCTTTAAAAAAACGTACTTCTCAAAACACCCCAAAGTTTTAGTTATGATTGTAAATAATTCCGATGCTTCCAGGGAGCACAAAACATCATTCTATTATTTGAAATTATTTTGATATAATACCATATTTTTAAAGGTTTGTTTTGTAGTTATTTTGATTGGAATAGAAGTTTTTTTGTACTTTGGAAATAGGTACTTTCTTTTGTAATAGAAGTTTTATTTTCATTTTGTTATTTTTATCGAACATTTCGTGCATAGCAGGTAATTTACTACCACTAGTCTGAAAACGCTCTAAAATATTTCGCAATTATAGAAATGATATTTATTCAAATAATGAAATGGAAGAAAATTCGAAAAATGTTTTTGTTTATTTTTCTATGCTAATCTCTAATAATTTCTAGTTTCTAATGCTGAGCATACATAAAAAATACAATTATTAATAATAAATCGATTCATTAAAAGCAATATATATATATATATCTTTAAAAACCAACAGTTGTATACATGAGATTATTTATAGCAGAAGTGTTTAATTCTTTTACCAACGTTTAACATCATCATCTCAGAGGTTAATGCAAATTTTCTTAAGGTTTCCGATGCATTTGCTGACATTAAGTGTGAACGACCTTTAAAATTATTGCCGTCTTATGAAGTGATTTGATGCTGATTTTAGATTGATAATACGCGAAGGATTCTACTGAGACACTTGAAATATTCTGCTGCTCGATAATTTTATATCTCTATTATTACGTTTTATCGCTTCTAGATTACAGTGACGTGAAAACCAGATGTTGTAGATAACCAAATATGTGCAATCTATCACTTGCACACAAAATGTGACCTCATTTATCATCGATTTTATTTCTATGTAGGTGGTGGGTAGTGGGTAAACCCACTATCTTCTCGCCACTTGAGATTATTTCTACTTCAATAAGCAAAAACTCGTCATTCTGTGCCAGGGGGTCATTATGTAGTTCCCTTAGCCCTGCATAATTCCATTCACCTTTCTTACAAGAGGTTGTAACGGATACATTCTCCTTCATAGCTCCGATGGCAGCATGTTCTATGGGTATGCGACTCTGCAGATGGTGTCGTGATACCTCCTACATCTACCAAGGAGTTTTATACTCTATCTATATCTCATTTATATTCGCAACAACTTCCTACGATTTATACTGGACAATAACATCAAACATCACACTGGACGATCGTCTTTATAGCTCCGATGACAGCATGTTCTATGGGTATGCGACTCTGCAGATGGTATCGTGATACCTCCTACATCTACCAAGGAGTTTTATGCTCTATCTATATCTCATTTATATTCGCAACAACTTCCTACGATTTATACTGGACAATAACAACAAACATCACACTGGACGATCGTCTTTAAATCTGAACCTATGTTTGAATAGAGCATGTCATGAAAGGCAATAGGGCACATTGGCTTTTAGTAGTTAACAGTAAGAAATCATACGTGCTTTAATGAGCCATATAATTATACTCCCGGTGATACTGAAACAGTTTGTTAATACAAATTAGGAGCAACAGAGTAGTTCATAGTTTTGCATAGAGCATGTCATGAAAGCAATAGGGCACATTGGCTTTTAGTAGTTAACAGTAAGAAATCATACGTGCTTTAATGAGTCACATAATTATACTCCCGGTGATACTGAAACAGTTTGTTAATACAAATTAGGAGCAACAGAGTAGTTCATAGTTTTGCATAGAGCATGTCAATAGGGCACATTGGCTTTTAGTAGTTAACAGTAAGAAATCATACGTGCTTTAATGAGTCACATAATTATACTCCCAGTGATACTGAAACAGTTTGTTAATACAAATTAGGAGCAACAGAGTAGTTCATAGTTTTGCATAGAGCATGTCATGAAAGCAATAGGGCACATTGGCTTTTAGTAGTTAACAGTAAGAAATCATACGTGCTTTAATGAGCCATATAATTATACTCCCGGTGATACTGAAACAGTTTGTTAATACAAATTAGGAGCAACAGAGTAGTTCATAGTTTTGCATAGAGCATGTCATGAAAGGCAATAGGGCACATTGGCTTTTAGTAGTTAACAGTAAGAAATCATACGTGCTTTAATGAGCCATATAATTATACTCCCGGTGATACTGAAACAGTTTGTTAATACAAATTAGGAGCAACAGAGTAGTTCATAGTTTTGCATAGAGCATGTCATGAAAGGCAATAGGGCACATTGGCTTTTAGTAGTTAACAGTAAGAAATCATACGTGCTTTAATGAGCCATATAATTATACTCCCGGTGATACTGAAACAGTTTGTTAATACAAATTAGGAGCAACAGAGTAGTTCATAGTTTTGCATAGAGCATGTCATGAAAGGCAATAGGGCACATTGGCTTTTAGTAGTTAACAGTAAGAAATCATACGTGCTTTAATGAGCCATATAATTATACTCCCGGTGATACTGAAACAGTTTGTTAATACAAATTAGGAGCAACAGAGTAGTTCATAGTTTTGCATAGAGCATGTCATGAAAGCAATAGGGCACATTGGCTTTTAGTAGTTAACAGTAAGAAATCATACGTGCTTTAATGAGCCATATAATTATACTCCCGGTGATACTGAAACAGTTTGTTAATCCAAATTAGGAGCAACAGAGTAGTTCATAGTTTTGCATAGAGCATGTCATGAAAGCAATAGGGCACATTGGCTTTTAGTAGTTAACAGTAAGAAATCATACGTGCTTTAATGAGTCACATAATTATACTCCCGGTGATACTGAAACAGTTTGTTAATACAAATTAGGAGCAACAGAGTAGTTCATAGTTTTGCATAGAGCATGTCATGAAAGCAATAGGGCACATTGGCTTTTAGTAGTTAACAGTAAGAAATCATACGTGCTTTAATGAGCCATATAATTATACTCCCGGTGATACTGAAACAGTTTGTTAATACAAATTAGGAGCAACAGAGTAGTTCATAGTTTTGCATAGATCATGTCATGAAAGCAATAGGGCACATTGGCTTTTAGTAGTTAACAGTAAGAAATCATACGTGCTTTAATGAGCCATATAATTATACTCCCGGTGATACTGAAACAGTTTGTTAATACAAATTAGGAGCAACAGAGTAGTTCATAGTTTTGCATAGATCATGTCATGAAAGCAATAGGGCACATTGGCTTTTAGTAGTTAACAGTAAGAAATCATACGTGCTTTAATGAGTCACATAATTATACTCCCGGTGATACTGAAACAGTTTGTTAATACAAATTAGGAGCAACAGAGTAGTTCATAGTTTTGCATAGATCATGTCATGAAAGCAATAGGGCACATTGGCTTTTAGTAGTTAACAGTAAGAAATCATACGTGCTTTAATGAGTCACATAATTATACTCCCGGTGATACTGAAACAGTTTGTTAATACAAATTAGGAGCAACAGAGTAGTTCATAGTTTATGGTTGAACTAAGCTTGTCTGTGGTTCATTTTACCCAGGTCTAGAATGTTTTAAAAATGTTCAGCCTATGTAGGCCAGCTTTTACTACCGATCTATGACTAGGGTAATAGTACATATTAACACCCTTAGCTCTTGGAATTTATCTTTTTTCACTAAGAAACTTTTGAAATGAATTGTTACATTTTAGACCGATGGTTCATGTAAAATGGACCCTATACCGTTTACGGCTACATATCACTAAGTTAAAACATTGGAAGAATTTACTCTTGATCTTCTTGGGAAAATCAAAAGGCAAACGGGAAGTTCGGTGGAAGAACACATTATGTTTCTTTGAAACTTTATGCTTTCAGACTTCAGCTTTTTAGACCACATTAAGTCTATAGACTTTAAAAACTGCAGGACTTGGAGATAATTGATACAAGGGTGAAAAATAAGAAGCTAGACGACTTTAAAGTGCTCCTGCCTAAGCGCTACTCACTGCTTAGCATAAAAACATGAGTGGGTAAGTCAAAGGACTTGGACTTACTCAAGCCTATTACGAAGCAGGACTCCTGTTGGATGTTACATCGCTGAGTGTAATAAAAGGAAATAATTACATTAAAGCACATTGTTACAATTATCACTAAATATAACAAATATTCCATAAACCTTCTCGAGAGTACACATTTTATTCAACCTTCCATTCATAAATATTCACTCATATTCAAGCAAATTTATTTGGGCTCATTAAGGCAAGTTCAAACTGGTCTTCAAATAGAGTTTATATTTTGAAAAAATTAGGTTGTATTTTTATTGGTAATTTCTCTTTTTTATAGTTTTTTTATTTTTATCGTGCTCTACAGCTATTGATGTTTTGTTGATCTGTATTATTTTTATATATGAATATTTTTTCAACCTGATTGTTTCATGATTATATTATTTATATTTCAAGTTAGAGATCCCTACTAGGGCACTACTTATATTGCAAAATGTATAACTACCACGGCTTCAATTAGGTAACTATTACAACATCATATGTTTTCTTCTGTTCCAACACGCGCAGTAATCAACTCACCCCCTCGCGCCATACCCTTGCCACTTTGCGATTGTAATGGCAGTTCATGTGTTCTCTGTAATTAGAACAATTACACTAATTGTCTCTTGGGGTATCATTTAAAGGTTGTCTGTAATTTGAGAACATCGGGTAAAATATTTGTAAATACGTTTCTGTTTTAACTGTAAATATAAAGCGTGTAGAAATATACGGTGTTAGAAACAAAATGATAAGATTACCGACTGTAACAATTGATTCATCAAAATATTTAACTTTGCGAAACACTATATAATTTTAGTCGCAATGCTGTATAACCATGTTTCTTAATAAAACTTGGCACTATAATATAAACTGCTTCATTATTAAAAAGCTATATTACAATGTAGCTACAAAATTCCCATTAGGATAGCTTTGGTTGAAAAAATACACATTCATGTTCATCGTGTAACTAGGAATTATGGTTTCAAGATAAGCCTACGAATATGTTGGAACAACTAGGTCACGCTTAGTTTACGTAGGAAACGTCTTTCAGCTTTTTAGCTGTATTATAACATATTATAATGTATATCATAATATTAAATTAGTATTGTATAATTTAATAAATTGTCAATTGGTGAAGAATTAATAAAGGCTCTAAATTTACCAGTGGGGGTCATCTTTCCAGGACGATAAATGACACATGTTTTACCCACTATTTATAGATTGGGACCCCTAAATTACTTTTTTTTGTTGCATATAATGTAATGTAAAAGGATTAGTGAACATTAATATGTTGAAGTTGGCCAACACTTAAGTTTTGCTAAAATGCATCCACCTAGCACAGACAAGGACTTTTGAGTTCGGAATTTATCATTTAGAATCGATGCATATATTTGTTACCATCTTGTAGAATATTTAAAACTAAATCGGTGGTTTACATTTTGAAGTTTTAAGGTTTGTGCAGCATTATATTGTTTAAAATATCTTTCTTTCTTGCTTTTTAAAACAAGCTTTATATTCTGAAATTCAAGAATCTAATGCCACAAAGATCTATTAATTGTAGATTTAATTTAATTTAGTTCTAAGCGTTTTGGCTTTAGTTATCCCAATCGTAACAACGCTTTTTTCACTGCAACAATTTACTTTGAAACAAGAGCTGAATTTTTTGCACGTGAATTAGATTATCAACGCCTTTTAACACTTTAATAAAATTTAATAAAACATAAAACTAAAAATAACTTGTCCTCAAAATGTCGTAAATAACCTTTTAAGCAGTGTTAGGATCCATTACAATTCATTCCTATTCAATGGAAAATTATTTTTAACCATTCTTAATTTTTCAACGCACATTTTTTTGAAGTGTAATTTTGGGTCGATTACCATTTGGTAATACCTTTCAAACACATATAGCTGTTCCATTGCTAGTAAATAATGTAAGCAAAATGTAAAATTTATGGAGTCAAGTTATGCTGTTTGATTCTGAATACTTTACTAAAACGTTTTAATAATTTACTTCTAAATACATGTTTTTGCTACCGAGACGTTTTTTTGAAAAAAATAAATATAGAACTTGACTATAGTATTTAGAGACTAAATTCTGTCTCACTTAACGTGAACAGCTGTTTTACAATGTATAATATCATATATCTAAATGTCCAATGATTTTAGAAAACTTTACCTAAATATTTCATTATCAACTTTCACAAATGTTTAATATTGATTATCTAATTATTGTTATGGTGAAGTTATGTTTTGGAAGTTCATTAGAACTGCAGGCAAATGAAGTTATTTTGCTCTAAAGGTGTAATGTTTAAAGGTTGAAATCAATGAGAGGTATATTCTGTAATGCCTACTGTAGGCCTGCTTCATAGTTAGGTCTAGAAATTATTGAATAAATCATAAAATTAACAAACCTAATTACGAAACTTTTCTTCGTCCTACCAACAGGCGTTGGTATGTAACCAACAGGCGTTGGCATGTAACCAACAGGCGTTGGTATGTAACCAACAGGCGTTGGTATGTAACCAACAGGCGTTGGCATGTAACCAACAGGCGTTGGTATGTAACCAGCAGGCGTTGGTATGTAACCAACAGGCGTTGGCATGTAACCAACAGGCGTTGGCATGTAACCAACAGGCGTTGGTATGTAACCAACAGGCGTTGGTATGTAACCAACAGGCGTTGGTATGTAACCAACAGGCGTTGGTATGTAACCAACAGGCGTTGGTATGTAACCAACAGGCGTTGGCATGTAACCAACGGGCGTTGGTATGTAACCAACAGGCGTTGGTATGTAACCAACAGGCGTTGGCATGTAACCAACAGGCGTTGGCATGTAACCAAAAGGCGTTGGCATGTAACCAACAGGCGTTGGCATGTAACCAACAGGCGTTGGCATGTAACCAACAGGCGTTGGCATGTAACCAACAGGCGTTGGCATGTAACCAACAGGCGTTGGCATGTAACCAACAGGCGTTGGCATGTAACCAACAGGCGTTGGTATGTAACCAACAGGCGTTGGCATGTAACCAACAGGCGTTGGCATGTAACCAACAGGCGTTGGCATGTAACCAACAGGCGTTGGCATGTAACCAACAGGCGTTGGTATGTAACCAACAGGCGTTGGCATGTAACCAACAGGCGTTGGCATGTAACCAACAGGCGTTGGCATGTAACCAACAGGCGTTGGCATGTAACCAACAGGCGTTGGCATGTAACCAACAGGCGTTGGCATGTAACCAACAGGCGTTGGTATGTAACCAACAGGCGTTGGTATGTAACCAACAGGCGTTGGCATGTAACCAACAGGCGTTGGCATGTAACCAACAGGCGTTGGTATGTAACCAACAGGCGTTGGTATGTAACCAACAGGCGTTGGCATGTAACCAACAGGCGTTGGCATGTAACCAACAGGCGTTGGCATGTAACCAACAGGCGTTGGCATGTAACCAACAGGCGTTGGCATGTAACCAACAGGCGTTGGCATGTAACCAACAGGCGTTGGTATGTAACCAACAGGCGTTGGCATGTAACCAACAGGCGTTGGCATGTAACCAACAGGCTTTGGTATGTAACCAACAGGCGTTGGCATGTAACCAACAGGCGTTTATATGTAACCAACAGGCGTTGGCATGTAACCAACAGACGTTGGCATGTAACCAACAGGCGTTGGCATGTAACCAACAGGCGTTGTCATGTAACCAACAGGCGTTGGTATGTAACCAACAGCCGTTGGCATGTAACCAACAGACGTTGGCATGTAACCAACAGGCGTTGTCATGTAACCAACAGGCGTTGGTATGTAACCAACAGCCGTTGGCATGTAACCAACAGACGTTGGCATGTAACCAACAGGCGTTGGTATGTAACCAACAGACGTTGGCATGTAACCAACAGGCGTTGGTATGTAACCAACAGGCGTTGGTATGTAACCAACAGCCGTTGGTATGTAACCAACAGGCGTTGGTATGTAACCAACAGACGTTGGCATGTAACCAACAGACGTTGGTATGTAACCAACAGGCATTGGTATGTAACCAACAGTTGTTGGCATGTAACCAACAGGCGTTGGTACGTAACCAACAGACGTTGGCATGTAACCAACAGACGTTGGTATGTAACCAACAGGCGTTGGTATGTAACCAACAGACGTTGGCATGTAACCAACGGCGTTGGTACGTAACCAACAGGCGTTGGTAT
>JBAIZL010000001.1:155912543-155920043 GCA_036971475.1 Prosapia bicincta | reverse complement strand
TTATTAATGTAATAGTAATAATAAAACAGGTCGACATCCACATCACTTCCAGGACGACTTCCTTGTTCAGTAAGATTCTATTACAACTTTAAAACCATTATAACCCTAGGGTTTCTACGAATGCGTATCTCCCTTTGTAATTAGAACACAACCGTGAACAAACCTAATAATTCCCTTCAATGTATAAGATAAACTATTAGAAGTATTATGTTTGATGTATATTTGTATTCTATAATCTGGTTTTTTATAAAATTGTATTGTAATGTCCTAATTACTAATATTTTGATCACACTCTGAAATTGAAGCCTATGGCATTTTGAAAAAAATTATTTTATAATGCAGCAAAAATATTTTTATATGAAAATTTAAACAATCTTTATTTTAAAACAATCTTTATTGGTTAAAACATCACATATTATAATTAATTGAATTTTTACCATCGAACTGTTGTATCTGTATGTAAACTATTACAACTGCCTTTTGTGTAATTAGTAGATGATAAAAGAGAAAAACACTCTACAAAATGTGTTATCATTAAACAGTAAATTAGAGTATTAGTGTAGTAAATGACCTTGAAGAACTAAACAAAGATTAAGTTATAATATATTCATAATATTTCTACAATTTATTTTATCTATTTTTTTAATTCAAACTAATTTCCTTATATGATACTAACTTCAAAGTATTTTGAGGAGAAAATATTTCAAAGAAAATTAAAGGCTATGTAACAAGAATTAGGCCTATATAAATTTTAAAATCAATAATAAAATGTTGTAAAGTATCTATTTTAAAGAAAATGACTGATGTTTCTAAAATTTAAAGAGTTTATTAGGTTTAAACTGTATAAACTTGGGTATTAAAAATTGTGTGTGTAAATCATGGTGTACTGATGATGAATAAATCCAATTAGAAAAGTAAACATTGAAAGTGTTTCGATTTTAATAATATTTTTATATAAAAAAACAATTAATAATGAGTAAAAGAGGTTATTTTTAGGAGGTAAATGTTTCTTAAGATACAAATCTAAATTAAAATGGTTACCAAAGGTTATTTTAATTTTTAAGAAATTTAATTTTAGGCTTAGTTTAAGTAAAAGCCAATTTGTATTGTTATTGCCCATAAAATGATTAAGAATTAAACGTTTTTCATCTATTTCGAATCAATATTTTTAATAAACGGGGTTTTCATATTTTTTAAAAACTTAATAGTTTAATATGGTAAATAAAAATTATTCATTTGCCTTTGTACATCTCATTTAATTTGAAGATAAAATATTTATCTAATAGCTATTTGTATTAATAGGTTTTTTACAAGTATAATAAAATACTTGTTTAGGTTTTTTCTAGTTGCGAGAGGGTGAAATTGTGAGAAATAATATCATATGTGAACCCTTTCGATATCCTGCACAGTGGTATTTGTCTGACAACCACATCCCGTACAAACTAGTTCAGTCAAAGTAATGTTTTTCTCTGTCAAAAATTGCGTTAGCCATGTCAATCATCTTTCCAGATTTTACATGATATAAATATTTTGAACCAGGCTTTTGTATGAGTGACAAATGGTCTTCTTGGTGTACTCCCCTGTGCTTTTTAACTTTTCTCAATGTATAAAGTTTGCTCGTTCTCCCATCAAATCACAACGCTTGCACTGTAACTTCTTCACTACTTGGTTGCGTCTCCTGTTTCGCAAGTATATTTAAATATTAATGTAATATTGTTGGTTCTGTAAATTTACGCAAGCTGTTAAAGGTTTAGGCCATGTTTGCAGTCTAAGGATATTGACTTATCACTTTAAAAACAAATAAAAGACTTACACAAAACTCACAAATTAATCATTTATTTACTCATACGCTTTTCAATGACTAAGTCATAATCAGTAAGTGTTGCTACTACAAACTTTAACTTACAACTAAACTGTTGATTAAGTTGTAAGTTAGAGTTTGTAGTAGCAACACTCATTGATGATGACTTCATCGCCATTGAAATGAGTATGCGTCAATAAATGATTAATTTGTGAGTTTTGTGTAGATCTTTTATTTGTTTTAACGTTTTAACATAACTTAAGAAGGGAAGCTCAAAGAATAGTTGTATTATCACTTTCATATTTTTTGTCTAGCTTCTCGTACTTTTCAACTCAACTTTAAGCACTACTGTGTTGTTATTTTAAATTAGGTTTTGTTGAAACAATTCGAGAAGAAATCGATTTTTCCGGAAAAAAATTAAAGTATAGGCTTTTTTGCAGTCTAAAGACTTATTATCTTCGAGATAATATTTTACACGGCACTAATAAGACCTGAAATACAACTTTTTTTTACTGCATTTCTATCTGATTATTTTGACGTTTTTAGGCCCACCCTACTGCATACGTGTCATGATTTCCCCAAAATCCTTTACCAGGATGTTTATGTTCCTGTCCTATTTACTTACTAGAAAACGCCCACACTTGGCTGTTGAGCCATTTGGTGACGCTATGACCAGTATAGACGAACTTTGCATTTCGGCAGAAAATCCGCATCCATCGTACCGTATCCACAGAGAGGGCATTCCGGTGCTGGGAGCACACCGATGCGATGTAGATGGGCGGCCAGGTAGTCGTGGCCGGTTTGCATTCGGAACTTGGCAACGCCTACAATTCGTGGAAGTCTATCGTCGATGGGTCATGTGGTGACAAGTTTTTCCTATTTTATTCCTGCTGATTGCTGTGTGAGGTGCAGTCTGCTGGTCGATAGTTGAGCTGATGAGAGCCTTCGGGCGTTGCAGCGAGGGCATACAAATGGTTGTGCGTTTTTTGGCCAGAAAGTCTGCCCTAAAGTAATCGTACTAGATGTTCGACTTATGCTACAAAAATTTAGTTTTTTCTCTTTTTAATAATTTTTCCTATTGCATATAATTTTTTGAAAGTGTGTAATAGTTTTGTTATACTAAATAATTACCTAACCATAATTTACAAATATCAGTATAATGCTTAACATATAATTCGTGTTATTTTGAATTTTATTTATAATTTTCTATTTTATGTAAATAGTAGTTACATGTTGAAACGTGTGAAATGTTAGTAACAATTCATTACATACAGAATATTTTGATTTTTCATTTATCCGAGTGCTGTCAAATGAGCTGTAAGCAATTCCCTTTTTGTATAGTTTTAAATTAAAAAATTAAAAAAAAACTATACATTGTTGAGGAATATAAACGAAAATAAAATACAGGCCTACACTTTATAGCCTATTAATTTAACTGGTAATTATTAACATTTATTGTTTACATTTAGCCTTTACATTTATTGCTCATAAAATTTCTAATTATGAAGTGGCTTATTTGTAAGTTATAAAAAGCTGTTGTCTATTTGGGCCTGAGATTATGTCCGGTCTAAAATAATGGATTTTAAAAGGGCGATACCGTTTAACCCCTCTATAATGATCGTTCATAAATTCGAAACACACCCAATGTTTACCTTTATTATTGAAAGAGGTCACTTAAGAAGTGTAATCGATAACAATGTCGGTCAAGGATTTATTTCGCCAACACCGGGTATCCCTAAACCATAACATCGTCAGTGTAATTCTTTTCCTGTTTACGTTAAATATGTATTTGTAGTTGATCAGAATGCCACCAGGAGCGTCACTGATTGATTGATGCAAACGTTTGTAGATTTACTGTGGTTAGCAAATAATATTTCATAATGTTTAATAAACAAACTGTATGCAGTTGCAAACATCAGATCTTTGGAAACGTGATGAGAAATTTATTATGTTTTTAAAAGATTTAATTATTTCTATTCTATTTAATAGTTATATATACTCATGTATTATTGTCATCATATTATAAATGTGTAATGGAAGTACAAAGAATAGAAAACACTAAATATTTTTCTGCGATATTGTGTTATTAGAAAAGCTTAAGATGATTCAAGTCACGTCTGAAATCACTAATTGTTAAATGTAATGAATATAAATTCAAGGCTACCACAAGAGAAACAAAAATATATAGAAATTTCTTTTGGCAAATGTACGAGAGGGATTAGATATGTACTTTATATTAGGTATAGGTTAGAGCAATTTTTAATGTTCAAAATTAAAGAATCCGTTATATTACTAGCCTATATAATAGAATAAAATATATTATATATTATCATGTTTGTTGTGGAATAAAATACCAGTAGTTTCTGTAAAAATAACTAAAATGTTGTCTTCAAAAATGAGTTTAATCAGTAGTGATGACATCCTACCATTAGAAGCAGCAAATATATAGAGCTTTCAAGAATTGATGTAACCGTTTAGATATTGGAATACCCTCAAATTTAGTATTTAGGTAACCAGATGTTTTTATTATTAAACAAGTTTTAAAAATAAGGTTTTGTGACAAATAATAAGAAAAAAACAGTTCTAAAGTAAAAACATTCACTTAGAAGGTTTGTAAATATAACCTACGAGAAGATTAATATAGTAAATAGTCTAGCAGAAGGTTAATTTTAAATATACGAATTCACATTAAGGGAAATGAGTTACAATGCCGTTAAGGATCACACCACGACAGAATTATCATTGATTTGCTTGTACATTGATACCACTGCTATCGACTTCAGTCAAGACACTAAGATTCGAGTTTTACTAAAAATTAATCAAGGGGGACTGTCTAACTTCAAGTTTGTATACGCCAATAAAGGTACGTTAAAGATTCAATCCTTCACTTTACACGAGTTACGAATACTTATAGGCCGAACGCTTCCTCTCCGTTTTCCCCAAAATAAAGCCATATGATGAAATCTAACAAACACTACAACACTCGCAATCACTAACAATTACAATAACAATTCTTATACGCATGAGAGATGGACGACACTCTCACCTAAACTAAACACCACGTAGACCTATAGTATGTTGTTCTACTACCGTAGAAAAGAAGGAGAGCACTTAACAAATCAATCGGTTAGCTTACGTAATTAATTGATTTTGACTAAATATCGTAAAAGTAAAATAAAAAAAATTGAATAGCAATATCACTGACAGAGGTTAACTGATAAATACCTAATTTGTATTTTAAATAAATACTTTTATTCCGCTAATATAAAAAATTCCTATATGAATAACCGATTCTTGATATTTAAAAATGGAATTTTAAAAATATGCAATTCTGTAAGACTTACAACTGGAAGGACGAATGTAACAATTATTACAAGATACAACTAGAAACGGAAATAAATTTCTTAGTTTCATTTTTAGAACGAAAGATTTCTCAACCTTTTTAAATGTAGAAGGTTATATGTTTTAACATACAGGCGAAGATTTACTTGGAAATTATTAAGCAGCATTGATCTAATGAGTGTAGACATTCAATATGGCGGTTGGCTTTAGATCCCTTGTAAAATGTTCACCCTGCTGTGATGGGAAACTAAACTTCACCGAAACACTAAAATACGAAGGCAACGTCAGACAAGTAGGAATTGTTTGTTCCTACCACTTTAGTTAGCCAAGGTTGGCTGCCTTGCAGCGCCTAGTTATTTTGTTCTGTCTTGTTGGTTATACAAGGGGCTGTACAGACAAAAGGTATAACAACTCACTCAACGTGTAAGCTGAATTAAACCAGGCTTGCATGACTTTATTTTGCTTCTAGTAAAAAAAAAAAAAATTTATGCAACCACCCAATATGCTGCTTTTATGCATTATCACAAACAAATGTGAAAAAAGTATGATTTTTTTATGTTGTAATTGAATTTTGTTTTCTCGTAGTTAGTTTATTGTTTTCTACAGTTTATTAAGTAGTGATGGCTCCACTCAATTTCAGAAGCAAAGCAAAATACATTATTTTACATATAAAATACATAGATTTTACAACAAAATTTTTAAATCTTACAAATTAATTTAATCCATTTATATTGGTTAATATATAGATAAATAAACCACTAACTATTTCTATCAATGATGAGGTGTACACTCACAAAATACTTGTTAAATAAAAACACGTTTGAATTTTCATTTATTCGAAATTTGGCAACGTTTCGACGACTAAATTGTCGTCCTCATTCAGGCCTTTAAGAATAATACATAGGATTAACATTTACGTCATACAATTCAAATTAAAATAACATAAAATAAAAAAAAAACATTGCAATAAGTTATTAATACTAATAAATTAACAAAACAACAAAACAAATGAATTAGATAATTTAAAACTATAAACGTGTCAGTTCATGATAATATAAAACTATAAACAATTAGTTAAGATGTGTCAAAAAAATTCCCAAACATATAACAGTAATACAACCTGTAAAAATAAATCTTTAGTAGACATCTGATGCATCAAAATGTGTCATTTGTGCTGTTGTTTTGTTAATTTATTAGTATTAATAACTCATTGTAATGTTTTTTATTTTATGTTAGTTTTGTGGTGAATTTTTATGACGTAGATGTTAATTCTGTCTGTTATACTCGAAGGGCTGAATGAGGACGACAATTTAATCGTCGAAACGTTACCAAATTCCTAACAAATTATCCCTTTCAATGTTTTTAGCACAAATATTGACTAAAATGAGTTGAAAAGACTTAATAAGATTTCAATCATGTTAAATGTAATTTTTAAAATTAACAAAAATTATATATTTAAAAAATACTTTATTAAAATTTTTAAGAAATTAGATTCTACTTGATTAAAATTTTATTAAGTCTTTTCAATTAATTTTAATCAACTTGATTGCTAAAAAAACATTGAAAGAAGTAGTTGTGGTATACTAATTTATAATACACTAAAATTGAACAAATTAATGTTTAAAATTTAAAAGTTTATTATAAAATATGTAAGTTAATTAATTTACGAGGACAATAATCCTCTAATAATCCTTTAATAATCCTCGTAATAGAAAATAGAAATAAAATTCTCAATATACTTGTACTAATTGGATTTTAATAAATATAGGCTACATGGCAAAAAATTGTAATTCCTCGTTTTTTATCATTTCCTTGTAATTTGTTTTAATCCTCCCTAATCCCGTTAGCCCTGCCTTATTCTTAGGATTTACAACCGTCAAACCTTTTTCTATTACTCCGGTAAAGAGTAGGTTCTTTTAGGAGTGCGTTCCACACACTTGTACCTCGCATATCCCCTTATGTCCCTCCCTTAATCCTATATCACAGTCCTTTCCATTCTACTTGACGGTATTAGTCACCCAGGCTGATCGGCTTTAAACTACAAGAGAATATCTGTGCTTTTTGAAGTTTTAGATATAAATCTTGAGCAGAATAAAACCAAAGTCATTGAAAATACTTACTCAACGATACTCTACTTATTTACCACCAGTTGCTGTGTTACACGTTGTGAGTATTTTTCAAGCACTTAAAGTATATTTTAGTTTGAATTATATCTGTACTTTCAACACACATTAAAAAATATTATTAGACTCTAGGAAAAGATTTCGCACTCGTATGAAAGGTGATCAAAAGGTTATTTGGAAAGCGAGAATTCTTGAACTTTTTGTTTAGTGTAAACCTCTCTTAAGTAATTTTAA
>JBAIZL010000001.1:155902543-155907543 GCA_036971475.1 Prosapia bicincta | reverse complement strand
ATGCATTTTAGGGGACACGTTGAATTTAATTTACGGTATTAAATATCAATATAAATTCGTAAGGGAATTTACGGTTACTGTTTCATATAAGGAAGTTTCAACTATGCGTCTAGGATAAAATATTTAAAAATTAAGCCGATTATTAAATAAATTGCTAAATTAGTGGAAAGAAGATGTTTACAAATTAATTTACCAGTTGAAGAGCATCTGGGTATAGCTAGGCTTTCTTGGAGTGTGGAAATGGGTAATGGCAGCTTTAATAGCTCACAATAAAGATCACACTTCAAGGTCAAGGTTCCAGATGAACGGAAAAATGTTTGTTTCAAAAATTTAATAGAGCACTTCTAGATCATTGTGAGCAATATTGTTCTTTGGAACCATGTTTGAGAAGATAACGTCTAGAGTACGAGTAAGTAAAAACACAATTGTTAACCAAATAAAAATTCATTGTAAATTCAGATGTAATCAAAACTGTTTCCAATGTTTCAAACTCTTCTCGCCTCAATCAAAAGATGTTAGGGAATGGTGACAGTTTATCTTATCATGATGGACACGTGTTCTCGCTACCTCTAATTGTAGTATAGTGAAACGCTAACAAAATACGAGTATATAGTCTAGCATTTATATTTACACTGACTTTGTGGCCACAGTCTACACTTACCTTCGGCCTGTTGGTGGTCTCTTCCGAGGTGGCTTTATGACGTATCCTCAACCTCTGCGGCACCCATATGTTTAAATACAAACAGTCCTCAGAGATGTTGGTATTTGGGTTCCACATCTCTTCGCCCTCGAAACCGGGAAAGTACTCATAGCGCTCTTGGTAGCAGCTGTTGGGTAAAGTAGTAGCGTCGTACACGCCGTGCCACGGGTCTACCGCTACCGGGCGACGGAACCGGAGGGGCCCCACGGGCGGCTTAGCGAACGGGATGCCGTAGAACACGTGCACTTCTCGTCCTAACACTGTCTTGCTCAGGCCTCGCACTAGGCCGCTGTTTGTTTCTACGATTAACGGATCCCCATGACGGGTTACTTCAGCAGCGAAGGAACGACACCAGCCGGAAGTGGCCAGCGTAACGATCAGCAAACAGCAATGGCACAACATCGTCTTAGATTGTGAACACCATCACCTGTAAGAGACACACGTTCATTAAGATTTGATTATACCACTAATCGATTATGTATTTCATAACAATATTGTCATAAAAATTTATTTTTTCAATAAGTCATTTATAATGTGTAAAATTTCTCCTCTTAATAAATTTAAAACAACCATTCAGCAAGTAGAAAAATTCGCGAGACTTTGACTCATTTCGTCTTTAAAAAACCGTTCAAGTCTTGATATGAAAGTCATTTTTAAATTACTTTAGACATTTTATTGACTTCAAAGCAACCACCCAATATGACTCATAATCTAAGAATAAAATGAAAGGCTTATGCATATATCTAGGACTAAGGTTGGATCATGGCATCGCGTATAACTGAAGAAAGCCAGCGCTTTGTCGACGCATAAAATTACTCTGCCCCTTAGATGAAGAAGGATATCGTACGTTAGATGAAATTATGTACGATTAAGGAAATGACATGATGGTCCCCCTGGTACTGGGAAAAGGGGGAATTATGGCGTCGCTTAGGTGAAGAGAGGTAGGCAGCTTTGCTCTCAATGGGGTGAAGGGACGGGAATATATGAAAACTCGATTGCTGGTAAATAAAAAGTCGATTTATAATAATAATGTTTAACCAAAGATATTAACACATCCGTCTTGCGTGTTCTTCTATGGGCTGTACAATTTTTTAACAAAGATGTTAGCATTATCCGAAGAATAATTTTAAAAGGCAAGTATATTTTGCTTCACGAGTTGAATGTGAAACCTGTGATTGAATGATATTTCTTGATAAATTGTTTAAACCTTTTACATAGTATTGCTAATTTAGTGTAAATTTGTTATTTCTTGCACGGAAAGGTAAAAGATATATATAATTACATTAAATTCGAAATAAAACAAACATTTTAATCTAGATTGTATTATTGCGCTTGTTTTTCTAAATTGTATAAACTAATTACAAAAAAAAATATTTTAGATTTACCTTTAAAAATTAAACCTTTAAAATACTAGTTTTGTTAATTTTTCTTTGGAATTTATGTTTTGTGAACAATTATTTTATTAAGATGGAGTAGTAGGAGTTCCCAAACGCAAATAACTACATGTCCTTACTATGATATATTGTGGTTCGCGAACATAAATAAACCTACTTGCTCTTGTGAGTTATTTCTACTGCGTGTTTAATTCATTAGGAAGGAGGGAGCTATAAAACTACGCGCAAACCCATACAAGCGTGTACAGAGTACCCACTCATATAGTGTAGGCTATATGTATGTAACCATATGTATTTAGTAGACCAGATGGTCCTATTATACTCTATACCATGTAGACAAATGGTAGTTAAATTGAAAAGAATTATTCATAGTTTGTTTCCAACTTCAACCTGGACCACTAAAATACAGTTATATACAGTATTATTTAACTCCACACAAGCCGACTTCAATAAACAGTTGAAACTAAAAGATATAGGCCAAAGACCAACCTAACCGTCTCACCAAATAGTAGTGAGGTCCTACCTCAACTTCAGACTAATATAGTAGTGATGGCCTACCTAAACGTCCCACTAAATACTAGTAAGGCTTACTAACTGTCACAGTAAATATTAGCGAGGACCAACCTAACCGTCACACCAAGTAGTAGTTACGCCTTGCCTAAACTTCAGACTAAAATAGTAGTGAGACCTACTTAAACTTCAGACTAAAATAGTAGTGAGACTTAGTTAAACTTCAGACTAAAATAGTAGTGAGACCTAGTTAAACTTCAGACTAAAATAGTAGTGAGACCTAGTTAAACGTCAGACTAAAATAGTAGTGAGACCCAGTTAAACTTCAGACTAAAATAGTAGTGAGACTTAGTTAAACTTCAGACTAAAATAGTAGTGAGACTTAGTTAAACTTCAGACTAAAATAGTAGTGAGACTTAGTTAAACTTCAGATTAAAATAGTAGTGAGACCTAGTTAAACTTCAGACTAAAATAGTAGTGAGACTTAGTTAAACTTCAGACCAAAATAGTAGTAAGTATCAACCTAACCGTAACACCAAATAGTAGTGAGACCTACTTAAACTTCAGACTAAAATAGTAGTGAGACTTAGTTAAACTTCAGACTAAAATAGTAGTGAGACTTAGTTAAACTTCAGACTAAAATAGTAGTGAGACTTAGTTAAACTTCAGACTAAAATAGTAGTGAAACCTAGTTAAACGTCAGACTAAAATAATAGTGAGACCCAGTTAAACTTCAGACTAAAATAGTAGTGAGACTTAGTTAAACTTCAGACTAAAATAGTAGTGAGACTTAGTTAAACTTCAGACTAAAATAGTAGTGAGACCTAGTTAAACTTCAGACTAAAATAGTAGTAAGTATCAACCTAACCGTAACACCAAATAGTAGTGATGCCCTACCTTAACTTCAGACTAAAATAGTAGCGATAGCCTACCTAACCTTCACAACAAATATTAGTGAGGTTTTACCTAAACGTCACAGTAAATACAAGTAAGGCTTACTAACTGTCACAATAAATATTAGTCTGTCCTTCACGTTAATAACATTGAGGCCTTACCTAACTTTTAATCTAAATATTAATAATAAGACCTTGAATAATTATCAAATTAAATAATAGTTAGACCTTTCTTAACCGTCACAGTAGTGATACCTTACTTGACCGCCACACTAAATAGTAGTTAGTGTCTACCTAACCGCTCCGAGAGACGATTTGATGAAATGGCCATTCTGTACTTTTCTATCGATTTGGCTGAATTAATGTCGTCCTCAATTAAGAATTCTCTATTTAGCGTCTTATTGGTTTTATAAAGTGCGACTATAAATAATGAACTTTATGTAGTTCTGAGAACAAATAGATTCTATATTTGTACTTACTGAAGAACAATTGTCAATAAATCCGCCTAAGATAAGCAAATAAGGAAAAAAACACAGGCTTTATGGTATATTTAATACGTGTCTCCATAAAAGAATGACAGCTTATTTATAAGCTGTATAAAAAATTGAATATGATCTATAATTACATTTAATTATAATTTGTGTTATTCCATAATATAGATCATATTTACTCGTTAAATATAATTGTAATAGATTCAAATTTCGATGCAGTATATTCTCTTTTAGAGTACAAATACATTCCAAAAAAAAATTGTTTATAATTATTTAAACAATTTTAAAACTATAATTCTACGTTTTACACAAGAAGTTTTAAAGTGAGTTACACCATGATTTTTAACTTGAAAAGTTCTCTTCATATTTATGAAGTAGTTTTTTAGCTTTAACTCCGAGTTTTCCTTTAGCCACGAATTGGTTAGTAATTAATACAGTCATTCGGTTAAGACAGCTTTTGTCTACATTTTAATCAACTGCAGTACGTATGAAATGAGATAGAGATAGGAATGCTATTGGTGGAATTACGTTTAACTCATTTAGCGAATAGAAAAATAAATCTTTGAGCGACATTGTTATCGATTGTATAATTAGGTTTTAAGGTTTAACTATTTAATTATTTAGTTGTAAATATTTTCATTCAGAACAATAGTTGATTAAACACTACCAATTCAATTCCACTATATTGCATTTTTCTAGTGTTAAACTATAAGTTGTAATATACAATTAGCTAACTTCTGGTTTGATTATACGTCTAGAGTTATGTCCTAACTAATGCTAGGAAGTAACAGACAAGGAAAAGTTTTACATCTTAGTATATTCCAAACATTACATGCCTTTCCTCGCCCCTAATAATTTTACTACCCTATCAAGTGAATCCGTTTAACATCTAGCCTATGTTTTCATTCTTTCTATGTACTTTCTAAAAACATCAGATTTCATACTAACAAAGCGATGCTTGTTTATCTTACTCTCTTTGTCTTACTTTATCTCTGACATTCCCTCATGCAGT
>JBAIZL010000001.1:155880043-155897543 GCA_036971475.1 Prosapia bicincta | reverse complement strand
TTTCAATTATTTTTTAAATTAAAGTCGAAATTTACAGCCTCTACATCCTTTGTTATATTTCAATACGCAATACATGTCTTTGTTTTTATTTTCTGTTCTATATAGATTGAATTTCTCCCATGAGATTTTTGCTTGGATTTATCTATTAAGGTCCAAACCAGTCATTTGTATTGTGAAAAAATATTTCTTTTCTAGTAAGTGGCGTTAAATGTAGGCTTTATCATTGATTATAACACTAGATACATATTGTATGTGTTTTAGTTGCAAATTTTAATTAGATTTTGTTTCCATTGTATGCTGTGCAACTTTATAAACTAATGAAAGATAAATAAACTAAAACAAAACCTATAAGTCTTTAATTTAATAGTAGAACTGTCCTAAAGTTGATGTGCCGGGCAGACAGACAAGGCGGCTTCATTTATCTGCTTCTCTGGTTATAGTTTTGTCAATATGTTTTAACACATTCAACTGTAGTGGAAAAGTTTTAAGTAACATTTCCAAAAATGAAACATATAAAGTGAAAATTGATATATAACATTTCATATTTTAATAAGTTTGATGCTTGCTAACATCCCAATACGAGCATAACTGCTCACAGTAAACACAATACAATTAACAAAACACTATATTATTTACGTTTTATAGTGGATACAGACCTTGTACGGAAGCAATCAAGCCCTAAGTACAGTCACTCGACTCGACCTTGACAGACACCCCCTAGTGGTCAATCATCCCTACAAACATTATCGATAGACACTGAGTCGATACTGTAGCCGGAGCTGTTGTGATGGAAGTTAACCAGGACTGGATACAGGCTCAGTGCGCATGTCAAGCAGAGGTCGGTTACAAGCCCAGACGTAGAGTAGCGTACACTTAATACGTTGCATGATGCACGTGTTAACACTGCTGTGGGAGACGGTTGCACATTCCAATATTGACTTATGATGTCTGTGCAAAACACTATAGAAAACACTGTGCAAAATAACTATAAAAAATAATAGTTATTTTTTATCTACATCACAGTTTTAGTAAGACGGGGACACAAAAACTAAAAACAGTTTTATTTTGAAGACTAAATAACAATATTATTAAAATACGTTACAATATTTAATTATATATATATATATATATATATATATATATATATATATATATATTTTTTTTTTTCTATCTGCGTGTATGTCACCTGAACGTTTCCTAAACGGCTGGATCGATTTTTATAAAATGTTGTGTGCATAATTAAGTTTATTCGAAAATGGTTAAGATCCACAATTTGATCCGGTACGCAGTGCTGCAATCGCGTTATAGAACTTTTTTCAATTTAGAAACTGCTACTACTTTTTTGCCCCAGTATTCAGTTACATAAATTGAAAATTAAGAACTACTAATATAGAAGGTGACTAATACTACAAACATTTTTGTGTAAATGTTTAGGTTAGTTTGGATAACAGATGTTTGGAAACAGCTCTTACTTCAGGTTTTATTACTGTATTAATTTTATAATGTACATTAGACAGTTAAAGTTCTATTGATTTGAAAAAAAAACTTTTACTATTAAATTGAGCACTTATTAAGATAGTTATAACGTTTTAAAGTGTAATTAAAAAATATGCATTGTGTAAATTTCTAAAATGTAGCATTGAAGTAGGCATTTTACATTATTTTTTAATGCTATATGCACGTGTATTCAATAACAATCAATTTAACTTACGAATTTAAATTGTCGGTGCCATGGCAAAGTGTCAGTAACTTATACCTAACCAACTTCAATATGATCAATAAGCATTAGCATAATCCGAACAAGTGCTCAACATTGGCAACGGAAAATTTAAATTTTATAAAAATACACAACGCAACCTACTCTCAGACAACTTTTGGATCATGTTGGCTAACAAAGATGTTTACACTTACTTTACTTACATGAGAATTAGTGCGTGCAGTTAATAGTTCTAGAAAGTCGACTAGCAAATACACAACGCAACCTACTCTCAGACAACTTTTGGATCATGTTGGCTAACAAAGATGTTTACACTTACTTTACTTCCATGAGAATTAGTGCGTGCAGTTAATAGTTCTAGAAAGTCGACTAGCAAATACACAACGCAACCTACTCTCAGACAACTTTTGGATCATGTTGGCTAACAAAGATGTTTACACTTACTTTACTTCCATGAGAATTAGTGCGTGCAGTTAATAGTTCTAGAAAGTCGACTAGCAAATACACAACGCAACCTACTCTCAGACAACTTTTGGATCATGTTGGCTAACAAAGATGTTTACACTTACTTTACTTACATGAGAATTAGTGCGTGCAGTTAATAGTTCTAGAAAGTCGACTAGCAAATACACAACGCAACCTACTCTCAGACAACTTTTGATCATGTTGGCTAACAAAGATGTTTACACTTACTTTACTTACATGAGAATTAGAGCATGTAGTTAATAGTTCTAGAAAGTTGACTAGCAAATACACAACGCAACCTACTCTCAGACAACTTTTGGATCATGTTCGCTAACAAAGATGTTTACACTTACTTTACTTACATGAGAATTAGAGCATGTAGTTAATAGTTCTAGAAAGTCGACTAGCAAATACACAACGCAACCTACTCTCAGACAACTTTTGGATCATGTTGGCTAACAAAGATGTTTACACTTACTTTACTTACATGAGAATTAGAGCATGTAGTTAATAGTTCTAGAAAGTCGACTAGCAAATACACAACGCAACCTACTCTCAGACAACTTTTGGATCATGTTGGCTAACAAAGATATTTACACTTACTTTACTTACATGAGAATTAGAGCATGTAGTTAATAGTTCTAGAAAGTCGACTAGCAAATACACAACGCAACCTACTCTCAGACAACTTTTGGATCATGTTGGCTAACAAAGATGTTTACACTTACTTTACTTACATGAGAATTAGAGCATGTAGTTAATAGTTCTAGAAAGTCGACTAGCAAATACACAACGCAACCTACTCTCAGACAACTTTTGGATCATGTTGGCTAACAAAGATATTTACACTTACTTTACTTACATGAGAATTAGAGCATGTAGTTAATAGTTCTAGAAAGTCGACTAGCAAATACACAACTCAACCTACTCTCAGACAACTTTTGGATCATGTTGGCTAACAAAGATGTTTACACTTACTTTACTTACATGAGAATTAGAGCATGTAGTTAATAGTTCTAAAAAGTCGACTCGCAAATACACAACGCAACCTACTCTCAGACAACTTTTGGATCATGTTGGCTAACAAAGATGTTTACACTTACTTTACTTACATGAGAATTAGAGCATGTAGTTAATAGTTCTAGAAAGTCGACTCGCAAATACACAACGCAACCTACTCTCAGACAACTTTTGGATCATGTTGGCTAACAAAGATGTTTACACTTACTTTACTTACATGAGAATTAGAGCATGTAGTTAATAGTTCTAGAAAGTCGACTAGCAAATACACAACGCAACCTACTCTCAGACAACTTTTGGATCATGTTGGCTAACAAAGATATTTACACTTACTTTACTTACATGAGAATTAGAGCATGTAGTTAATAGTTCTAGAAAGTCGACTAGCAAATACACAACGCAACCTACTCTCAGACAACTTTTGGATCATGTTGGCTAACAAAGATGTTTACACTTACTTTACTTACATGAGAATTAGAGCATGTAGTTAATAGTTCTAGAAAGTCGACTAGCAAATACACAACGCAACCTACTCTCAGACAACTTTTGGATCATGTTGGCTAACAAAGATATTTACACTTACTTTACTTACATGAGAATTAGAGCATGTAGTTAATAGTTCTAGAAAGTCGACTAGCAAATACACAACTCAACCTACTCTCAGACAACTTTTGGATCATGTTGGCTAACAAAGATGTTTACACTTACTTTACTTACATGAGAATTAGAGCATGTAGTTAATAGTTCTAGAAAGTCGACTCGCAAATACACAACGCAACCTACTCTCAGACAACTTTTGGATCATGTTGGCTAACAAAGATGTTTACACTTACTTTACTTACATGAGAATTATAGCATGTAGTTAATAGTTCTAGAAAGTTGACTCGCAAATACACAACTCAACCTACTCTCAGACAACTTTTGGATCATGTTGGCTAACAAAGATGTTTACACTTACTTTACTTACATGAGAATTATAGCATGTAGTTAATAGTTCTAGAAAGTCGACTAGCAAATACACAACTCAACCTACTCTCAGACAACTTTTGGATCATGTTGGCTAACAAAGATGTTTACACTTACTTTACTTACATGAGAATTATAGCATGTAGTTAATAGTTCTAGAAAGTCGACTAGCAAATACACAACGCAACCTACTCTCAGACAACTTTTGGATCATGTTGGCTAACAAAGATGTTTACACTTACTTTACTTACATGAGAATTAGAGCATGTAGTTAATAGTTCTAGAAAGTCGACTAGCAAATACACAACGCAACCTACTCTCAGACAACTTTTGGATCATGTTGGCTAACAAAGATGTTTACACTTACTTTACTTACATGAGAATTAGAGCATGTAGTTAATAGTTCTAGAAAGTCGACTAGCAAATACACAACGCAACCTACTCTCAGACAACTTTTGGATCATGTTGGCTAACAAAGATGTTTACACTTACTTTACTTACATGAGAATTATAGCATGTAGTTAATAGTTCTAGAAAGT
The DNA here is from genome assembly GCA_036971475.1 of Prosapia bicincta. Taxonomy (NCBI): domain Eukaryota; kingdom Metazoa; phylum Arthropoda; class Insecta; order Hemiptera; family Cercopidae; genus Prosapia; species Prosapia bicincta. Next base: position 155,892,836 of record JBAIZL010000001.1, on the reverse strand, counting down.
CGACTAGCAAATACACAACGCAACCTACTCTCAGACAACTTTTGGATCATGTTGGCTAACAAAGATGTTTACACTTACTTTACTTACATGAGACTTAGAGCATGTAGTTAATAGTTCTAGAAAGTCGACTAGCAAATACACAACGCAACCTACTCTCAGACAACTTTTGGATCATGTTGGCTAACAAAGATGTTTACACTTACTTTACTTACATGAGAATTATAGCATGTAGTTAATAGTTCTAGAAAGTCGACTCGCAAATACACAACTCAACCTACTCTCAGACAACTTTTGGATCATGTTGGCTAACAAAGATGTTTACACTTACTTTACTTACATGAGAATTAGAGCATGTAGTTAATAGTTCTAGAAAGTCGACTAGCAAATACACAACTCAACCTACTCTCAGACAACTTTTGGATCATGTTGGCTAACAAAGATGTTTACACTTACTTTACTTACATGAGAATTATAGCATGTAGTTAATAGTTCTAGAAAGTCGACTAGCAAATACACAACTCAACCTACTCTCAGACAACTTTTGGATCATGTTGGCTAACAAAGATGTTTACACTTACTTTACTTACATGAGAATTATAGCATGTAGTTAATAGTTCTAGAAAGTCGACTAGCAAATACACAACTCAACCTACTCTCAGACAACTTTTGGATCATGTTGGCTAACAAAGATGTTTACACTTACTTTACTTACATGAGAATTAGAGCATGTAGTTAATAGTTCTAGAAAGTCGACTAGCAAATACACAACGCAACCTACTCTCAGACAACTTTTGGATCATGTTGGCTAACAAAGATGTTTACACTTACTTTACTTACATGAGAATTAGAGCATGTAGTTAATAGTTCTAGAAAGTCGACTAGCAAATACACAACGCAACCTACTCTCAGACAACTTTTGGATCATGTTGGCTAACAAAGATGTTTACACTTACTTTACTTACATGAGAATTAGAGCATGTAGTTAATAGTTCTAGAAAGTCGACTAGCAAATACACAACTCAACCTACTCTCAGACAACTTTTGGATCATGTTGGCTAACAAAGATGTTTACACTTACTTTACTTACATGAGAATTAGAGCATGTAGTTAATAGTTCTAGAAAGTCGACTAGCAAATACACAACTCAACCTACTCTCAGACAACTTTTGGATCATGTTGGCTAACAAAGATGTTTACACTTACTTTACTTACATGAGAATTATAGCATGTAGTTAATAGTTCTAGAAAGTCGACTAGCAAATACACAACGCAACCTACTCTCAGACAACTTTTGGATCATGTTGGCTAACAAAGATGTTTACACTTACTTTACTTACATGAGAATTAGAGCATGTAGTTAATAGTTCTAGAAAGTCGACTAGCAAATACACAAATCAACCTACTCTCAGACAACTTTTGGATCATGTTGGCTAACAAAGATGTTTACACTTACTTTACTTACATGAGAATTATAGCATGTAGTTAATAGTTCTAGAAAGTCGACTAGCAAATACACAACGCAACCTACTCTCAGACAACTTTTGGATCATGTTGGCTAACAAAGATGTTTACACTTACTTTACTTACATGAGAATTAGAGCATGTAGTTAATAGTTCTAGAAAGTCGACTAGCAAATACACAACGCAACCTACTCTCAGACAACTTTTGGATCATGTTGGCTAACAAAGATGTTTACACTTACTTTACTTACATGAGAATTATAGCATGTAGTTAATAGTTCTAGAAAGTCGACTAGCAAATACACAACGCAACCTACTCTCAGACAACTTTTGGATCATGTTGGCTAACAAAGATGTTTACACTTACTTTACTTACATGAGAATTAGAGCATGTAGTTAATAGTTCTAGAAAGTCGACTAGCAAATACACAACGCAACCTACTCTCAGACAACTTTTGGATCATGTTGGCTAACAAAGATGTTTACACTTACTTTACTTACATGAGAATTAGAGCATGTAGTTAATAGTTCTAGAAAGTCGACTAGCAAATACACAACGCAACCTACTCTCAGACAACTTTTGGATCATGTTGGCTAACAAAGATGTTTACACTTACTTTACTTACATGAGAATTAGAGCATGTAGTTAATAGTTCTAGAAAGTCGACTAGCAAATACACAACGCAACCTACTCTCAGACAACTTTTGGATCATGTTGGCTAACAAAGATGTTTACACTTACTTTACTTACATGAGAATTAGTGCGTGCAGTTAATAGTTCTAGAAAGTCGACTAGCAAATACACAACTCAACCTACTCTCAGACAACTTTTGGATCATGTTGGCTAACAAAGATGTTTACACTTACTTTACTTACATGAGAATTAGAGCATGTAGTTAATAGTTCTAGAAAGTCGACTAGCAAATACACAACGCAACCTACTCTCAGACAACTTTTGGATCATGTTGGCTAACAAAGATGTTTACACTTACTTTACTTACATGAGAATTAGAGCATGTAGTTAATAGTTCTAGAAAGTCGACTAGCAAATACACAACGCAACCTACTCTCAGACAACTTTTGGATCATGTTGGCTAACAAAGATGTTTACACTTACTTTACTTACATGAGAATTAGAGCATGTAGTTAATAGTTCTAGAAAGTCGACTAGCAAATACACAACTCAACCTACTCTCAGACAACTTTTGGATCATGTTGGCTAACAAAGATGTTTACACTTACTTTACTTACATGAGAATTAGAGCATGTAGTTAATAGTTCTAGAAAGTCGACTAGCAAATACACAACTCAACCTACTCTCAGACAACTTTTGGATCATGTTGGCTAACAAAGATGTTTACACTTACTTTACTTACATGAGAATTATAGCATGTAGTTAATAGTTCTAGAAAGTCGACTAGCAAATACACAACTCAACCTACTCTCAGACAACTTTTGGATCATGTTGGCTAACAAAGATGTTTACACTTACTTTACTTACATGAGAATTAGAGCATGTAGTTAATAGTTCTAGAAAGTTGACTCGCAAATACACAACTCAACCTACTCTCAGACAACTTTTGGATCATGTTGGCTAACAAAGATGTTTACACTTACTTTACTTACATGAGAATTATAGCATGTAGTTAATAGTTCTAGAAAGTCGACTAGCAAATACACAACTCAACCTACTCTCAGACAACTTTTGGATCATGTTGGCTAACAAAGATGTTTACACTTACTTTACTTACATGAGAATTAGAGCATGTAGTTAATAGTTCTAGAAAGTCGACTAGCAAATACACAACGCAACCTACTCTCAGACAACTTTTGGATCATGTTGGCTAACAAAGATGTTTACACTTACTTTACTTACATGAGAATTATAGCATGTAGTTAATAGTTCTAGAAAGTTGACTCACAAATACACAACGCAACCTACTCTCAGACAACTTTTGGATCATGTTGGCTAACAAAGATGTTTACACTTACTTTACTTACATGAGAATTAGAGCATGCAGTTAATAGTTCTAGAAAGTCGACTAGCAAATACACAACGCAACCTACTCTCAGACATCTTTTGGATCATGTTGGCTAACAAAGATATTTATACTTACTTTACTTACATGAGAATTAGAGCATGCAGTTAATAGTTCTAGAAAGTCGACTCGCAAATACACAACTCAACCTACTCTCAGACAACTTTTGGATCATGTTGGCTAACAAAGATGTTTACACTTACTTTACTTACATGAGAATTAGAGCATGTAGTTAATAGTTCTAGAATGTCGACTAGCAAATACACAACGCAACCTACTCTCAGACAACTTTTGGATCATGTTGGCTAACAAAGATGTTTACACTTACTTTACTTACATGAGAATTAGAGCATGTAGTTAATAGTTCTAGAAAGTCGACTAGCAAATACACAAATCAACCTACTCTCAGACAACTTTTGGATCATGTTGGCTAACAAAGATGTTTACACTTACTTTACTTACATGAGAATTATAGCATGTAGTTAATAGTTCTAGAAAGTTGACTCGCAAATACACAACTCAACCTACTCTCAGACAACTTTTGGATCATGTTGGCTAACAAAGATGTTTACACTTACTTTACTTACATGAGAATTAGAGCATGTAGTTAATAGTTCTAGAAAGTCGACTAGCAAATACACAACGCAACCTACTCTCAGACAACTTTTGGATCATGTTGGCTAACAAAGATGTTTACACTTACTTTACTTACATGAGAATTAGAGCATGTAGTTAATAGTTCTAGAAAGTTGACTCGCAAATACACAACTCAACCTACTCTCAGACAACTTTTGGATCATGTTGGCTAACAAAGATGTTTACACTTACTTTACTTACATGAGAATTAGAGCATGTAGTTAATAGTTCTAGAAAGTCGACTAGCAAATACACAACTCAACCTACTCTCAGACAACTTTTGGATCATGTTGGCTAACAAAGATGTTTACACTTACTTTACTTACATGAGAATTAGAGCATGTAGTTAATAGTTCTAGAAAGTCGACTAGCAAATACACAACGCAACCTACTCTCAGACAACTTTTGGATCATGTTGGCTAACAAAGATGTTTACACTTACTTTACTTACATGAGAATTAGAGCATGTAGTTAATAGTTCTAGAAAGTCGACTAGCAAATACACAACGCAACCTACTCTCAGACAACTTTTGGATCATGTTGGCTAACAAAGATGTTTACACTTACTTTACTTACATGAGAATTAGAGCATGCAGTTAATAGTTCTAGAAAGTCGACTAGCAAATACACAACTCAACCTACTCTCAGACAACTTTTGGATCATGTTGGCTAACAAAGATGTTTACACTTACTTTACTTACATGAGAATTAGAGCATGTAGTTAATAGTTCTAGAAAGTCGACTAGCAAATACACAACTCAACCTACTCTCAGACAACTTTTGGATCATGTTGGCTAACAAAGATGTTTACACTTACTTTACTTACATGAGAATTAGAGCATGTAGTTAATAGTTCTAGAAAGTTGACTCGCAAATACACAACTCAACCTACTCTCAGACAACTTTTGGATCATGTTGGCTAACAAAGATGTTTACACTTACTTTACTTACATGAGAATTAGAGCATGTAGTTAATAGTTCTAGAAAGTCGACTAGCAAATACACAACGCAACCTACTCTCAGACAACTTTTGGATCATGTTGGCTAACAAAGATGTTTACACTTACTTTACTTACATGAGAATTAGAGCATGTAGTTAATAGTTCTAGAAAGTCGACTAGCAAATACACAACGCAACCTACTCTCAGACAACTTTTGGATCATGTTGGCTAACAAAGATATTTACACTTACTTTACTTACATGAGAATTAGAGCATGTAGTTAATAGTTCTAGAAAGTCGACTAGCAAATACACAACGCAACCTACTCTCAGACAACTTTTGGATCATGTTGGCTAACAAAGATGTTTACACTTACTTTACTTACATGAGAATTAGAGCATGTAGTTAATAGTTCTAGAAAGTCGACTAGCAAATACACAACGCAACCTACTCTCAGACAACTTTTGGATCATGTTGGCTAACAAAGATATTTACACTTACTTTACTTACATGAGAATTAGAGCATGTAGTTAATAGTTCTAGAAAGTCGACTAGCAAATACACAACGCAACCTACTCTCAGACAACTTTTGGATCATGTTGGCTAACAAAGATGTTTACACTTACTTTACTTACATGAGAATTAGAGCATGTAGTTAATAGTTCTAGAAAGTCGACTAGCAAATACACAACGCAACCTACTCTCAGACAACTTTTGGATCATGTTGGCTAACAAAGATGTTTACACTTACTTTACTTACATGAGAATTAGAGCATGTAGTTAATAGTTCTAGAAAGTCGACTAGCAAATACACAACGCAACCTACTCTCAGACAACTTTTGGATCATGTTGGCTAACAAAGATGTTTACACTTACTTTACTTACATGAGAATTAGAGCATGTAGTTAATAGTTCTAGAAAGTCGACTAGCAAATACACAACTCAACCTACTCTCAGACAACTTTTGGATCATGTTGGCTAACAAAGATGTTTACACTTACTTTACTTACATGAGAATTAGAGCATGTAGTTAATAGTTCTAGAAAGTCGACTAGCAAATACACAACTCAACCTACTCTCAGACAACTTTTGGATCATGTTGGCTAACAAAGATGTTTACACTTACTTTACTTACATGAGAATTAGAGCATGTAGTTAATAGTTCTAGAAAGTTGACTCGCAAATACACAACTCAACCTACTCTCAGACAACTTTTGGATCATGTTGGCTAACAAAGATGTTTACACTTACTTTACTTACATGAGAATTATAGCATGTAGTTAATAGTTCTAGAAAGTTGACTCGCAAATACACAACTCAACCTACTCTCAGACAACTTTTGGATCATGTTGGCTAACAAAGATGTTTACACTTACTTTACTTACATGAGAATTAGAGCATGTAGTTAATAGTTCTAGAAAGTCGACTAGCAAATACACAACTCAACCTACTCTCAGACAACTTTTGGATCATGTTGGCTAACAAAGATGTTTACACTTACTTTACTTACATGAGAATTATAGCATGTAGTTAATAGTTCTAGAAAGTTGACTCGCAAATACACAACTCAACCTACTCTCAGACAACTTTTGGATCATGTTGGCTAACAAAGATGTTTACACTTACTTTACTTACATGAGAATTAGAGCATGTAGTTAATAGTTCTAGAAAGTCGACTAGCAAATACACAACTCAACCTACTCTCAGACAACTTTTGGATCATGTTGGCTAACAAAGATGTTTACACTTACTTTACTTACATGAGAATTAGAGCATGTAGTTAATAGTTCTAGAAAGTCGACTAGCAAATACACAACTCAACCTACTCTCAGACAACTTTTGGATCATGTTGGCTAACAAAGATGTTTACACTTACTTTACTTACATGAGAATTAGAGCATGTAGTTAATAGTTCTAGAAAGTCGACTAGCAAATACACAACTCAACCTACTCTCAGACAACTTTTGGATCATGTTGGCTAACAAAGATGTTTACACTTACTTTACTTACATGAGAATTAGAGCATGTAGTTAATAGTTCTAGAAAGTCGACTAGCAAATACACAACGCAACCTACTCTCAGACAACTTTTGGATCATGTTGGCTAACAAAGATGTTTACACTTACTTTACTTACATGAGAATTAGAGCATGCAGTTAATAGTTCTAGAAAGTCGACTCGCAAATACACAACGCAACCTACTCTCAGACAACTTTTGGATCATGTTGGCTAACAAAGATGTTTACACTTACTTTACTTACATGAGAATTAGAGCATGCAGTTAATAGTTCTAGAAAGTCGACTAGCAAATACACAACTCAACCTACTCTCAGACAACTTTTGGATCATGTTGGCTAACAAAGATGTTTACACTTACTTTACTTACATGAGAATTAGAGCATGTAGTTAATAGTTCTAGAAAGTCGACTAGCAAATACACAACGCAACCTACTCTCAGACAACTTTTGGATCATGTTGGCTAACAAAGATGTTTACACTTACTTTACTTACATGAGAATTAGAGCATGTAGTTAATAGTTCTAGAAAGTCGACTAGCAAATACACAACGCAACCTACTCTCAGACAACTTTTGGATCATGTTGGCTAACAAAGATATTTACACTTACTTTACTTACATGAGAATTAGAGCATGTAGTTAATAGTTCTAGAAAGTCGACTAGCAAATACACAACGCAACCTACTCTCAGACAACTTTTGGATCATGTTGGCTAACAAAGATGTTTACACTTACTTTACTTACATGAGAATTAGAGCATGTAGTTAATAGTTCTAGAAAGTCGACTAGCAAATACACAACGCAACCTACTCTCAGACAACTTTTGGATCATGTTGGCTAACAAAGATATTTACACTTACTTTACTTACATGAGAATTAGAGCATGTAGTTAATAGTTCTAGAAAGTCGACTAGCAAATACACAACGCAACCTACTCTCAGACAACTTTTGGATCATGTTGGCTAACAAAGATGTTTACACTTACTTTACTTACATGAGAATTAGAGCATGTAGTTAATAGTTCTAGAAAGTCGACTAGCAAATACACAACGCAACCTACTCTCAGACAACTTTTGGATCATGTTGGCTAACAAAGATGTTTACACTTACTTTACTTACATGAGAATTAGAGCATGTAGTTAATAGTTCTAGAAAGTCGACTAGCAAATACACAACGCAACCTACTCTCAGACAACTTTTGGATCATGTTGGCTAACAAAGATGTTTACACTTACTTTACTTACATGAGAATTAGAGCATGTAGTTAATAGTTCTAGAAAGTCGACTAGCAAATACACAACTCAACCTACTCTCAGACAACTTTTGGATCATGTTGGCTAACAAAGATGTTTACACTTACTTTACTTACATGAGAATTAGAGCATGTAGTTAATAGTTCTAGAAAGTCGACTAGCAAATACACAACTCAACCTACTCTCAGACAACTTTTGGATCATGTTGGCTAACAAAGATGTTTACACTTACTTTACTTACATGAGAATTAGAGCATGTAGTTAATAGTTCTAGAAAGTTGACTCGCAAATACACAACTCAACCTACTCTCAGACAACTTTTGGATCATGTTGGCTAACAAAGATGTTTACACTTACTTTACTTACATGAGAATTATAGCATGTAGTTAATAGTTCTAGAAAGTTGACTCGCAAATACACAACTCAACCTACTCTCAGACAACTTTTGGATCATGTTGGCTAACAAAGATGTTTACACTTACTTTACTTACATGAGAATTAGAGCATGTAGTTAATAGTTCTAGAAAGTCGACTAGCAAATACACAACTCAACCTACTCTCAGACAACTTTTGGATCATGTTGGCTAACAAAGATGTTTACACTTACTTTACTTACATGAGAATTATAGCATGTAGTTAATAGTTCTAGAAAGTTGACTCGCAAATACACAACTCAACCTACTCTCAGACAACTTTTGGATCATGTTGGCTAACAAAGATGTTTACACTTACTTTACTTACATGAGAATTAGAGCATGTAGTTAATAGTTCTAGAAAGTCGACTAGCAAATACACAACTCAACCTACTCTCAGACAACTTTTGGATCATGTTGGCTAACAAAGATGTTTACACTTACTTTACTTACATGAGAATTAGAGCATGTAGTTAATAGTTCTAGAAAGTCGACTCGCAAATACACAACGCAACCTACTCTCAGACAACTTTTGGATCATGTTGGCTAACAAAGATGTTTACACTTACTTTACTTACATGAGAATTATAGCATGTAGTTAATAGTTCTAGAAAGTTGACTAGCAAATACACAACTCAACCTACTCTCAGACAACTTTTGGATCATGTTGGCTAACAAAGATGTTTACACTTACTTTACTTACATGAGAATTATAGCATGTATTTAATAGTTCTAGAAAGTTGACTCGCAAATACACAACTCAACCTACTCTCAGACAACTTTTGGATCATGTTGGCTAACAAAGATGTTTACACTTACTTTACTTACATGAGAATTATAGCATGTAGTTAATAGTTCTAGAATGTCGACTAGCAAATACACAACTCAACCTACTCTCAGACAACTTTTGGATCATGTTGGCTAACAAAGATGTTTACACTTACTTTACTTACATGAGAATTATAGCATGTAGTTAATAGTTCTAGAATGTCGACTAGCAAATACACAACTCAACCTACTCTCAGACAACTTTTGGATCATGTTGGCTAACAAAGATGTTTACACTTACTTTACTTACATGAGAATTAGAGCATGTAGTTAATAGTTCTAGAAAGTCGACTAGCAAATACACAACTCAACCTACTCTCAGACAACTTTTGGATCATGTTGGCTAACAAAGATGTTTACACTTACTTTACTTACATGAGAATTAGAGCATGTAGTTAATAGTTCTAGAAAGTCGACTAGCAAATACACAACTCAACCTACTCTCAGACAACTTTTGGATCATGTTGGCTAACAAAGATGTTTACACTTACTTTACTTACATGAGAATTATAGCATGTAGTTAATAGTTCTAGAAAGTTGACTCGCAAATACACAACTCAACCTACTCTCAGACAACTTTTGGATCATGTTGGCTAACAAAGATGTTTACACTTACTTTACTTACATGAGAATTATAGCATGTAGTTAATAGTTCTAGAATGTCGACTAGCAAATACACAACTCAACCTACTCTCAGACAACTTTTGGATCATGTTGGCTAACAAAGATGTTTACACTTACTTTACTTACATGAGAATTAGAGCATGTAGTTAATAGTTCTAGAATGTCGACTAGCAAATACACAACTCAACCTACTCTCAGACAACTTTTGGATCATGTTGGCTAACAAAGATGTTTACACTTACTTTACTTACATGAGAATTATAGCATGTAGTTAATAGTTCTAGAAAGTTGACTCGCAAATACACAACTCAACCTACTCTCAGACAACTTTTGGATCATGTTGGCTAACAAAGATGTTTACACTTACTTTACTTACATGAGAATTAGAGCATGTAGTTAATAGTTCTAGAAAGTCGACTAGCAAATACACAACTCAACCTACTCTCAGACAACTTTTGGATCATGTTGGCTAACAAAGATGTTTACACTTACTTTACTTACATGAGAATTATAGCATGTAGTTAATAGTTCTAGAAAGTCGACTAGCAAATACACAACGCAACCTACTCTCAGACAACTTTTGGATCATGTTGGCTAACAAAGATGTTTACACTTACTTTACTTACATGAGAATTAGAGCATGTAGTTAATAGTTCTAGAAAGTCGACTAGCAAATACACAACTCAACCTACTCTCAGACAACTTTTGGATCATGTTGGCTAACAAAGATGTTTACACTTACTTTACTTACATGAGAATTAGAGCATGTAGTTAATAGTTCTAGAAAGTCGACTAGCAAATACACAACTCAACCTACTCTCAGACAACTTTTGGATCATGTTGGCTAACAAAGATGTTTACACTTACTTTACTTACATGAGAATTAGAGCATGTAGTTAATAGTTCTAGAAAGTCGACTAGCAAATACACAACGCAACCTACTCTCAGACAACTTTTGGATCATGTTGGCTAACAAAGATGTTTACACTTACTTTACTTACATGAGAATTAGAGCATGCAGTTAATAGTTCTAGAAAGTCGACTCGCAAATACACAACGCAACCTACTCTCAGACAACTTTTGGATCATGTTGGCTAACAAAGATGTTTACACTTACTTTACTTACATGAGAATTAGAGCATGCAGTTAATAGTTCTAGAAAGTCGACTAGCAAATACACAACTCAACCTACTCTCAGACAACTTTTGGATCATGTTGGCTAACAAAGATGTTTACACTTACTTTACTTACATGAGAATTAGAGCATGTAGTTAATAGTTCTAGAAAGTCGACTAGCAAATACACAACGCAACCTACTCTCAGACAACTTTTGGATCATGTTGGCTAACAAAGATGTTTACACTTACTTTACTTACATGAGAATTAGAGCATGTAGTTAATAGTTCTAGAAAGTCGACTAGCAAATACACAACTCAACCTACTCTCAGACAACTTTTGGATCATGTTGGCTAACAAAGATGTTTACACTTACTTTACTTACATGAGAATTAGAGCATGTAGTTAATAGTTCTAGAAAGTCGACTAGCAAATACACAACTCAACCTACTCTCAGACAACTTTTTTAATCATGTTGGCTAACAAAGATGTTTACACTTACTTTACTTACATGAGAATTAGAGCATGTAGTTAATAGTTCTAGAAAGTCGACTAGCAAATACACAACGCAACCTACTCTCAGACAACTTTTGGATCATGTTGGCTAACAAAGATGTTTACACTTACTTTACTTACATGAGAATTAGAGCATGTAGTTAATAGTTCTAGAAAGTCGACTAGCAAATACACAACGCAACCTACTCTCAGACAACTTTTGGATCATGTTGGCTAACAAAGATGTTTACACTTACTTTACTTACATGAGAATTAGAGCATGCAGTTAATAGTTCTAGAAAGTTGACTCACAAATACACAACGCAACCTACTCTCAGACAACTTTTGATCATGTTGGCTAACAAAGATGTTTACACTTACTTTACTTACATGAGAATTAGAGGATGCAGTTATTAGTTCTAGAAAGTCGACTCACAAATACCCAACGCAACCTACTCTCAGACAACTTTTGGATCATGTTGGCTAACAAAGATGTTTACACTTACTTTACTTACATGAGAATTAGAGCATGTAGTTAATAGTTCTAGAAAGTCGACTAGCAAATACACAACTCAACCTACTCTCAGACAACTTTTGGATCATGTTGGCTAACAAAGATGTTTACACTTACTTTACTTACATGAGAATTAGAGCATGCAGTTAATAGTTCTAGAAAGTCGACTCGCAAATACACAACGCAACCTACTCTCAGACAACTTTTGGATCATGTTGGCTAACAAAGATGTTTACACTTACTTTACTTACATGAGAATTAGAGCATGCAGTTAATAGTTCTAGAAAGTCGACTAGCAAATACACAACTCAACCTACTCTCAGACAACTTTTGGATCATGTTGGCTAACAAAGATGTTTACACTTACTTTACTTACATGAGAATTAGAGCATGTAGTTAATAGTTCTAGAAAGTCGACTAGCAAATACACAACGCAACCTACTCTCAGACAACTTTT
>JBAIZL010000001.1:155710043-155865043 GCA_036971475.1 Prosapia bicincta | reverse complement strand
ATTAGTAAAGGCATTAGTGTCTTACAAAGAAAACCACTTCACTATATTTAGGTATGAGATAACGTATGACCTATGAATTAAATAGGCCTACAGCGGATTAGTAAAGGCATTAGTGTCTTACAAAGAAAACCACTTCACTATATTTAGGTATGAGATAACGTATGACCTATGAATTAAATAGGCCTACAGCGGATTAGTAAAGGCATTAGTGTCTTACAAAGAAAACCACTTCACTATATTTAGGTATGAGATAACGTATGACCTATGAATTAAATAGGCCTACAGCGGATTAGTAAAGGCATTAGTGTCTTACAAAGAAAACCACTTCACTATATTTAGGTATGAGATAACGTATGACCTATGAATTAAATAGGCCTACAGCGGATTAGTAAAGGCATTAGTGTCTTACAAAGAAAACCACTTCACTATATTTAGGTATGAGATAACATATGACCTATGAATTAAATAGGCCTACAGCGGATTAGTAAAGGCATTAGTGTCTTACAAAGGTAACCACTTCACTATATTTAGGTATGAGATAACGTATGACCTATGAATTAAATAGGCCTACAGCGGATTAGTAAAGGCATTAGTGTCTTACAAAGAAAACCACTTCACTATATTTAGGTATGAGATAACGTATGAGCTATGAATTAAATAGACCTACAGCGGATTAGTAAAGGCATTAGTGTCTTACAAAGGTAACCACTTCACTATATTTAGGTATGAGATAACGTATGACCTATGAATTAAATAGGCCTACAGCGGATTAGTAAAGGCATTAGTGTCTTACAAAGAAAACCACTTCACTATATTTAGGTATGAGATAACGTATGACCTATGAATTAAATAGGCCTACAGCGGATTAGTAAAGGCATTAGTGTCTTACAAAGAAAACCACTTCACTATATTTAGGTATGAGATAACGTATGACCTATGAATTAAATAGGCCTACAGCGGATTAGTAAAGGCATTAGTGTCTTACAAAGGTAACCACTTCACTATATTTAGGTATGAGATAACGTATGACCTATGAATTAAATAGGCCTACAGCGGATTAGTAAAGGCATTAGTGTCTTACAAAGAAAACCACTTCACTATATTTAGGTATGAGATAACGTATGACCTATGAATTAAATAGGCCTACAGCGGATTAGTAAAGGCATTAGTGTCTTACAAAGAAAACCACTTCACTATATTTAGGTATGAGATAACGTATGACCTATGAATTAAATAGGCCTACAGCGGATTAGTAAAGGCATTAGTGTCTTACAAAGGTAACCACACTAATACAAACAATAACACACTACTTCAGTTTTCTATTCATTACTTAAGAGAGCCTTATAATGAAACAATCAATTTACATCGTATATAAAGCTTTCTGTGTATTGTAAACTGACCTTTACTTATACTCAAGATGTTTCTTTGATTCTGTATGTTACATCGTATTCTATGATTTAGGTCGATCTAAATTTATTTTCATGATAGTAAGTACTGTTATTTGTATAAACTAGTTTTAAATGTTTTTATAAAAATTAACCCATTTTCAATTGTGTAGTAACGTATATATTATAAAAAGATTTTTTTTAAATTATGCTAGCGTATGTTTCAAAATATGTTTTGTGTTTCCTTAGAATTTTGCTTGTTTTTGTTTTGTTAATTAAAACATATTCTTGAGCAGTGCTACCTTTAGTAAAGTAATTAGGCAGAAAACAAGTTTGTAGAATAGGAATCGAAAATAAAATATTGTGAATGTGTTAAAAATACACATGTTTTATGTTTACTATCTGCTGATATATCCGTGCAAGAATTTAGAAAAACCTATCATTTTGAATATTATATTGTATTTTCCAATTACATGAAATTTCCTTCATAAAATCTAGGAATAGTGACCTATATTTACAGGAATTCACTTATTCCAAATAGTGTTACAAAAGTTTACTTTCAAATCTTTGGACAAATGTTTTAAAGTTATATTCATACTTTATCTACGATATTCTGTTTAAAAGAGAATCCTATAATACAAATTGAAATTATTCCAAATATCTACCTCCCACCCACTTTATCTGTGTCTCCCTATCTATCAATTCATCTATGTGTCTATTTATTTATCTATCTATCTTCATCTTCATTGTCCTTACTACTTCCCTCTTAGCTTTGTTCGCTTTCTTTCAAAGCCGATGTTTAACCTAATCTTGTAGGCTATATGATATTGTTTATTCATTCTGATTCACGAATAACTGTAAGCTCTCACATTGTTGTAAATGACATATATTAAGAGAACAAGATAGGCACTATCCAAGTCGAGTACATTTCACAAGGTGAAATACCTTACCGTATTAGGTAATAAGGTAATAAATTACCTTATTAGTTCCACTAAACCTTGACTGGCACAAGAAGTATACATAGTCTACACGCACACTGATTCATGCCCTTAGCCAAGTTGGACACTTACTACAATCCCGAGTAGAAGAGCGGGAACTACCCCTTCGCCTCTGTTCTCAGTTAATTATCTCTCTTGACAATTTACACCGACATAAAACTTTACAAACTACGTGACCTCCATTTTTATGCATTCTCCGTCTACTTACAGGTTAGGTTTTCTATCTACCCTACTTTTATTATCATGATATATACCTTATAACAGTCACATGTAGTTAATAAAGGTTTTTATTACATTTCACATAAATGAAATAAAAATTTATTGGTATAATTATGAGCTTAGGTAACTTCCACATTATATTCACCTTGACCGACCACGTCATGCTATATAATGGGGCAAGTGAAATATTTCTCTCTCTCACTTAATACCAGCGTGCGTGTGTGTGTGTGTGTGTATGTTTGTGTGTGTGTGTGTGTGTTGTGTGTGTGTGTGTGTGTGTGTGTGTGTGTGTGTGTGTGTGTGTGTGTGTGTGAGTGTGTGTGTGTGTGTGTATGTTTGTTTGTGTGTGTGTGTGTGTGTGTGTGTGTGTGTGTGTGTGTGTGTGTGTGTGTGTGTGTGTGTGTGTGTGTGTGTGTTGTGTGTGTGTGTGTTGTTTGTGTGTGTGTGTGTGTGTGTGTGTGTGTGGGTGTGGGTGGATGTGAGTGTGTGTGTGTGTATGTGTATGTGTGTGTGTGTGTGTGTGTGTGTGTGTGTGTGTATGTGTGTGTGTGTGCGTGTGTGTGGTGTGTGTGTGTGTGTGTGTGTGTGTGTGTGTGTGTGTGTGTGTGTGTGTGTGTGTGTGTGTGTGTGTGTGTGTGTGTGTGTGTGTGTGTGTGTGTGTGTGTGTGTGTGTGTGTGTGTGTGTGTGTGTGTGTGTGTGTGTGTGTGTGTGTGTGTGTGTATCTCTCTCTGTGTCTCTCCCAGCTGTTAAGCATTAAGTAGCTTATACCTGACGTATTGGATTAGAAACCAAACTCCAATTAAACTGTTTATTATGGATTTTAAGAAATAAAATCTGTACATATCAAATAGATACGCAAGAGCTATTTTAATTATAATGTAATTATATAGAAATCATTCAACAATCCAAATGGCACTTGAATGTCTTTAACTCATAAAATATCTTCCATTTTGGATCAAACGAAGAAAATCTTATTTGCGGCACTAATCATACATTACCATCTACGAGATAACGGCATATTTATTTTTTTAAACATTTGATCATATATTAAGGTTTGAAATAAGCATTGAAAACATTCCACTAAAATGATTTCTTTCTTTAAGTTTTCATCTAATGATGATAATTACGAATGGAATTTGCTTCTTTGTAGAACTCTTAAGAACTCGTTAAGTAGGCTAAGGAGGTGACAACTATCGCCTTTAAGATCGATGGAGGGTAAAATTAACATAATTAGGTGTACTGAAGCAAGACTTAGTTCTTAAACAGTCTTTATGTTCTTAATGGAGACTAATTAGTGATCTAATTAAAGGCACTGCATTTTAGGTACTTAACAAAGGAAAACTATGTTAAGTTTCATATAGTTATAGGTCCATATTAGTACCTACAAGGAAATATTGCTTCACGTCAGCGCTTGCTAAGTGGCTGACCAACGCTTAGAGTGGGTAAAGTACTTCATGGTTTAATAAGATATACTCAGAACTATGACGCATGATGGATTTAAGCCCGATTTGAGATTAATGTCTGAACAGAATTACAGAATTCGGTCATTGATATACAAGAGGAAAGATTTCACTTACGAACATGCTGACGGATGTATTTAAACAATCAATTGTATATCTTTTATATACCTTTAATTATTATCTCTAACACATGGTGATAAAAATAACATTCAAGTAGTTACCATAAGAAGTCAAGTGACCAAGAAAAATTAGTGTTAATATTGAATAGATGATCTTCAGGCAACCAAGTACGCTTTAGCAGAAAAATACTTGATGGTGCTTGAAGATGGTTTCACATTTTTAAACTTGCAGTCTCTGCTTCGTCAGATTTCTTGAACTCGGGTCGAGTTACTTGAGCAGTTTAACACGTGAGAGATTCGACGGCTGAGCAATATTTCGCTAACAGGTTTACTTCGGTCAAGGTCCACAGCCACCGTTTAGTATTGATCGTAGAAACAACGGTATGATTTATTAAGCAGAGCTGAGTGGCTTTCCTTGCTGCATTTCAACAAAACCCTCTTTACGCCCTCCTCTGTGTGACGTCATTTCTGGTTACGCATTGTCTTCTACAAGCTCATAGTTAACAAGAAAACAGCTAGTGAAAGCATTTAGTTAATGTTCAAGTAATTTTGTAGCAAATGCTATCGCTATTTTCGCTATAGTGCCTTAAAATAATGAATTTCTATTTGAAATGCTTAAAACATAAATTGTAAAAAAGAAGTATAAATAATCTCGAAATAATCTTGCTGTTGAAATCAGTGCGCTCTGACATACTTTGTAGATTTTTAAATCATTGTTCACGAACTATAACACTACATAACTTTTTGCTTGTAAAGAAATGAGAAGATTTGTTTATCTTTCAATTACCTGTAATGTTTAATTGCCTTTTTTTTAAAGCAATTTCAATATAAGCTGATATCAGGGACAACTGGTTTTTGTTTTACCGTTCAATTTTGACGTGAAATAATTTTAATGAGTTTCGGAATTTTGGAGCTTTTAAAATTTCTTCAATTAAGTTTGACCATTTAAAAAAAAGGACTCGTTAACTATAACCAAAACAGTATCTACGTGAAAATTCTGAATTGCTTTGACGAGATAAGAGTAACAAAATCCGGACATACTTACTACATCACTATACGACATCTCCCATCCTGAGTAGAACGAGATATTTTGTCATTTAGAAAACTAAAAGAAGTCGAATTGAGTAGAGGGCAAGTATTTCAAACCAGCCCCCAAAGTCATATAGAATCAGAAATGCTCTAACCTAATCAGAAGTGGTCTAGTGAGATTAGGTTTAGGTGTATCGCGACATGGATGGTCAGCTTTTGTTTGTCTACTAGTAGACCGAGAACACACTACGCGGTAGAGGGAAATACTACCAAACCAAGAAAACATTGTGGAAAATATGGGAACTACGCCTAATGCGCTGGTCAGACGCAATGTTTACTAAGTTAGGTATATTTTATTGCTTAATGATAATGTGTTACTAATATTTAAAAGAAGACTGTCCTCACAATGACGAAACAAGACCAGTTGTTTGACAGCCGACATAATCAAATTATTTATAAAACAAAATCGTGCAAGTTGTTAAGAAGTCGATAACCTGATAAAAATCTTTAATAGTCCAATTTTCCTCAAATATTTATAGTATATTCTAATGTTCTATAGACACTGTATAAAACATAAAAAATAGCGACCAAAATGTGACCATAACAAATTTACATATTTAAATTTAAATTTTACAAATATAAAATAATATCTACTTAAACATTTTAGTAAATAAACCTTCATAAACTAATTTTACACTACTTAACTAAGTGAATACGTAATTGCTCACTTGCTGACTCTGTGTAGAGTGTTAGCTTCGTAAAAGGAACGATTGTTTTGAAACGCGTCAGCAAGTAAGCAATTACGTATTCACTTAGTTAAGTAGTTTAAAATTAGTTTAATCAGTGAATTCAAGATGATTACATCAAGAAACTTCTTCATAAATTAGCTGATAAATATAATTTTAATCAATAAAGATTCAGATATTTAGATTTCTAGGGGACCTATATTTACCGATAATGTATTAGCCCTTAGACATGTAAATAAAATTACTGTAATATATAATAAACTTCATCATAACCTATAAATAACAGATCATATTGTATAACAGTCATGTTGTACGAAATCAGTCGTTATTAAAAGACTTAACCCTAGATTTCTTATGTCTACGTTTTGTCACACGATTACTTATGTATCATAAATTTGACTACTCCAAATTCTTTTTTATATTTAACAAAAAAAATTTGTTTCACTAATGTGTTAAACATTGTAGTGTCCCATAATTCTTTAGCTTTAGCGCTCGGGAAAATTATTATAGTAGCTACGAATCTTGCTACTAAAACGAAAAATAATAATTACGATGACTACGTTTTAGTGGAATAGTGAAACACAAGTGTTTAAAAAAAGTCTTTTAAAATTAATGTGTTATAACATTTTATTTACAAAAAAACAAAGAATTTAACAAACGAATGAGTTGTAGAACAAGTTTTTAGTAAAATGAAAGAATTTTTACAAACATTTGTATGGAGAAAACAATTATTAAAAAAGTCACACGATCACTTACGTATCGTCAAAATGACGACGCGAGATCTGTTTCACTAAGACGCATGCGCACTGCGACGAAATCTGACATCAACTGATACAGAAATTTGTTTAATGGAGTATCGTCATTTTGACGAGATATAAGTGAGTTAGGGTTATTCAGATACACTATATTTCGACATTTCCGTCTGAAAATTATTTAAACATAAACTCTAAATAAACTGTAAACAAAGGAGATAACATCGATTAGCATAAATGCCGTGTATTAACTTCCGGAAGTGTTCTGGATAACCCTGTTTCCGGACTGCTATACGTTCTTGTAAACATTTAAGAAAGTGCATTTTGTAAAC
Source organism: Prosapia bicincta (assembly GCA_036971475.1). NCBI lineage: Eukaryota > Metazoa > Arthropoda > Insecta > Hemiptera > Cercopidae > Prosapia > Prosapia bicincta. The sequence goes on along the minus strand of JBAIZL010000001.1, from coordinate 155,858,002 downwards.
TCATTTAGTATATCGTCAACCGACACATAAATTAACGGGTGGTGTCTAAAAGAAATCCTCTAAAGGAATTAGATACTACAATAGACTAAGTAGAACAGAAAAAGAAAAGGGATTCAACCCAAGTGTGTGTGAATCTTTTTGCAATAGGTGCAGTGAGTAGTTCAGCCTTTCTCGAACGTACAAATTATAAAGGCGAAAACTCTGCTTAGGAAATTTCAAACATATACAGATATAAGTGCAAAATATACTCAACGTATATGGTATAGGTTATGACAATTACTCTCAAAGGTTTTCTAATTATTGAGTTACACCCTTATTAAACAATATTACTCTCTATGAACAATAAACAGTTTTAGTAGTGCATTCTATAAGCTCAACACGAGGCAAAACACCGAGCCAAGAGATATCTGAATGCCAGATTTGGCAGGAAGCAGGAAGTTTCCTACAATAAGATATGACGTCATATATTTTGGCCTCACAAAAGTCTTTTGTCAGCTAGTCCATAGGGACATTGATTGGACCATTCTGTTACTAAAAATCTCCCTTCCTAGGGGGAGGAGAGGCTGGTTTCGATAAATTCGACATGGGACTGACATTATTTAGAAACCGATTGTTACATGCAATCAAATTACTAAATATTTGTATTTCAAAAGATTCTTCGAAAGAAGCAACACAAAAATTACTTTAAAGATTTCTTTAATAACATACAAATAGAGAATACATTAAAAACAAATAGATTTCTATTAACAACAAATTAAATTGTTTATTCACTGAAAAAATTGTCTTTCCTTGCTTGAACTCAATGTAGGGCCTAAGGAACGAAAAAGGGATGAATTATTTTAATAATACTGTACTTTTTTCTTTTACAAAGAGGGGTATAATGTAGGTAAGGGTTATGTATTCCTTAGAAGAGGAACGGGTTCTATCCAATAGGTGTATGGGCAATCAGTAATCTAAGCGATTACAACTAAGGAATAATTACATTAATACTGTTCAATTACATTAACACACAAAATAACGCCAGAAATACATCTAATGTAATATTTCTAAATTGATTCTTCCGAAAGACAAATAATATCTATAAATTTGCAATGTTTATATTTAAAACGGCAAACGAGCATTGTCCAGATAATATTTGCAAATGATTTTAAAACGGCACAGCTTGTGTTTGTTGTTACTTAAAGAGGGATTTTCCAACCTGAGAATTAAAACAGTCCTCGAGTGAATTGAAAAGAGTGAAAACTTTACAATGAAATTAGGAATAATTTGAAGCGGAAGTGGAAAGCAAAGCAAAAACTTCTCTTTCCTCTCCTCAACTTCCGCCACAGCTCCAATAAAATCTCAACTTCCTCCTTGGATTAGCTTAAGTAACACAAATCGCTTACCCGATCACTGCTCCTGAAAGACTGATTCACGGTGACAGCCATCTAATATTATTTTATTGCTAGTGTTCCATTATAAGTAAAAACAATTTTGGTGAACTTATAAATCTGTCTTTTTCTCAATAATTGTTACGGTGGCGTTTGCTAAATAGAAAACATTTGTGTGTCAGGAACGCACGATGTGGATCAAAGTATAAACATCTTATACATTAGGTTAAAATCATGTAAATAATTAAAGACTAGATAAGAACCTGGCATAAACCCTATTACAGCAATTTTTCTTAAAGATATTTACTGTATGTTTTATTGTACTACAGAAAAAATATAGAGTTCTTACAATTCCAAAGGAACATCGTCCTATTTATTATTTTAACTTTAAATTTTCCAATTAATATTTTATAATTTATTATATTTATTATATTTATTAAATCAAAACTTGTATTTACAATTTTAATAGGATTAAAATTAGCATAATAAATAAATATATCTGAGACATAAGCTGACAAAGGTATATACTGGTTCTGTAAACGTCAATTTTACCTAAGATAGGTCGTAGATTTCCAACAATAAGAAAGCAAATTAGAGACAAATGTATGAAACTTGATATTGCTAATGGCTGTGGTGGCAAAACAATTTGCAGATAGAAATTCGACGTTTTTGTTTTTAAAAGGGGTTAAAAGAGGCCAGTAAGCTCATTTTACCCTAGATTTGTGATGTACTAGTCAGATTTGGAATTAATTAAAAGGTTGGTAAGGTTTGGCTTAGAAGAACGGCGTGGAGGATGGTGACTAGAAAATATTCGGGACAACACAGTAAATTGTTTTTTTTTCAATACGTACATCAATCATATTGTCCTAATACTTTAATATCTGTTAGTTGAATAGATTTTAATGGCAATTGTAGTTAGATGTGATAATTTAAATAAAAAGGTTTTACCTGTGTTAGATAAATCGATGCAAGATAAATAACAGCTACTCCCTAAGACTCTTACAATTATCTATGTCTGCATCTCACTTTATTGTTTCGCTATAAATAGGCCATTCTCATATCTAATAAGGCTAAAATTTTAGACGAACTACAATTGACATAGAAAAAATTACGTTGCAGCTTTTAGGTCTTTTTAAAAAATCGGGTTAACCTTTTTTTAAATATTAATAACTGTTATAACTAAACTGATTATATTACTTTATTCATAATACTCCTACATTAGCAGTAGGTTAAAATATAGGTTTGTGGAAAACTATTATTTCTTTGTGGAGGTAAATATGATTATTGAATATATAAATTTAATAAATATATAAATATGATATATTTTTATTTTAAATGGAGAAATATTTTGTTCTGAGGAGTATGAGTTTTATGCCTTTTTCATAGGGCATTAGGTTATACAATAAATATAAATGGAAAATTGTACTATTAAGGTTATTAGGGACCAGTTCCTTTTTTTATAATCTTCTTAATGATTTTATTGATTTTAATCTTACTTCTTCCCTTTAAAGGTTTACATTGTCCTTGCGTGGACAACACAGAGTTAATTTTTTTTATTAATAATTGACAGGTCAAGTTAAATGGACACGATATACAGCCTAACTTTTACATAATTCTTTCCTTTCCACGTTGTAAAGTAAGAGCATTCTACAAAACAGGGAGTTCTAATATTCCATAAATCCATCCCTTTGGAGACGCTCTGTTAAGAAGTTAAAACAGTGCAGTTTTGAAGTCATTCTTCAATATAGAAGATATAACAGATATTGCATTTCCTAGGTTTCGTTATAATCGCATGTAACATAGAAGTCATCATTTGGACATGTCGACGGTTCGCAAAAACACATGTTTATAGTGCCTTTGTAAAGATAATTTTTACAAAATCATCAAATTTGTTTTCAATTTACGATACTAAGTATCATGAACCGTACTCATATTTCCAAATCGAGGCCAATCGGCAACGTTTTGACGGTGCAAGGAATAGAATTGAAACCACAGGTCCTTAAGATTCCTACTTCAGTCAATTTAAGGGTTCTTGAACACTTGGCAGAGTATATCGAAGACAAACTACATTTAAGGACGAAAGAATATTTTTTGTGTAGGTTTATCTTTTCCTAAAACGTTCTTATTGCACGGATATCTTAAGACAAAAGAACGTACAACGTATTTAATTGTACACTTTTCCCTGCAAAAATAACTGCTTCTTTAAATTAATTATTCATCCACAATTTAAATTTCCAAACTCATCCTGATTTTTATAGCAATTTTTTAAAAGCTTTGCTTTTACGGAAGAATTTCAATTTCATCCAAACTTAATAAATTTATCAATATAGGGTTGCAATTAAATTGAGTAAAGACAAAGCATTTGTACCAACCCTGCCAACTAAATACGGCTGACTGTGGATCAGGGGAACTTTTGTTTTGAAGTCAGAGCTCTGGCTATTGTTGCAGCATAACCATTGTACTTTCGGGATTAAAAATATTTTCAGAATACACAAGTCGTGATTTTTCAATTAATTTTTCAAAACGCTTGCATCCATGCGAGAGTCTATTCCAATTTTTGTTATCTTACACCTGCTAGGCCTACATATTGGTTTTTATAATTTTAATACTGTGTAATAAATAGTAACAATTAAAACATTCTTTATTCTCGCTAGTTATATCAGTTTCACATATATATTACACACATATTACACATATATTACATATAATTTATAACACGTGTTTTTAAAACAAATGTTTCTTATTCAATTTTTTAAACTATTAAAATTCCGTCAAAAATTAAAATACCTACAAACATAAAAACTTGTTTTTATAAAACTATATTTTGTCAACAAAGACATTTAAAATAATTAAAAACTAAACATTGTGAAATACTCGGTTTTTTTTAACTTTCTTTGTACTTGAGTAGCTGTAACAAAGTTTGAATTCAAGAGAATTTTTGAGAGAGAGGTAAACAAATAATGTATTTCTACTAAACTAAATTTCATTTAAAAAGTCATTTTAGTATCTATGACTTAATAAACTATCTTTAAATAATCAGGTAAGCGTGCAGATAAAATAAATTGTCACTTTGATAAGCATTCTCCAAGTGAAATTTCAAGTGGATGTTAACATTCCCATAACATTTCCGTATGTGAGATTGTAAGAAGACAATAGAATTATTCATATAACATTTTAAGTTTTACTAGCAGAGTGCCCGTCCTTCGTATACGGTTGACGAATATTTGTATTGATTAAATTTTTGTTTGTATTTGGGCTGAATTTAATTTACCGAAATTAGATCCCAATAAATATATCAAACTATATTTTATGAGCCTAATGCTAAGGGAGTTTCCAAGGCCAGTGAGGCGGTGCCCTGACGGAATTTCTAAATAAAAATAGTCCTATGTGAAAACCAAGAACCCATGTAAAATTTCAGTTATTTATTTCTCGTTCCCACGTATTCGATAGGGGAAAGAATTATACCAGGCGACGCAGAATGTCATCAAGGATACGAAAAAATACTGAAAACTCTCGATCAGGGAAATTATAAAATTTTTATCAAATTTAAGTTGAATAAAAAATTCATTGTGAAGTAATAAAAAGTATTACGTCCGTCTATCAACGGCGCCGTAATAGGTATACGTATATCTAATTATAGGCTTACTTATAAAGTATCCAGTTACAATAGATTTGGTTGTAATTTTATACAATACTATATACCTATATTAAAATATACCTGTATAGTATCTAGTCAGAATATTTGCTTGTAATTTTATACAATACTATATACCTATATTAAAATATACCTATATAGTATCTAGTCAGAATATTTGCTTGTAATTTTATACAATACTATATACCTATATTAAAATATACCTGTATAGTATCTAGTCAGAATATTTGCTTGTAATTTTATACAACATTACCTAATTATACACAGATATTTATAAAATCTTGTATAGAAACATGAATGCTTAGTTATGTATTAAGTTATTATGTAGCAACCATTTCATATAAGTCACTATTTCCAGTTAATCACAGTGATATCATATTCAATACTATTATTTGTCTCTGTAACAAAAGTTCAATGAGTAAAAGCCACTACCAGAAACCCAGCCTAACAAAGTGGCCGGCCTAACTTAACTATTTGGTTTCAGGACAAAACACATCGTATGCTTGGAAAATGCTTATGTAATAAAGGGAAGGTCTATTCTAAAGGGAGATACATATCCCTTGTGATGGGCCGAAGAGTTACAAGAGAAGAGATGAAAGTAGTGGGAATGGTGTAGATTTTTCGAATTAACGTCTAAACCCTTAATACAACTTTTTATGAAGCTAACTGTGTATATACTACGGGATAGAATTTCGATAGTGTTACCAACTGTTGGTAAACTAACGTGGTCCATTTAAATAACAAGGGCAATAGAAATAAACCAAATAAATAATAAAAACGAAGCAAAAATTAAAAAATAAATTTAAATCGAAAGTAATAGTCTCCTGTGAGGTTTTGGAACACGATATACATTTACAAAAGGGCCGTGCATAAACGTTAAACGACTTATGGAAGTGAATCCAAACAAGCGGAGCTCATGGTGCATGAGTTCATAGTTTTACTTCTATTGCTAGGATTAACAAAGTTTTAAATACAAATATAAGCAACATCTGTCGTTCAAAAGTACATAAATACCAATTTTAAACATCAGGAGTAGGCAATACACCGATTTTCTATGCAAAAAACCAACACTAATTTACAAAATACATAAATCAAGTGAAAGTTTTTTTTCTTTTTTCAAAAGTTCTTTTTATAATATGCATTAATCTTTAGATATCTTTATTCATTTCCCAAGTGCAGTATATGAATATAGGCTACAAATTGGAAAGATTTTGTATGGCTTAAATTTCTATAAAGGTTGTAGACTTACAAATTATTAAAACCGCACAGATTAATCTAATACAGTATTTTACTACAGCTACACTGAAAAGTGGAGGGGGAACGGGATGAAATAATGTCTCTCCGCTTTGGTTGCTAGGTAACGTAGTCACGTGCTTTTAACGGATTTACCTGAGGTACTGTCTCTCTATCTCCCTCCCTCCCTCTCTCTCTCTCTCTCTCTCTCTCTCGTGCCTCTCACACACACTTAGACACACACACACACACACACACACTTACACATATATGCAACACTATATTAAGAGCAATCTACAAAATCCGGAAAAATGTTGTTCAACAGTTGGTATTACTGATACAATCGATCGATCTAATTCAGACAAGTGAGTTACGTATTCTGCGTTTTATTGAAATTTGATGAAAACATTTATACGACTTCATATATTTCATACAACCAATACTGGCTACAATGCAGTCGATTCAAAATATGCTGGAAAAATTCATAAATGTTTCTTCAAAGATAATTTTGTTTAAATCTATAAATCATCGCATAACAAACGAAATATCAGGAAGTATTTTAGAAAGAAACTTTAAACTTCCATATATATATATATATATATATATATATATATATATGAGTATATAAGGAAACACATTTATGCTAATAAAAACTAAATTATTGAAGTTTCACGTTGATACAGCTTTGCTTTGAGTTTGCTTACACAAACGTTGATTCCCAACCTTGTACAATATTTAAACACATTTTAACATGGCAGACTTTTAGTACCTACATCAGATTTACAATGTCCAGTTCTCAGGTCACTAGCCTAGCTTCTACCGTACTGTCTTGCTTGCAGACACTTTCATTGTAAGTTTTCATGCAATAGTAATGAACTCGTAATTTTTCTAGGGAACTTTGTGTTTGTTACTCGTAAATATGGAAAGGTGGTAAAAGTAATTATGTTGATAACAAAGATTGTTATAATAACTGTACTCTACTCTTCTTTAACCAAGTCGTACCTTCGTGCAGTTTTACTTTGGATTGTACAGTTGTGTGTTCAATTTTCTTGTACCTAATTTGTTAGTTATACGTTTCTGTTCTTCGAAGCAAACCCAACCACCCGGCATTTTAAATAGTCTTTCACAATACGCTAAATGAAGTGTACAATACACGTCAACGTTCGACCGTTCCATATGGCATACGAACTTTAAGAATATTGGATGACCTTGAGTTGCAACTTCCAACTATGTTTGAACGACAAATGTGCTATCTACCTCCATGGATAATAAAAACGCCGCACTTCGATTTCTCATTGTCCAGTTATATAAAACACGATACTCCTGTTGTGGTCTACCACCAGGAATTTTTATCCATTTATAAATCTCACCAACACAGTGAAATTATTTTCACTGATGGATCTAAACTGGACAATGGCGTTGGGTGTGCGTTTTATGCATCTGGATGTACCTACACGTACGGATTGCCCTCAGCTTGCAGTGTTTTCACGGCAGAACTATTTGCTATTTTTAAAGCTTTGACCGTCATTCAATCTCGATCCTCGCATTATCTTTTGTGTTCGGATTCCAAAAGTGCTCTTCAGGCTCTTCAGGATGTTTTCTCTAACAACCCTTTAGTTGGGGACATTTTGTGTGCTGTACACAGGCTTCAATTGAGGGGTGTGGGGGTGACTTTCTGTTGGGTACCTGGACATTGCGGAATACTTGGTAACACAAAAGCGGATGAAGCGGCGAAGAAAGCTACAAGTTTGGTGCCTATTACTCAACTAGTTATGGCATCTGACTATGTGTGTTTCGCGAAACATTTATTGCTCGCTGCTTGGAATGACGAGTGGCATACCGTGATTGAGAATAAGCTGAGGGAAATTAAAGATACCGTCCGTCCATGGAGGTCTTCAATTCGTTCAAAACGTAGGGAGGAAGTGGTGGTTACACGCCTTCGCGTTGGCCACTCTTTTGCAACTCATGGATATTTGATGCGTCGTGAAGATCCACCAATATGCCAATACTGCGGGGGTATATTCACAATAAAACATTGTGTTAGTGTTAGCGTAGATTGTGTTAGTGTAGGCAATGTTCGTGCCCTTTTTAATTTAAAAGGGAGTTTAAAGGTGGTGCTAAGGGACGATGCCTCGGCCATTGACCGAGTCATCGCTTTCTTGCACCACTTGAAAATATTTTTTTAAATTTAATACATAAATATATATATATATTTTTTTAATTTTATTTATACATATAATTCTCTGTGTTTCTTTTATTTATTTTAATTAAATTTATTTTCGGTTCTTGTTATTGTTATTGAGATTTATTTATTGGTAAATTGTTACCTATTATTGTTTTACATATTGTATTTATTTACTGTTATATTGTTCTTTGTTGTTATTTTGTTATTTAGTTTTTAAGAATTTTTTCATTGTTATAGGTTTATTGTTGTTTTTTGTTTTTATTGTTGGTGTTTTTTTTGTTTTGTTTTGTAATATTTGTTGTATTTATTTATTTGTTTATTTATTAATTTAATTGATTTTATTTAAAACATTGCGTTCCGTGTTAGATTTTGTTTGGCGATGATAACCACAATTGGTTTTTTCGCCAGGAAAAAAAAAATAACTAATTACAAAAATCACTAATTTTGTTATTGGGGTCATAAATTACTTCTATGTATATCTATGATAAACAGACATTTATTAATAGACTTATTACTTACCTTATTTATTAATTAATTTAAACTACACGTTAATTTATTTGATATTCTGATGTAATATTAAGTACACGGTGGTTTCATACACCATGTTACGGTATGTTTGGTTGAATTAAGTAAAAATAATAAGTGGCCTAATAATCTTTAGATATATTAGTAAACATACCTAGTGAAAATGTTATATTGAAAAATTAGTTCTAAATTTAAATGGAGGAGCATACAAATGAATATTGGTTGTCACTTTACAATCATATATGGGCACGGACCTCTTTTCAACTCATAAACAAAAGTATAAAGCAAATTTTTGTTTAAAATTCAGAATGTTTTTTCGTATATTTTAGATTTAGTAAACAATATTTAGTATAACAAAATCTATATTTCGCAACAGGCCATCATGGCAAGCTCAAATCTTAATGTTCACCAGAGTTCAAATGTTTACCTTCATCTCTCTCCCGTCAGTTTTGTTTGTATCGCCTACCCCACCAAGTTGGAGAATATGAAGATTACATCTACCGGCGTCTACGTAGGGGAGGGAGGGAGAGGGCATGACCTTGACCGTGCAACAAGTAGTTACGCTGAATAGCTGCTGCTAAGCTCCCTCTTAGCCACAGGATACCAAGAACCGTGTTTCCAAATTTTAATCTCATTGCTCAATACTACACACAATAGATGGAGTAAATCAAGTTATTAGTGTTACTTTCCCCATTGCACATCGAAGACGAAATGATAAAATCTGATTGGATCAGATTAAAATTATTATAACTAAAATGATTAGAAACAGCTAGCTATGCCCTACACAGTAATAACACGCTGTTCTTCTTTAGTTATTACGTTTAGCAAAAACATATATATTTTTTTTAATGATTATATCCATTTCATTATTTTATTGTGGTTGAAGAATATCGTGCCTTACTGACGGCAATCAAGTTTTTTAAAATTTAATTTCATGTTACAACTTTTCATTAATTATTGATTCAAAGTTGTCAATGTTTCTAATGAATATTTATTTCGTCTAATATTTGCTTGCCTTTATAACTATTTTTCAATTCCTTTATTTGTTAACACTCTCCCTCTCTCTCCTTCCCTCTCTCTCTCTCTCTCTCTCTCTCTCTCTATATATATATATATATATATATATATATAAAACACTCTCCCTCTCTCTCCCTCCCTCTCTCTCTCTCTCTCTCTCTCTCTCTCTCTCTCTATATATATATATATATATATATATATTATTATTATTATGACAGGTTTTTTACAATGTTTTACATTTTAACCTAAGTCTAATGAAATACAGTTTTTAATTTTGTTTTTCCATTCATCCCTATCTGTCCACAAGTTTTCTGGTATATCCCATTTGATTAAAGATGAACTAATTTCCTGTATCCACGTTTTCGATGGTCTTCCCCTTCGTCTTCTCCCTGGTGGTGTCCATTCCAACAACATCTTTGGTAGTCTTTCATCATTCATCCTTTTCGTATGTCCATACCAAATTAACTGTTTTTGTTCTACAAAATCTGTAATTAAATTTTGTACTTCCATTTTATCTCTAATTATTTGATTTCGGATCTTATCCAATCTTGATATTCTCGCAGAACGTCTCCAAAAGTCCATCTCAGTTGCCAATAATTTCTTTGTCAATGTTGATTTCAATATCCAAACGTCTGATCCATATGTCATTATGCTTCGTACTATTGTATTAAAAATTTTTGTTTTTGTTTGATTAGTTATATGTTTATCCCATAAAATTCCATTTAACATTGAAATTGTTGTTTTTCCCAAATTTATTTTCGATCCAATTTCTTTATCTTGTTTCCCATCATTTGTAATTTTCATTCCCAAATACTTACATTCCTCAACATGTGATATTCTTTTAATATTTTCTTCTTCTATTATTAAGTCTTTACTTTTTTCTCCTATGACCATGTATTTAGTTTTATTCATATTAACATTCAATCCCCATAGTTTGTATTCTCCTATTATCTTTCGAGTCATATATTCAATGTCTTCATAATCTTGAGCTAAAATCAATTGGTCATCTGCAAATTGTTGAGGAATGTAAGTATTTGGGAATGAAAATTACAAATGATGGGAAACAAGATAAAGAAATTGGATCGAAAATAAATTTGGGAAAAACAACAATTTCAACAAGATAAAGAAATTGGATCGAAAATAAATTTGGGAAAAACAACAATTTCAATGTTAAATGGAATTTTATGGGATAAACATATAACTAATCAAACAAAAACAAAAATTTTTAATACAATAGTACGAAGCATAATGACATATGGATCAGACGTTTGGATATTGAGAGTGATTAGTTTTATATATATATATAAAACACTCTCCCTCTCTCTCCCTCCCTCTCCCTCTCTCTCTCTCTCTCTCTCTCTCTCTATATATATATATATATATATATATATATATATATATATATATATATATATATATATAAATTTATATATATTTTTATATATTAATATTTTTATATATTTATATATATAAATTTGTACAATATATATATATATATTGTACAAATTTTCAATCGTTAATAACACTCTTTCTATTCATCCATTCAAGTTCAAATACTTTTTTTTAAACTTGTAGTGGATGACATTTTATGTTAATACAGTTCTTTTCAAATATTATGTCATTAATTTAATTTAATTAATTAATTTTAATTTTATATTAACTCTGACCCATTTGACTTAAAATAAGTGATTCAACATAAAACGGTTTATTTTTTACTAGTCTATGTATTATAACAGCTGTTTAAACGCATAGGAGGTGTTACTTTATTATATTCATTGTAATTATTCAATAAAAGGTAGCTAAAACAAACATGTTTTTAGTTGGCATGGTAGAAATGGTTTTAAACAAATGTTTGCATATTCTTTATAAATATTATTGATTGCCTTATTTACTTGTTTGTATTTCTAAGTGCTTTTTTAGTTATATATATTGTTTATTAATTGCAATATCTTTGTAGTATTCGTGTCTATTTAGCCGCTGGTATAAAAATTTTTTATGTACGTAACAGCTGTTTAGTAAATAAATATTTATTCTAATTACTGATTAAATTAAATATTTTGTAAATATTCATCCCTAATTAATAAGGGTAGGTACTTGTTATCCTTGTCAATCCTGGGCTTAGATTACAAATTTATTTTATAACTAGGTCATAGAAAACTAGTAGTCTACACTCAAGTGCAGTGGGGGCTAAATTATGTTGTTTTCATTCAGCACACTAAGAATTCAGAGCATACATTTGACGGTAAAAAATTCATAATAGACCCCCTACTTGATAGTGAGTCCAACTGCAGAAAGAGTTTTTATTTTTTGTAAATAAGTTATCACTTATTAATACTAGAAAATAATAAATGCCCAAAATGAGTTTATTCTGGAATGGTGATTATTTTTAAGAAGAGTTATGTGTTTATGCCATTTTCCGATTTTTTCTTGTATATCTATTTTTAAAAATATTATAACCCTCCTATATTTGTATGATTTATTTTGTATTTAGTATGAGGAGTTAATGCGGACCAAACAAGAGCGTGATTAGATAAGTGAAATAAAAACGAATCCAATTCGGGGAGAAACAGTTCATAAAATGTTCTGATTGACGTAACGCCACAACAAAACTTAATACACAATAATAGGAATGGAAGACACTCAAAATAATAATTTACCACCTAGCAGAAACTTTAAATGTTATCATATTTTTTTATATTTTTCTAAAGCTTTTTCAGTATCGATGTTATAAAAACTAATATTCACTTTTAACAATTATGAACAAAGTACATTTTTTTAACAAATAACTTTAATTTTAAGTGTCAAATCGCAATCTCGATGTATCACAGCAATATTTTGCAGTTTTTATATTTTAGTGATTAGTTTTATTAAAACTTTAAGATTATGAAGTCTATTACTGTTTGAAGCTATTATTTTTATAAATGAAAAAACTCCTTGTTACGATAATTAAAATGTCTGATTTTTTTGAAAAATTCCCATTTTGTAAACCCATTTTATAGTTTTAGATATATTTAATTAAAATAACTTGTAATAAATGTTTTGAAATTGAAGCAACCAAATGTCCTTCCGTGGCTATTTGCTAAGTAGAGAAAGGACGTAAGTACGATGAACGTGTTAGAAAAATGTGACGAGGAAAGAATCTTGACGAAATTCTCGAGATTTTACAAGATCCTCAGATTCGGTTGACTTATGGTAGTGTGAGAAACTATTATTGACCTTGTTATGTTATGTTAAAATTTATTGTTGGTTTAGAGTCCAAAGAGTGGACAGTTTCACGTGAAACCGAATTGTTATTGTTTCAGTGGCGGGAAGTCAGCGGGGGTTACAGACAGTGCAGCTATAAGCCAATGTTATTAAAATGTTGACTCGGTTGGTTTACGTGTAATCCATATTTGTTACAACTGGAACTTAATAATTTTGTACAAACTATCTACAAAAACGGGATTCTTCAAATACATAACTTTCCTGACAACAATTTTAAAAATATCAAAAAAAATGAAATGATGTTCCTTCCTCTAATTAAATTTTTAAAATGTTTTAAGTAACAAACGTTTTACAGGAAAAATATTGGAAAGAGCCCCAGTACCACAAAATTAATCAAAAAATAACAAATAAACCAAATTACTTAAGGTTAAACCCTTATGTACATTTCGATGACCATGTCATCATCACCAGACGGTCTTATTACAAAATTGCAATCTAGCAACCAAGAGGTTACATCACTCTAGTTTGTAACTTCTTGTTTGCTAGATTGTAATAAGACCTTCTGATGATGATGGATGGCATGGTCATCGAAATGTACATAAGGGTTTAACCTTAAGTAATTTGGTTTATTTGTTATTTTTTTATTAATTTTGTGGTATTGGGGTTCTTTCCAATATTTTCATAGTAATATATTGTACAACTGTGTTCTTGATATTGTATATAACAAAAGTTTTAAGAAGTGGTGTTTATTCATAAATGGTTTGCTTTTTAGTAACTGTATCAAATTACAGCATACTATATAAAAAAGTGATATTTTGTCAACACTGTTCTTTTCCTCTATTGTATTTGTTTATATATTGTTTGACAAATTATTATTTTATTACCGTAATAAGAAAAATAAATGTGTTTTTTTTAATCGAAACCCACTACGGTTTTAAATAACTTAATTGAACCTCATTTTCAAAATTCTATAGTCTTATAAAATGTAACACAAATTTAAAAAACAAGCTTTCAAAAATCGCTTAAAATTTGTCCTTAGGTTTGTATGTACAATAAACGAAGCTAATCAAAGGTGTTACTTAATTCTCCCGGTTCATAGACTCGGAAACCCTGGTAGAACTTGTAACAGTTCTTCTCATCGGCACTTGTAACAGTTTTTCCTCCATTCACTCGGGTCTGCTGTACAAACCCGGTTAGTCAGCTTCATAGTAACGACGCACGAGAATTAGCATCCATAACTCGAGGAAAAGAACCAGTAGATCGCCACATGTACCAAGCTAAAAGCTTTTTTCATGTTTGCTCGGCGTAAGTGGAAGGAAACAGAATATAAATTTGAGACGGAGAGGAAATCTGACACGTAAAGACACTTATCCGGAAGAATCTAGTTACAGGTCATGCAGGAATCTGGGGGCCGGAGTTATAGAATGGGTGAAATCTTTAAAGGATACCTCCTGGTTATTATATCACGAGCAGCTTCAGTAAACCTTCTTCACGGTCCATCCATATTGTAGTCGTTAGTGTAAAGAAAGAAGCATCCGTCAAAATAGTACAACATACACCCATATTCAACCTACGATTATGCGCGTTGAAAGTTAACGGATGTGTTGCTTAAATCCAGGTTTTTTTAAAATTTGCAATCGGAGTAAAAGAGTTGTTATTATGCCTATTACAGTATAATAGAAAACACAAATATTGTTAATAATATAAATGCAAAATTTTAGGATCGATTTTTTTCGAATCGAGACTACGCCTTTTCTTCACACACTGTATAGGTAAAAAAAATAATTTCTATTAGCATTAATATTGCCTTAAAAAACGGCGTTAGAGGGAGAGTCCGCTAGGTCAGAAGCACGTGACTATGTTGCCTAGCAACCTCGGTGGAGGGGGTATTTTGTCCTCTTTACCCTCCCCTGTTCAGATGGGGACAACCGTACTAAAACAATAGGTTCACCTATGCGGTTTTAATTTCAGCATAATTATATTTCACAAATGTTTACGTGTCATTTTAGACAATAAAAATTCGGCTTATTACACAAGGCCGTGTCATTGAGTGGGCCTTTAATACGAACCTTACTTTTTAAATAAGTAAAGTCTTGCTGTATTGTAAAACTAGGTAGAAAATCGTAGCACTAACATTTGATCACAGTAATACCTATATAATAGCTTGAATTAAAATATAAAGAAGGAAATATAATCAGATGCAAAGAAATGAAAACTGTTACATAGTCTACATTTCCTGATAATCCAGTTGTAACCTTCTGATAAAGTCAACTATATTATCTAAGTTTGCATATCGACAGGTACTATAAGTAGGAGATAGATATGTCTCTTCCTTCCGATTGGAAAGAGTGTCCTAGAAGTAAAGCGGTCCTGCACACATGAGGCATTTCCCCTTCATCCAGTGACAAGGAGTCATGAAGTCCTTTCCTTGGCCTCACATAATCCCATCTACGCTTCCTTAGAGACCAGGTCTGCTTCAAGTACACGATCCTTCATACATGATACATTATTCCTTTACACCCAGCACCAAGGAATCACGAAGTCCTTTCCTTGGCCTCACATAATCCCATCTACTCTTCCTTAGAGACCAGGTCTGCTTCTAGTACACGATCCTTCATACATGATACATTATTCCTTTACACCCAGCACCAAGGAATCACGAAGTCCTTTCCTTGGCCTCACATAATCCCATCTACTCTTCCTTAGAGACCAGGTCTGCTTCAAGTACACGATCCTTCATACATGATACATTATTCCTTTACACCCAGCACCAAGGAATCATGAAGTCCTTTCCTTGACCTCACATAATCCCATCTACTCTTCCTTAGAGACCAGGTCTGCTTCAAGTACACGATCCTTCATACATGATACATTATTCCTTTACACCCACCACCAAGGAATCACGAAGTCCTTTCCTTGGCCTCACATAATCCCATCTACTCTTCCTTATCCCTCATCTTAAAAACTGGTGTAACGGGTGGACGCCTCTTTGTGGTCCCTATAGAGACCAGGTCTGCTTCAAGTACACGATCCTTCATACATGATACATTATTCCTTTACACCCAGCACCAAGGAATCACGAAGTCCTTTCCTTGGCCTCACATAATCCCATCTACTCTTCCTTATCCCTCATCTTAAAAACTGGTGTAACGGGTGGACGCCTCTTTGTGGCCCCTATAGAGACCAGGCCTGCTTCAAGTACACGATCCTTCATACATGATACATTATTCCTTTACACCCAGCACCAAGGAATCACGAAGTCCTTTCCTTGGCCTCACATAATCCCATCTACTCTTCCTTAGAGACCAGGTCTGCTTCAAGTACACGATCCTTCATACATGATACATTATTCCTTTACACCCAGCACCAAGGAATCACGAAGTCCTTTCCTTGGCCTCACATAATCCCATCTACTCTTCCTTAGAGACCAGGTCTGCTTCAAGTACACGATCCTTCATACATGATACATTATTCCTTTACACCCAGCACCAAGGAATCACGAAGTCCTTTCCTTGGCCTCACATAATCCCATCTACTCTTCCTTAGAGACCAGGTCTGCTTCAAGTACACGATCCTTCATACATGATACATTATTCCTTTACACCCAGCACCAAGGAATCACGAAGTCCTTTCCTTGGCCTCACATAATCCCATCTACTCTTCCTTATCCCTCATCTTACAAAGAGGTGTAACGGGTGGACGCCTCTTTGTGGCCCCTATAGAGACCAGGTCTGCTTCAAGTACACGATCTTTCATACATGATACATTATTCCTTTACACCCAGCACCAAGGAATCACGAAGTCCTTTCCTTGGCCTCACATAATCCCATCTACTCTTCCTTAGAGACCAGGTCTGCTTCAAGTACACGATCCTTCATACATGATACATTATTCCTTCACACCCAGCACCAAGGAATCACGAAGTCCTTTCCTTGGCCTCACATAATCCCATCTACTCTTCCTTATCCCTCATCTTACAAAGGGGTGTAACGGGTGGACGCCTCTTTGTGGTCCCTATAGAGACCAGGTCTGCTTCAAGTACACGATCCTTCATACGTGATACATTATTCCTTTACACCCAGCACCAAGGAATCACGAAGTCCTTTCCTTGGCCTCACATAATCCCATCTACTCTTCCTTATCCCTCATCTTACAAAGGGGTGTAACGGGTGGACGCCTCTTTGTGGTCCCTATAGAGACCTGGTCTGCTTCAAGTACACGATCCTTCATACATGATACATTATTCCTTTACACCCAGCACCAAGGAATCACGAAGTCCTTTCCTTGGCCTCACATAATCCCATCTACTCTTCCTTATCCCTCATCTTACAAAGGGGTGTAACGGGTGGACGCCTCTTTGTGGTCCCTATAGAGACCAGGTCTGCTTCAAGTACACGATCCTGCCATGATCTCTCCTTCATCCTCTACTAGGGGGAGGGGTTATCCTAGCTATATCCCCAATCCAACTTAATACATTTCCTAGACAGCAATAACTATTTTAGCTAATTACTTTAAAACTGCAACAAAGTTTTAAAATTAATAATTTACAGCTGTTATTATTTTCATTATAGCTAAGAATATTTTATCTTCTGGTTTATACAAACAATATATTGTAAACATATTTTCTTTTTTAATTAGAAAAAATGCAGCTACCTGTCAATTGCTTAGGCCAGATTAACAAATGCGAGATACTAAACCCAGAGGCGCCTTATCTGACAACGTAATTCTTACAATAACACACGACCTCACGTATTTGTGTTATTAAAGTGACATTCTTACACAATCTCCTTCTAAATACCCAAACTGAACTTTTAAGCGAGCATTTTAAAATTGTAAACAAAACTATTGCTAATTACAATTTATATAATATATAATAATAATTATAATATTATATTATAATATTTATATTATATAATAAGATATAATATTATTTCTAATTTGTCTTGGATGTACTTCAAGTTAAACATTTATTCATATTTCGAAAAGAATTCCACTACGAACATTACTACCCCACAATAAACGCAATAAAATAGTAGGATTCTATACATTTTAAATAAACATGTACATGTTACGAAGTAGCCACAAAGTATTTATTATTTAACTAATAACGGAGATATTTTTAAAAATTATATTTGGTGATTCGGTGATATTTGGTAAAATTAATTAAAAAATGTAAATAATATGGAAGATTACAAATAGCTCTTAAGCCTACAAGGCTGAACAAATTGTCATATACTGTTGTAAATTTTGTTTTTAGACTAGTTTTGAGAAGATATTTTCACGCTGAATCTAATCTCGCTGTTATGTACCTATTATTTTGCTGCAGTAAAGGGTTGCATGTGGAACAATGTTTCTCGGAGAGCCACCAATCCTTTAATAACTCAAATCTGAAACTTTAAGATTGTTACTTACAGGTTTCGTGCTTCTATCACTTGCCCTTGAGGTTTGGCATGGTTTACCACTGTTGGCTTGCTGGCGACGGTTTGTCTGTCTACTGAAATAACAATAGGTTAATAATAATAATAATAAAGGAGGAATTTTATTGAAGAAAGGAACTGTTCTTTCGCGTTAACCCTACATTGTAAGAGGATGTTCGTTGATTATAAATTTTCAACGCGGTTACGGCGGGAATTGATGCATTAACAGATGATTCGGTTGTACTAGTCTAAGACGACAGAATAGTTTAGTCGGACTACCACAGGTCTGGCGACAACGAAGAACGAATATCAGCAGAATTGTTCAAATGAAGTCCTAGGCCGGCGGAAATCTCTTAAAATGTATTTATGCAGTTTGTACAAAACGTTTGTGAAATATCCAACATTTTAAGTATGCCTTATTAAAGTTTAGTTATTACAATATTAAATTGCAAAATTATTAACAATTTTTTGTAGAAGGATAAATACGCCTAGTAATTATCAAACACTGTCTGTTTCCCAATCTTTAAAACATTACAAAAATAACTACAATTTGAATGTGTTTTGCATTACTTAATTTTGTTTTTAATTTCTGTAAGATTACATGGTATATTTTTGAAGATTTCCAGTTAAAGAGTGTAAGTTCGATATCAGACTACAACTTCTGATACTAGGGGTTACTGAATCACATTGGTGTATGAACTAGTCAATACAGAATTACAGTAGACTTATTGTGTTATTTCTTTTAGTAGTCATTTTTTGTGGAAAGGAGTATAATGGTTTGATAAACAGTCACCACTGACGTATTAAAATATCAAGCTACAAATATACCACAAGGCACACTTTATAAAATTTGTCCCATAAATATTAAGAATATTTTTAGGAAATGTATAACTTAGGCTTAATTTATCATTGCTCTATATGGTATCCTAAGCCATAAGTCTTTTGAAACATTAAGGATTTGTTTCAATAATACTTTGATACTGAATAGAGCATTTACATTAAAATTCAATGGGTAGAAATGTCTAAAGCCTATCATTATGTGTGCACTAAAGAAAATGTCGAAAGAGAAATAAAAGTGCAAAATATGAGTAAAACGTGCCAGAGTGTCCCGGCGCTGCGCTGTGAGAATTGCCTGGAATATCAAGTAGGCAATGGAGAGTCTCTTTTGCTTACGGCTGCAATTCTTCTAAAATATTTGCTAAATCATTTTGTAACTAAACAAAACCAAGGGATTTCATCTTTAAGGTTGTGGATTGACATGTTTTGGCGTAAAACTATGGAATCTAAAGTTTCTCATTCAATCTTTTGCTTTGATTTTTGTCTTTATCAAGGTTACGTGTATTCATTTACAAACAGTGTTACCATCAACTTCAATGCCATGGTAATCTGCGTTGTTATGGAAAAGTCGCATTCTTAATGTGAATGCCATGCCCAAAGATAAGTTGTTTCTTTTCTTCATACTGACCCGTCCCTTACTGTAATAGGTTTTCAGATTTTTATTCCAATAATAGATAAACTCTCACTATGAATCTGTGACTTGAGAGTCATTTATGTCTTTTAAAACAGTAGTGTAATATACTTCTTTCTTCTAGACCAGAGGTTCCTAAAATTTGTTGGTACCCCCTCTTCTTGAAATCAAAGCCTCCCACTTAACTTTATACTATAAATAAATGGTATAGGTATATTAAAAAGAAACAAATATTATATATATATATATATATATATATATATATATATATATATATATATATATATATATATATATATATATATATATATATATATATATTATACATTATATAATATTCTAATTATTAGTAATAATTATTATTATATATTATATAACATACGTATATATATATATATATATATATATATATATATATATATGAAGTTATTAATATTACTTGCAGATAATTTTTTCCACCACTAAGTGCAATAATTTTACCTTATGTGATGAGGTACATTTCGGTCACTTGACCATTGTCGAATCACTGATTAATTTTGCTCTATTTTTCTGGTGTGGATGTTCGGTCCGTGATGTTGGTATTTGTTGACGTCATACATATTTCTTCTTGAGCCGAGTGTATAATGTTTTTAAATAGTATGAAATTGTTGTGAAAGCTATCTATTGTAACATTTATAGCATAGGCTATATAATGTTGTTTAAGGATTGAAAGAATAGAAATAACTCACACAAAATGTGAGATCGGAGAAATTCATTAAGAGATTGGTTAGATTAAATTAAAACTAATTTTAGGTGAAAGCCTAGAAAAGGTTTTAACATACAAAAAAGATTCTGAACTGGAAAGAATGAATTAGGAAATTTGTGGAATCAAATACGACACCTAGGACTTTCTGTAACTGTAGGATGAACTTAGGACTTTCTGTGACTGTAGGATGAACTTAGTACATCTTGATCCTTTTAACTTCCCTTTGTTTACCTGTTAAAAGTCCGAAACTTTAATGTAAGGACTAGCTCATACAGTCATCTCAGCTCAGTATCTAACTAACGGTACATTTTCAGTGAGCTTGATTGTTTTAAACCATAGTTTAGTGTTACGCGAATAAACAAACCCAATTTCTACACTAAACGTTTATGAACTATGGTATAAATTCACTGGTTACTAGAATTCTCGTCTGCCATGGCAGCTCTAGAAGGTTTTAATACGAAGAATGGATATCAACTGATGTGTGCAACGAAATCCCGGGCTGGCGGGATTCTTTTTACATATTTATGCAGTGTGTACGAAACATTTGTGAAATATCGAACATTGTAAATATCTCTTTATTAATGTATCGGTAATAGGCTATACCATAATCATATATATTTTTCAGTACAGTTTTCTGCCTTACCTAACGTTACATTGTAACGTTAGGAAAGACAGAAAACTGTACTAAAATATGAAGAAATATTCCTAACAGAAATTAGATGAGTATATTAATAAAATAGTATAATCACTTTATTGAGAAATCTCTTTGCGCAGGTGCCTAGGAGGGGATTCTGTTAGGAGGGGGGACCGAGCGGACGTTTCCACGAGAACGCCATACCAGCCTGACTGCTTACTCTCGAGTTGAAGATGCCACAGTCATCGGGGATAGAGTCTGAAGCACAGTATAAACAAGGTAGAAAACGGAAGATTACAGAGTTTAAAATTTTATTCAACTTAAAATAAAACTATAAACTAAAAATTTAATTAGTTTTCAATATACAACTGCATTCTGAATGTTTTGTACTTATACTGACCTGTATACTCTATAGCTAGTATTTTCAGAAAGTACGTAAGCGTCAACCACCACCTTCGCGATCGACTGAATTCTTTAAGGTTTTCGTCTGCCAGCGCATACGAATAAGTGGCTCTGTCCAACGCGCAATAACCCTAGCGATTTTTCTTATAGTGATTCTACTATACAATATTGCCATATGTTTAAATTGCAATATGTTTAAAACTTTTTAACAAATGGTGACTAGTAATTTTCAAGGAGGTTCTGTTTTTGATTTTAGAAAAATCACTGAAATGACTACTATTCACGTGAACTTCAATTTGAATGTTTCTTATATCACTAAACTTTTATTAAAATTTCTTGGCGTTTCTTACAGTTTTGAAGAAAGCATTTTTATCAATTTAACAGCATAATTGCTGTGTATATCACAAATAATAAACAAAATCTTGTTCAGGTCAATACATATTATACACACACTTTTTATCTTTCTAATAATATCCTTCGTTGGGGCTACATTTTTTGATTGTCCACTGTTTTCTTTAATCAGATAAACTATTTACTATTATTGGTATCACTTGACAAAAAACCACTACTTACTGATATTCTTCAGCAGACGCGTTTTACACTAGATCAGTGCATTGTTCAGTTCTGCGAGTCATGGACAAGACACACGGCATTGAACAATGCACTTATCTATTGCGAAATGCGTCTGCTAAGAAATATCAATAAGAAGTGGTTTTTACCAAGTGATACCAATAGCAGTAAATTAAAAAAACATCAAGATGTACAACACAAAAACTGCAAGTTTTTCAATTCATAGGCCATTTGAAAACATTTTCAGTTAAATTTGTCTTCTTTATGAAGTGCTTAAGATAAATTGTTTTGTAATTTCTGAATAAACATTAAATTAAATCTAAAAATAAATTAGAAGATAACCAATAATTGTATTTGCTGATTTTGAAAAAATTTATTATTCTAGTAATATTGAGGCATGGTAAAACAAGCTATTCAAAACAGATACAAATCTTGTGATGAGGAGGAATTGGTAATGTAAAGATAGCACAATTTCGTTCGCTATTATTCGTAGACTTGGCGTAGATTGTTCAATGCATACATATTGAACCATTTCTTGATGTCGGTTTTATCTGACGGTCATTAATTGATGTCGGTAATTATTCGAGTTATATTATTTTTTGAAAACCAAATTATATTCTAACAGGATACTTTTTATGTATAGGCCTTTCGTATTCGTGTAGACGATTACGTGTATTTCGTGGTTACTGTGGTTGTATGTTGGTACATATAGGGTTCACATTTTGCAATTTTCGAGAAAGTTAGGTAAAACTTATTTTAAAAGTTATGCACACCTCCAAAGAAATGTTTCTTGTTAATAATATGTTTGAATAAGAAGAGTAAGAAAAACTTTTGATAGCATTTGGGCAATTATTACCATATTATTTCCATCTACAATAATTTCATTTATGTAAATAGTTTAAACAGATCTAATACCTATTTAGCTAATTACGGTTGTAGATCAGTGTTCAAATTTTACCTACAACATGAAATTACGATTATTTATGAATCTATACATTTGATTTGCTGTGTAGCAGACGCCGTTAAAACAGCTGTTAAATATAAACAAAACGAGGCCAATGTGTGCTGTCAAGCATGAAACTGATTAACTGCATATATTTACCTAAGATAAATGTTATGCAACTCTCTTACCTGTATTGTGAGGTTTGTTTCAGTTTAGGAGAATGTTGTGCAATTTAAGTGAGGAAGTAATAAAATCCGAGTTTCATAGACTAAAAGGTAAGCTATTAACAGGTCTACTTTAAACGCATTAATTAAATTTCAGTTTCAAATAATACTAGCCAAAAAATGACAAAGATTGCATTAACTTTTTGTTGTATATGTTACTTAAAAGCACATTCTAAACAAGAAAAAAATTATTTTAAATGCCATAAACTATTAATACGGATAGTGATTAAAATTTGAAAAATTACAAACATAACCTCAATTTAGACATATAAAACCGTATAAACTGTGTTCCTAGAATAAAGCGGAGCATTATATTACACTTCATTGCTGTATAGCTATATCGTAATATAGCTTTTAGAACATATTCAATGAAAACTGGTTTGGTGAAAACAATGAACAAAATTAAGCTTGGTAAATATAAGCATAACATAAAAACTATGTGTATGACAACTTAACATTGTGTTTAAAACGTAATAATCTTAATAAATGCCTGATTAAATAATAAAGAACTTTTAAAATCAATAGAATTTTAGCTTATTAATGTACATTTAATAAAGTAATTATATAACTTAAAGTGACACCTGTTGTAAAAAACTCTTATGCAAACTAACCTAATCGCATGCATACAAATTGTTGTAGTATTAGTTTCATCTATATTATTAATTCTTAGATTTCAATTTAAGTGACTGCATGCTGGTGTAGAAAAAAAGTATCTAGATTTTCTAAACTCTAAAAAATTCTAAAAAGCAATCGGAGTTGTGCCTGCCAGATCAAATTGTGAATCTAAACCAATTATTTATTTGTTGTTGAACAACCAAAGAAAATGAAGGCCACTACTGTTCAGTAAACAGTTTATTTATGTATGGCATGTTCTTCTCTTTTTTTAATATTATAACTGGAGTTATTCTAGCTGAATCTTGTAGATATATTTTAATGTAGGAATATACTATAATAGAGTTGTTTGTGGTAGTTCCTGAAAAAGTACTCGATAAGATAATATGCTTGAAAAGTGAGGCTTTGTTTCTATTCTGACGAGTTTTAACGACATTTTATTGTTAGCAACATTAAAAATAATTTTTATAATTTGTATAATCTGTTAGTAACACATGTAGAAACAATATAATCAGTTCTTGAATTTTGTAGTCCATTACATTCGGTGAATTTTATTAATCACTTAAACAACAGTGTATCACTATCCGAAATTCACAAAATTTAAAGTTCGGATAGTCATAAACTATTGTTTGAGTGATTAATATAATCAGCATTGATGTAACTTTTGTCAAAAATTACGTATATCGGTTTTAGTTTTTCAGTTTAGTATATGTTATATTAATTTGCTTAATGTGTAAGTGAACCAAAAGATTTATATGTCTGGAATGAAATAGGGTAGCAAGCACTAGTAAAATAAAAAAATTAAGCTGATATATTACTAAATGGTTCAATCAGCAACTGGGATCAGAAGAGGAGCAGTCTCTGAATTGAAAAGGGATAGTGATCACAATGGTTTAAATACATTTTGTATCGTCACAATCACTCCCCAACTGCAATATTCCCTTGGGCTGGATCTTCATTGTCATAGGCAATAAAATGGGTCAAGAAAATTTTAAGATGTGCTTTAAGAAATTGATTTTATTCCTCCTAAATCCCAAATCTTTCAAAAAAAATATCCGTTTCTTTGGTATACCTCTAATCTTTTCAACAGATTAGTAAGGCTGAAACTCACTGACATTGTCATAAGGTCATAAACAAATACTCCTATAAGATATTTATTTGAAGGATATTATTACAAGAACATGAACATGTGTAACCTTTTATTAAATATCGAAATCTTGTTGCTGTTCATGACGTGCTGGTTGTTAATTACTTATTACACTTTTGCTATTACTTGCGACCAGACTTTGTGTTAAGTAAAAGTTGCTAAATTGTTAACTTACACTTGGAGGAAACGTTTTTCATCTTAATTCCACTTGAAGTCGTAAGACGAAAACGTTTCCTCCAAGTGTAAGTTAACAATTTAACAACTTTTAGTTAACAAAAAGTCTGGTCACAATTAATAACAAAAGTGTAATAAGTAAACTTTTTATTAGTTATTATAAATTGTTTTTTTTTTAATAATGAATCTAGTTTCATCAGTAATTAATTATATAATTACAGTTATGCATTCTGGTTCCAGATGAATGTTATTTAGATCATACAGGGGCAGCGTTGTATACAAGAAGCCAAGTAAAAGCCATCTCTGAAGATTTGTGTGAAAATGTTTATGGAAATCCTCACTCAAATAATCTTAGGGGCAAACTTTCTTTAGATACAATAGATCAAGTCCGTTTCAGGTAAGTTCAAGCTGAACGTAGTTTGTGTAGTTTGAACTTTGTAATGGTGACTTAACTGACCTGTTTGTAAAGAAAAATTACTGCCATTATAAATTCAGTCAAGTTTTGATGTAACTAAGTTTAAAATTTTTGCCAATTGTTACTTACAATAAAATCCCTGATATATATATATATATATATATATATATATATATATATATATATATATATATAGATTTTTTGGACTAGGAGACTGACAGACGTACCTTGGTAAGAGTCCACTCTGTAGTCTTGAAATAGAAACACATAAAAGCACTTAAACAATGATATATTTCAACCACACAGTGGTCTTTGTCAATCGAAGAGAAAACACAAAAAGAAATATGAGAGAATGAAATAAAATAATTATTTTAATTCATTCTCTCATATTTCTTTTTGTGTTTTCTCTTCGATTGACAAAGACCACTGTGTGGTTGAAATATATCATTGTTTAAGTGCTT
Organism: Prosapia bicincta; assembly: GCA_036971475.1. Classification (NCBI taxonomy): domain Eukaryota; kingdom Metazoa; phylum Arthropoda; class Insecta; order Hemiptera; family Cercopidae; genus Prosapia; species Prosapia bicincta. The sequence goes on along the minus strand of JBAIZL010000001.1, from coordinate 155,831,601 downwards.
TTATGTGTTTCTATTTCAAGACTACAGAGTGGACTCTTACCAAGGTAAGTCTGTCAGTCTCCTAGTCCAAAAAATCTAAATAATCTTTACCAACCAAAACTAACCTAAATATATATATATATATAAGATAGTACAACTACATACAGACCCAACAGAGAAATATCACAGAACCATCAAAGAACTAATTAATACATCTAAATACATTATGAACAAAAACAAAATACCCTACCTAAAACAAATCCACCCTTAAAGCACCTACCCTCTGTGCTCTACCAAAAATTCACAAACCCAATGTCCCCATCCGAGCCATCATAAACTACCAGAATGCCCCTGCACATAAATTAGCAAAATACATGTACAAAATAATCGGACAATCCATAAACTTAAACACAGAAACACACATAAAAAACAGAACAAACCTCATAAATAAAATAAAAGACATAAACATACCACACAATTCAACACTACTATCACTCGACATAACAAATATGTAAACCAACATACCCATACCCAAAACGCTCAACATCCTAGAAACCAATTAATTCAGAACAACATACCTAAAACCCACGTTACCGAAATCATAAACCTCCTTCAAACCATCACCAAACAAAACTATTTCACCCACAACTCAAACTTCTATTCACAACCAGAAGGCCTACCCATGGGAAGTCCTGTCAGTAGTGTCCTAAGCGTAATTTTTCTACAACACATAGAAAACACCAAGATACTCACAAACAATACACACGCACACAAAATCATTTACTGGCACAGATACGTTGATGATATCATAACACTATACAGAGGCAACTCCAGTCAATGCAAAAAACTCCTTACCTACACTAATAAAATATAACAAAAACTCCACTTCACTTCAGAAATTGAAACCAACCGATCCCTAAACTTCCTCAACCTAACCATAACAAAAAGCCACACACAAAAACACAGCTTCAACATTTACAGGAAACCCATAAAGACAGACACACTTATCCTCATCACCTCAAACCACCCTATCCAACACAAACATGCTGCCTTCAGATCCATGCTCCATAGAAGTCCCAATGACCACAGAAAACATAAACAAATAACTATACACAGTTAAATATTTAGCATACACAAATGGATACAACACCACAATAATAGACAAACTGTGGTACAAAATACAAAAAAACACTAAAATTAACACTACAGACAGGGAAAACAAATACATCACATTACCATACATAAACAAAACAACAAAGCAAATAGCCCGCAAATTTCAAAAAATAGGATACAAAGCCAATAACAAATTACAATACAAAATACAACACAACACCAACAACAAAGATGAACTACAAGCACCAGGCGTACACAAACTGAACTGCGACGAATGTAACAAATTCCAAATGTAACAAACAGAACGCCAACTCAACATTTTACAATTACATAAATGAAACAGGACACAAATACACAGACATTTACCATAACCTAGAAATCTTATACATCAACAAAAAAGGACTACATCTCAACACACTAGAACAATATGAAATTTACAGAAACACAAAGTACAAACGTATTAAACGGACAAACACATTACAAATCACACATACTCTTTGATACTATCGAAAACCTACCTTTAAAACCGTCACCGCTTGACCCGACATCTCCAAGCAGAAGACACTGATGAAGATCGCCACATAGCGATCTGAAACGTTCTGTGTCAGTAAGTTTTAACAAATTAACAAAATTTAAAGTTCGGATAGTCATAAACTATTGTTTAAGTGATTATATATAAATATATATATGTAAATCACTTAAATTCCTAGAATAAAGCAGAGCATTATATTACACTTAATTGCTGTATAGCTATATCATAATAAAGCTTTAGGACATATTCAATGAGAACTGGTTTGGTGAGAAAAATGATCAAAATTAAGGTCGGTAAATACAAACATAAAATAACAGTTATGTGTATGAGGACTTTACATTGTGTTTAAAACACAATGTATAAATATAAATATAATATATATATATATATATATATATATATATATATATATATATATAAATACAATTTACAATTCAATTATAAATCTTGTATTCGTATTTTGACTTATGTTTTATATATATATATATATATATATATATATATATAATTATTTACATATAGTTTTTCAATTCTTTTAAAAAGTTTAAACTTGATATCACAAGGATTTTCATAAAGAAATGGACTTATGAATATATATTTTTATATTTGTTGATTCCATCTTCACGTGAGCTACTAGTTTTCAATAAACAATTATAAATATTTTTAGTGTTTTTAAAACTTTGTCTATTACCAGTACGAGTTTTGATTTAAAAACAAGCCCATGGGTTAAAACAGAATTTAGCATTACATATTTTCCTTGGCTTTAAAAAAGAGTTTTATATTTCTTCTTTAAATGTTCAAGAATAAATACGCAAACAGTAAATTGGGTCTAAATATACAATAAAGAAAAAAATTAAGGTCAATTCAAATAATGCAAAATTACTTTCTAGATTATATATATATATATATATATATATATATATATATATATATATATATATATATATATATATATATATATATATATATTCTTGATATTTTACGTTATCCATTGTTTTTCCGTTGCACTGACTTTATGAAGTTAATATATTACTATTGTAAGTAATTTTATCCACCATTAAGTGCAATGATTTTACTTTGTGTGATGAGGCACCTTTCGGTCAATGGTCAAGGGACCGAAAGGTGCCTCATCACACAAGGTAAAATCATTGCACTTAATGGTGGATAAAATTACTTACAATAGTAATATATTAACTTCATATATACATATGAATAAAAAATATTTACAGTTTTTTAGTTTAAAATGTTTCAAAATGTTTTAAATATTTGTTATATTTCAGAATTCTTCAGCATTTCAATACAGATGTGAACGAATACACGGTTATTTTCACATCAGGTGCCACCGAGGCTCTTAAAATTGTTGCAGATACATTTGACTTTACAGGAGTTCATACAGCAATTTATAAGAAACAACACAGTTTGGATGATAGTGAGTAAAAATAACATTTTTACTTTTGGTTCCAAAGTTGTTGTGGTTAGATTGGGTAATCATCATGAGATTCATCCAGACTACTTTTATATAGTTCTTTTTAATAGTTTGACTTATGTTTTAAAGATATCATTGAGTTTAAAGTATTTTTACTAGAAACCAAATTATCATCTTGGATGAGATTATATGCTGTACATTTGTTATTAAGTATATAAATATACTTTTTGTTAAGCACACTCTAACCCTCTCTGCCAGTTCAAACTATTGGTATACCGAAGTCTTTTCATACTGAAGAATGTTCTCAATAATAAGTTAGTTTATAATGTCCATAATAATGGTTAATTTATAGTCAGTATAATAAGGCTTGTGGTTGGTTCAGCCCATAATAAGTACAATAATTTTTGTTATTAATCACTTAAACAATAGTTTATGACAATCCAAACTTTAATTGTGATCCGAACATTGTTTAAGTGATTAATTAAGATTCACCGAACCTAATGGACTACAAAATTCAAGAAATAATCTTTTTGTTTCAAATTGGTATTTTAAGAACATAATGGTCATACTAACTATTACTACTGTAAATCAAATTTAAAATACTTTACTTTATTATAAAGTGTGGAGGTATTGTAATCTTTATCAGTATATATGGCATAAATTCAGTGAGCTTTAACACCTGGGACTATAGCTCATTCTAAATAACGAAAATCCAAAGTTACTGGAAAATGTCGGGAAATTCAAACTGTAAATATACTGCACTGAACTTACAATAATTTCCTTGTGTTATTGAGAAAACACTGTTAAAGTATTTCTCGCACAAGGAAACATAAAAAGCAAATATATAAATTAATACACTATGTTTACTTTTTCAATTCCTACAATTAGTTCACACTCTCTGTATGTATATTTATTTATATACATTGATCAAATTTTCAACCTTTAATAAAATACGTTTTTTAATTCAATTTGAATTCAATGAAAAGCCAAAGAATACCATATATATCAAATAGCCCAAAAAATGGACACAATGAAAAAACTATAGATAAATTAGAATTTAAAATATTAAATAAATTAAAACAACCTAAAATCGAACTACAAACAACAACAAAATGGGCCACATTCACATACACAGGGTACAACATAAAAGGAATAACTAAATCACTAAAAAATAATATTAACATAACTTACAAAAACACAGGAAACATATTCAATAAAATAAACCAACCGGTAAAATTATGTCCCACACTTAATAACGGAACATACAAATTGAATGCCCAGACTTTAATTAAATATACATAGGTCAAACAAAAAAGAAATTAAAAGACAGGTATGAAGAACACTTCAATGCATACATCAAACCTGAAACTTATAACTCAAACTTAGCTACATACACCATCAAAAAAAAAGTACTAAATGGCCTCAAAATGACAATCTGGGAACAACTACAAATTTATAAACATAAAAATAATATCATAAACAAACAAATAAAATTCAAATCAAAAAACGATAAATTATTCAACCTAATAGACAGAATTAACCCCAAGACAAACTTACAAGACTCCTACAGTGCAGTGAACCCGAAAATAGAACAATAACCGTACACCACACCTATGACAACGGAAATTTCACACAACTCGCAGTCAACTACAACCCCCGGTCAGTGATGCTTGATGATGGAGATACTACCAATCTTCGCATAGACACCAAGTAAGATTCTTGTTTAATTACATATAGTGAAAGTGATATATATATATATATATTCTTGGTATTTAACGTTATCCATTGTTTTTCCGTTGCACTGACTTTATGAAGTTAATATATTACTATTGTAAGTAATTTTATCCACCATTAAGTGCAATAGGTAAAATTATTGCACTTAATGGTGGATAAAATTACTTACAATAGTAATATATTAACTTCATATATATATATATATGTGTGTGTGTGTGTGTGTGTATGAAGTTGATATATTACTATTGTAAATACTTTTATCCACCACTAAGTGCAATAATTTTACCTTGTGTGATGAGGCACCTTACGGTCTGGACAATGTAAAATATCAATATATAAATTATAATTATTTAATAAAAAGTAACTAAAATAAAATTTTACTTTGTTGACCTTAGTAGGAATTAACTTTAGAAAACTAAACAAAATTTTTTTAGATTACTTGTTAAGAAAGAATCTTTTTATGTTTTTGTTCTGTTAACTTCAAATAGTATGACATATCTTTCATGCAATATGAGACATTTAATGAAGTCTACTTGCTGCTCAAAATAGATCATCAATTCATTCAATGAGATCCTGCTTCTGTGTGACTTATAACTTCTGATTATAATTATTTCCCTCAACTCTATCATCCCTGTTTTCTGTATTTGAACACACAATGATTTCCTCTTCAGCAACTGTACTGTAGTCTCACTCATTGTCTGCTTTCAGCCAATTTTCAAAGTCAGTCATGATAACATCTAAAGAACATCAAAATTATTTCAACTACACAAATATTACGACAACAGAGTTTCATTTAACTTACTGAAACTTAAATTTTCTAACTTAATAAAAAACACACTAATCGAGTAGCTATAATATAGTCTCGGCAAAAATCATGGTTACACATTTAATGAACAGACTGTGATGTTCAGCTCTTAAATTTGACTAGAAAAAACAGTCAACAATTAATAATATTTCCAGAGGAGCACACAAATAAATTTAAATTCCAACCTATGAGTTAACCTGAGTTTATGATTTAAAAAAGACGTTATGGACAAAGAAACATTCCTAAAACACTAACTTACAATAAAATGTTCTTCAGAGATGGTGGCGTAAGGTGTCCACACCAATAGAACTGTTCACTAAACACTTAAATTGTGCAATTTGTAAACGTTCACTAAAAAAATAACACAAAAATTTCATTAGCTAGTTTACCAATTGCTAAACACATGCTTAATAGTGTTTAATGCTCACATAATGAGAAATGTAATTTTAACAATTAGATAAATTTGATAACAATAAATACGTCTTCAAGTGTAGATAGATCGCAACACTTATTGAAAGATTAACTTGTAGATCCAAACGGATGAAACAAATTACGAGAATGAGACAAAAATGCTTGAGTGAAAAACCAAAACCAGAAAAGACGAGTGCTTTTTTTGAAAGATAGCCTCTTACCGCAGTAGATCATGCACAATAGGTTATGCACAGCAGTTTGACAGAAATCCAAACGTGTGACTGTTTAAAAGTTTTGTTTGTGTTTAATTTTGTTGATCACTTTGTGGTTGTACCCATTTATTAGGCATTGTATTTTATTAAATCAAGGTCTTTGCCATAGTCTTATTATTTCATGGATATTTTAGTTAAGTGGTAAAATATTCCAGTGGGTTTAATAAAAAAATATTGTTTTGTAATTGTTTATAATCATAGCTTTCTAAATATTTCTATTACAGGAGAAAGGAATTCTAAATTGAGATAAATTGAAGCTCGAATTCCATAATGGACAAGTTTGATATCTTTAATATATTAGAGATATACCTGATGAGTAAAGACATCATTGCAAACTTAACTGATAATACACCAATACTATCTTTCGAAATCACTCACTAAGAAGCAACACAAAAACTATAGACATGCCTAGATAAAGAATACAGTTGGAAAAAGTGAAAAATAAATTTAAATGAAATTAGTAGATAAAAATATATTTTATCATTAATAAATTTTATCCAGAATTACTAGGAAAATGTTTCTATTAAACTTTAAAATATTTCCAAGTGAGTTTTTAAAGTAGAAAAGAAACAGGTGGTAACTTTTGTTTTATAAATTTTTATTTGAAAATTCTTATACATAAATTATTATATAAGATTTCATGTAGACCTTGGTTTGTGTAAAAAATTGCATTTTAAATGAAAAAATTTATTTGCTTCTCTTGCCTATATTATATTGTTACACATAATATATTTCCATTTTAATTTGTGTGTTTCAGAATATATTTATCCAGACTTCGAATATACTGGTAAACCTGGCCAGTTTGTTTACACGCAAGACAATCATACATCTGTGCTGGGTATGCGTAACACCAACAACATAAGAAATGTACAGACAAGGTGTTTAGTTCATGATGAAGCGTTCCAAATATTCTTTCACAAAAAAATATCATCAGTAGAAGACAAGGGCTATAATGGCAATTCCCTATTTGTGTATCCTGCTCAGTGTAACTTCTCAGGAGTTAAATATCCCTTGGCATGGATCCAAGGTGTCCATGATGGAGCTCTGGACAAAGATGGGCAAGTGCTTATCCATTTCCTTTTAGAATGTTTAATTTAAAGTAGATAGTCTTGAGGATCCACTTCGAGAAAAATGAGATAAAGTGTTAGTTTAGACTGGTTTTTCTATATTTTTAATTTGTATTAATTAAAGTAGATATTTTAGTTAAAATATATGATTATAATATATTTTTTTAAAAGGAATGAAATTTTAAGAGGGCTTTACTTAGAAACAAATTTATCACTGCCTTCACTCTTTAAATCTATTTTTGCAAACAGAATTAAAATAAATTGAAGAAACCAAAATTTAAATGAAATTCAACTTTAAATACAATTATATAATTATTTACTTTATTGTAATTAGTTTTTTAAAAAGAAAAACAAGGAATACAAGAGAGCAAACCTATAATTTAAAAAAAAACATTGCTAGGTTTTTAATGTTTAGTATAAATTATTTCTGAAAACTCAGAATTTTCAAAAGGATGTGTTAAGGAGCTCAAGTCTTTAATAATGATAGAAATGTAGCAGGAAAAAGCTATTTTTTAAACTTAATATATTTCGATTTCATCCATTTTCTTCAACATGCATCTCAGTTTAATAAATTGATAAATTTCAAGATATTTTTAGCTCATAATTGTATTGTGTTTTTATTGTAGAATATCACGATGGTTCTGTATGTTAGATGCAGCGACTTACATTTCCACTTCACATCTTGATCTTAGTTCAGTGAAACCTAACTTTGTGTGCATATCATTCTACAAACTTTTCGGTCTTCCTACTGGCTTGGGTGCTCTCTTAGTACACAACTCCAGTGCCTATACATTGCACAAGATGTATTATGGAGGTGGTACAGTAGAAGTTGCTTTGTCTACCAGGCAAACACATGTTTTACGACAAAACTTACATGAGAGGTATGTACCACATTTTCAACATGTTTGTTGCTAGCTTTAACCTCAGTTACGACTTCAACATGGTACCAAGAGCATGCAGTAACCACAATTACTAGTACTTTGTTCTAAAATAGCATTAGTGTTTTTCTAGCACTTATTCTGTGGTCAACACCTTTTCCATTTGCCGTAAACATGTTAAGAAGATTTTTATCAGCTGGATTGAATTTAGTAGCATTATAGTTTACATTACTTGCAATTCATTGTTCAGAATTTTTTTGGATATTTTTCATCGTACTATCTGATATTTTTGTGTCAATTTTACATGCAGAATTTTAAAAATAGTTTCTTTTCAAATATCTATGAATTTGTATATTACGAAACAACAAAATTCATTAAAGTTTTAATTTATATCATAAAACGTAATCAATTTATGTAGCATTTATCTACAGAATATACAGTAAACAAGGTTTTTGATCCACAAACTTTGATTTCAAACATACACAGTAAATTTTGGGAAAATATGCATTTAATATAATAGAATGCAGCTAATAATTATTTCATATTATCTATAGACTTAAGAAAGATTTCTGTCAGAGTCCTTCAAAGTAGTGTGCTAGAGCCTATACCATACCTACTATATACTGCTGATATTTCACTAAACAATAACATAATGACAGCCATATTTGCTGATAATGTGCCCCTCTCTCAAGAAATAACACTATTACCCAGGCAGACAGTAATTTACAAACTTTTATAAATAACCTCTATAACTGTACTCAAAATTGGTGCATTAAGTTAAATATAACAAAATCTGTACTTCTTAACTTTACATAACAAAAAGTTATTATCTCACAAATATAGTTAATTTTTTTTCTGGCAAAATTCCTGGTGTGACACTGGGTGCAAAATTGAAGTGGAAAGAGCATATAAATAAAGAAGATATAAATACAGAGTTTAATGAGTCGAAGTTATGAATTATCTGTATATAATAATATCAAATTATATCCAAATCATGAATCCTATTTAGATTTTGGTATATAACTATGGAGGTGTATCAGACAAACAAACTGGAAAATAGTTCAAACTTTTTAAAATAACGTGTTTTGTATCCATAGAAAGTATACCATGGTACATGAGAAATGAAGTTCTACATCGAGATCTAAAAATCAAGGGGGTTATAGATGAAGATAAGGTATATGCTTCTAAGCAATTGTATTAGCTGTGATCAGGAAATTGAGGTGGTGCGTGATGTGACTAACACATATTCGACATCTTAAATTAACTAAATCTCATGCATAACACAAAAGTGAAACTTAAACATTAAATTTCCTATTACCAGTTTCCTATTACCATATATTATGAGAAACGTCATTAGACAGTTGCTTCAATTAATCATGACAAAGGGAGGTGTTTATTAGTGGGTAAAAATCTTACATAGTTGCCTAATCTTTTGCAGATTTTTAACCAGCCTGCTTAAAAAAATATATATTGTTTAGTTTGCTACATCACTAAGCCATTTTTCTAGGCCAAACATGTAAATTTGTCTAGTGTTTTATTTTTTTGTAATGATAGCTACATGTTATATAATTTCTAATTGATATATTTCTTTATCCTATATCATATAATAATAATTTATTGAAAATGTTTTAGTATTTATGAAATGAAATATATGGTTTTTTTAGTGAAGTTAGTGATTTTAACTTATGTCTTTTCACAGCCTAGAGGATTATGAATAAGGTCTTTTAGAAATGGCACACAATTTTCCAAATTGACTAACAGTAAAAGTTAAACAACTCAAATATTCTAGTTATAATAAATGAGTTAGTAAAAGACAGTCAGGTTATATGTTAGTTTTAACTATATGAGTATGGTTAATTGAAAGTCTTCAATAGTTATACATTTTATAATTACAACTATTGTACCAATAATAATTTCAGAATATAATTATCTTTGTCTTTTACTCAGTCTGTCTCAATGCTCAAATAAATTGTTCTTTTTATTCTTCTAAAAAATTAACAAAGGTAATCCTTTTTGTATTTATTTAGGTTCGAAGATGGCACTATCAACTTTCTGTCGATTTTAGCTTTAAAACATGGCTTTGACAGTCTTGAAAACTTGGGACTGACTATGCACAAAATTTCTCTCCATTGCTTCACTTTGGCTCAGTATCTGCAACAAAAACTGTTGTCCTTACATCACAGCAATGGAAAAAGGGCTGTTATGATTTATTGTGATAGCGACTACAGTGATCTGACTACTCAAGGTGGAATAGTGAACTTTAACATAACCAGGTCTGATGGAACCTATATTGGGTATATGGAGGTTTGTGCATTTTTTTAAAATTGTTAATAGAATCTGTTACCTGCAAGACAGTGTTATAGAATAGCATAGTTTTAAAAAAATATACTATTACATCTATAACAATGTATGCAAAATTTAATGTTTTCCATGTGTTATCATTTGAAGATAATGTAAATGATAGAAAACATTCTTCAAAATGTTTCTTTTTTTTAATTATTGAAGCTAAGAATGAAAATTGTATAAAGGTTTTATGACCTAATTTGGAATGCATTAACTTACATTTATTTAGACATTGTCGAAATATTATAAGAAAGGTAGTATATAAAGTAGTAGCAACACTTATGTAACAAAATGTGTGAAATGTTAAGATAAATGTTGCAGTTATTACAGTCATAATCCAACATCAAAACTTGGTGTATCAGTATTAATGTGTTAATAGTCGTTGAGTGACATTTGTAATCAGAATGTGTTGTGCATTGTACTGAGTACTGTCAGTCCATCTCCTACTAATTTAGAGTGGCTCAAGCAACTTATTTCCATGGTTTGGCTATCATATAAATGACGGCTTTAACATTGAAAAATTGGAGGATTTCTACAACTCCATGTTCCTCATCTTCAATCAGTTGGCTGAGATTTGTCACTTGTATACTTTCTTTGTGTTTTCAAGAACTCGTGGTCCATGGGCTGCACTAACGCTATCTTATTAGGTGACAAGGAGTTAACCGTGATGTCCCTTTTGACCAGTTCTTCAATTCCAGGATGCGAAAGTGTTTTATCTACCAACAGAACTGCTTTTATCAGGAGTTCAAATATTTATTTCTTCAAATATTCCACTACAGAAGGCACTAAACTATCAAAAAACCATTTTTAAAAAATATCACTCACCATCCAAACACTTTTTTGGGAGTAGATCACAGGCATTGAATCTTGATTTGCGTTTTCAGGGCTCTGGGATTTTTTATTTCTTTCCCATTCCTGTTTTCAGGAATGGAGGTTTCTGGTTGTCTGAGTTATTGGTACAAGTCATTATAGTGAGGCAGCCTTTACTTTTTTTATAATCTTTAGCAGATTTTAGGTAGTATTTTGCTAGGTAGCATTCAATAAAATATCCCAGTCTCATTGGCATTATAAACCTGATCATCCATTAGTTCTTCCTTTTTCGTATAATATTAAAACTGTGTTTGAAATCGTTTATTTGCATTTGGGTCACTATACAAGCTTTCTCCAGTAATTGTAAGTTGGCACAAACCATGCCTCTTTTTCCATCTCTCTAACCACCCTTGGCTAGCAGAAAAACTTGGGCAACTGTCTGCTTAAGGTCGAAGCTTTTTGTTGGATGATCAGTCCTGAAAGTGGCAAACCTCGTTCTTGTTCAGCACAAAACCACAGAAATAATGCTTCATCAAGTGTTTTAGCTTAGCCATTTTTGCTTTAAACCAATTATCTAAGCTGTCTTACCTTTATTCATTCTGGTTAAAACCTCTAATTTTTTCTTCATAAAAAGAAGGCTTTAATTCACAAATTTGTGTTTTGTTGCCATCACTGACTCAAAAAACGCGCACAATGAACACTCTGTAGAACTCCACACAACGACCGACTCGGAGGTCGTGAAACAGTACACAGCACAGTAGCAAGCATTTTCCTAAATGAAGTAGCGATGTGAAAGTATTGGTTGGTTATATTGCTTGCATAAGTGACACATCGCCTTGGTATAAGGGTAGACAGGCAGCCATCTTGTCAATACACAGATCTCGATACTGCATTGCATCGCATTCATGCACTCTGCTGTGAGTAGTGGCTAGCCATGGCTACAATATAAAAAGACAATTACTTTTACAATATGTACTGTAGGGCTTATAAACATATAGTATTATGTCCAGAATTAATATATTAATGTAAATAATAACAATTTTAACGTTGATAACTATTTTTTTAAAATAAAATATACCACAAAACTAGTCCCGACTATGCAGAGGTCTGGCATAAAGAGGTCCAAAATATCGAGGTTCTAATGTAGTGCAAATTTAACATGCTCTGGTTGAATGCATTTTTGCAGCAGTATGAGATAATTTTAATTGGAAAGTAAGCCCACTGTTTTGACTGTAAACGTAAAGGTGTTTTCATTGCAGGGCCTAGTGAGCTACAAGCTGGTGTTTCAATAGTTGCCAGAATACATTCCATAGGATCACTTTAAAGTATATAAAATACATTTTTTAAATTTTTTGTATTTTCTTAAATAGAAGGTTTAAAGTACTTTGTTTTTTACGGAGAAAGTTTATTAAGTAGTCATACTAGAAATTCTGGAAGCTGCCTGGTACTGTGAACAGATGACGCATATGGACACCTTCTTTACCTATGGTATTGTAAAAAAACAGAAATAGCAGATTGGTAAAATAAGAACAATAAAATATGTTAAATAACATAAAAAATGTTAATAAGAACGAGTTAAAATGTGTGTATAAAACATGCCAACACTATGTAGCAAAACATTTCATTGTCAAATATTTGTCAGACCTCTACCTCAAGTCATGCTCTTGGTGTGGCATATCAAGTAAGACACACATGTCTACTTCAGTGGGTTAGTAATAAAATTTACGTATATGAATTATTTATTAATTAAATCTTAGTTAAAATACACCTGTCTTAAACACTATTCACCAATTAGCTTAAATCAAACAGATCATCTAAATACTGCTTAAAACAATAACTTGGTTAACAAATATGAGCATTATTTGTTAAAGAAATACCTTTATAAGATATTCTTGTTTGAATTTATTCTTCAGGTTGTACACATAGCTAACTTGCACAACATCTGTTTGAGGACAGGATGCTTCTGTAACCCTGGTGCATGCCAGCGACATCTTGACTTATCTGAAGACCAGTATTATTCTAATTTTCAAGTTAGTATATTAAAACAATAATAAAAATATATCTCTACATTTTTTTTTAATAATTTACATGAATTTATAATTTTTATAGAAATTTCACAGCTATTATCATCTGAAAGCTTACAACTAAAACTGTTTGAACAAAATGTACAAAAAGGTTTTCTAATTATTGTATTAATTTTGTTTGTAAACTAGGATCTTTCTTGTTTAAACTATAGTTTTAAATAGTAAATTTTTTTAAATAGAAATCACACTGACTGTGACAAAGAAATATGTCCCAGAATTTAAAAAAGTAACCCTGTAAATGCCTAATGAAATAAAGGAAAACACATTTAAACAAAAGGAAGAATATTGACAAAGAATACAGATTTTTTTTACTCTTGGATAGGAGTATGCAGAAAATTTTATAAAATCCAAATAAATGTATTAGTTGAATAAAAATAAAAGGCAAAGTTGGAAATTGAAAAATAATGTATACATGAATTTGATAAGGTTGTTAATCATAGAACCATTTATGAGTTCTAAGTGACAAATGGTGAAACCTGATAATTATATTATGCACTGGTTGGTATTAATTTTAAAGAAATTAAATGAGCTCTGGGGATAAAAGTATGAACCAGTGTTTAACTATCTTTATGTTGGCAGCACTTTTAGACAGACTAAGGTTACAATAGTAAGACACCTTGCCTGAACTGTTTAAATTTTGCAAAAATAATAATTAAAGTGGAATATTTACCAGATACATATTATGCTTATGTATAAATAATTGTTATTTCCCAGTTAATAAATACTTGCTCAATTAAATATTTTATTTTATTTATTAGAGTTTGCTCCTGTAAATATATGAGTAATCTGGAGACGTGCATTGTTTGAATTATTATAAATGAGTTAACTAATTTTTTGTTTAATTTGAAGAACATATTTTTTTTTAATGATATACAAAACATTAATTAATTTAAAAAACCAAAAGAAATCTGACAAGAAAAAAATTAATTCACCTTATTGACGTATTAGTTACTAAATATTCACAAATTTTATGTAGATAATTTTTTTCATAAATAAATTTATATTAAATAACATTTGCATTTGGATTAATTTGCATGCTATTGTATAATATTTGTGTACTTATTACCTCTACATTTTTTCCGGCTTTGTATTTTGAAAACACACCAAAAGTAAATTATTTTTAACTTATGGAACAAAACTGAAACATAACCCAATGGTTCAAAGCAGCAGTTATCAAGAATGAGAGGTTGAGAGAAGAATGTCTTTTTAGAAAAGGAAGATGAGTATTTTTTAAAATGCGTCCTACCTGGTAAGCCAACTCTGTTGAAGCATGAATCTTGTTGAATAATTTTCGATGTCCCAAAATAAACAGCTCTTTGTGGAAAAACAATTAGATCTTGAAATAAAACAGAAGAGTAGGTGTTGCTTGAAGGGTGAAGTGAATAAACCTGTCGAGAAAGAAAGCCTCTCAGGAAAATCGTGAGGACAGTTTATATTCAGGGCTCCTATGCTACCTTACAGTGGAATAACTTACATTTACCTTGTTAGTGAGTCTTGTTAATGTGTTATATGGAGTTAACCAGAAAGTTGGATATAGTTGGTAAGGTTGAAAGCATATACAGACTAGAATTGGATGGTATGGGAAATGATGTAACTAAAATATCACAAACTGTTATTTATTTGTACAGTAATTGTGATAATGCAAGTGACTCAATTATTAGACAAAAGACAGCTGATAAGATGATCAAATATTGTAATTGTCTAGTATTGTATTATTTTCAACCGTTTTTGTTATTGCTATGTTAAAAAATATTACAATGTAACTTGCAAATTAAATTACATGTTTGTTATTTATTATATTATGAACTTTGTCAACTTTATTTTTAAAAAAATTGAGTTTGTGCTTTGTCTTTTGCATTGATTCTTTTGTATATTCAAATTAAGCTTCTATGGCATGTTTGTAATTTAAAAGACTGTCAACAAAATTGTTCAAGAAATGTAAACATTTTTTTTGTTATGGTTAACGACTTAATCTCCAAAAAACTGAATTAAACCAGATATAACCAGCTGTTGGTTTTAAGTTGCACATCTATATATAAAATTTTGATCAGGAATATCAGTTGTGTTTTGTTTATTACTCTGTTTTTCATTTTTTTTCAGGCTGGTCATCGGTGTGGTGATGACAAAGATTTGATCAATGGCAGACCTACAGGATCTGTGCGTGTATCTTTTGGTTACTACACATCCTACAAAGAGTTGGACAAATTGATAGATATTTTGACTGTTAGTTTTATTTCTTGTCCTCCCATCTACAAGGTATAAACTATATATTGTGTGTAAAAGTTCATGCAATTTCTTTTACATATTAGAAGAAGTGAACAGATATTTATATTTGGATATTTAATACCAATACAGTAGAACCTCTCAAACTCGACACAATGTGGACTTAAAGGTTGTCAAGTTTTGAGGTTGTCGAGTTTTAGGGAACTTAAATAAAAATAACTAGGAGTTGAATAAAAACGCTTATTTAGAGTATTAAAATTGTACATTTATGGATTTAGTATATACAATTATATATTTATGTCAACATTTATAACTTATAATAAAAAAAATTTTAAACAAAAGCCTATTAGAATCTGAAAATACAGTGTTCATTACAATTATTACTGAAGTTGTTTATGCTGCTTATAAAAAGACCATCACAGTTAGATATGGGAAGTTTTCTGAAAACTAGAAGAAAAATCTAAAAGTAAACTTACTGAAGTCGTTTGAAAAACCCTGTGATTGAAGACTGCTTTTCTGTTTCCATGGAGTCGCTTGATCACAGAGTCGCCTCTTGCAGCTTGATCACGGAGTCGCCTGAGAAACAGAATCTCCATTCCAGTCGTATTTTGCTGTCTAAGTACTGCAATGTCCCTTCAATAAATTTTACAGCCTCACTGTGGCTAACTTTTCTTTCTTGTCGATGGTCCTCTTGCTCTTCTTCTTCCGAATCGTCCCCTTCTACGTCATGCCCTTTGACAGCTACGATGATTTCATCTTCTCCTAATGGTTCTGATGCTCCGTCGAGATCCATCCATTCATTGACATCATTGCTAGAAAACTCTTCACACCCTGGGATTTTTTTCATGAGGTCAATCAAGTCGCTATTTTAGGAACTGATTCCATTGTCACGCGACAAATCATTGCCTGCGTGATCTAGAAGTTTCCTCCAAGAACGAATGAGGGTTATGGTCTCAAGCTCGATCCAAGATTGAGAGACCCATCCAATGACATCTAATAAATCGATCTTCTTTAGTTTAGCCGTTAGCTCCTCACCCGATTCCAAGGACAACACCAAAGATGACAAAAGCTTACGTCTGTACCTTCTCTTTAACGCTGCCAAAGCTCCTCGGTCTATCGGTTGACAGAAAGACGTGACGTTCGGCGGTAGAATCATTGCTTTAATGTCTTTGTCCTGTAAATATTGCACATCAGGGTGAGTTGTAGAATTATCGAGAATCAGTATAGCTTTCCTGGGAAGATTTTTGTTCTTCAGAAACTTCTCATCCATGCATTAGATTGATTTCTATACCAAACTGGGAGTTTAAATTTGCCATCACTTGTGCATCTGGCAGTTTTAAATGCTCTTGGTTTATTTGCTTTTCCAATTAGCGCTAATTTGAGTTTGTGCTCTCCTGTTGCATTACTGCAGGCAAAAATAGTCACACGCTCCTTTCTTCTCTTAAAACCTGGTGCAGCTTTTTTATCTCTCAGAGCTAAACTTTTAGTAGGAAGCATTCGAAAGTTTAGTCCTGTCTCATCTGCATTGTAGATTTGATCACCTGACAGTCCTTTTTTTTCAATAAACTCGTGTAGTTTGGTCTTGAGGTTACTCACGTTGTTAGGGTCAGCTGACAGTTTTCCCCCGCAGATACTGAGCAGCTTGATTCCATATCGTTGTTTCCACTTTGAAAACCAACCATTGCTCGCTGTAAATCCAGGCTCTCCTTCGTCCTTAAATTGTTCATAAAACTGAAGAGCTTCCTCTTGCAGGATGGGTCCAGATATAGGCGTTCCCTTCTCCTTGTGCACACGGAACCATTGGTAAAGGGTTTTGCCGACTTTTTCGAATTCTGCACTTCTCATTGTTTTTCGTTCCGCAATGGATTCTGTACACTGTCTTTTCAAATACCATGATTCAATTTCAGATTTCTTTTTCTTCCAACCGAGCACTGTAGACCTACAGATGTTCAAGTCCAACACTATTTTATTTACACTTTCCCCAAGCTCAAGTCTTTTTAGGGCACCAAACTTTGCTTCCATTGACACTGACACTTGTTTTCTCTTCTTCTCCGCCATACTGTCACTCTATATTCCAGCACAAAACTCGCTTAAACTATTGTCAACCACTCTCGAACAAAAGCAACTGACCACAACTGTGTCTCAACAAACACTAAACTGAACGCCCAGTGATGACAATGTAGCTAGGGTAGTTTATGACCTGCCCGGGAATCCCAGGTCAACGCACTGCCTCACGATAAGAAAAGTGGCCACAGAAATCCCCGAGCGTGTGCAAACAATAGCCCGCCCCAGCTGGACCGGTAAAGGGTGCGTTAAACGACCTTGGAAAACTTAGTAACCTAGTCTGAGTCTCTAGCGCTCTAGGGCGGCCTATGTACTGATGGAAAGCTTTACGTTATGGGCGGTGTAAAAAAAAGTATTAATTCACCATTAATTTACCAGCCCTGTTGAGTTTTACGGAATGTCCAGTTTTCAGGAATCGAGTTCGAGAGGTTCTACTATATTTAAAAATATTGAATATAGGTTTTTTTATGAATATAATTCACCTCTTTCTGTGAGCTTTGTGTCTTTCTTTAACCCTTTGATTAGCAACATGTGCATGGGCTGGTATGGCCCCTGGAAGTACCATATTTTTGAAAGATTTGTACACATTTTAGTTTTTTTTATTTATCTCTAATTTTTTAAATTAGTAATAGTATTAAAATAGTAATATTTGTTAATATTTTTAAAAATTTACTTATTTTCTCCTGTGAATCAAACTTTACCTTACATTTACTGACAATTTCTTTGCTAAGACTGTCTGTTAATCTTTTTTGTGTGAAATACTTATTCATTGTAAAATACGACATAAACTTCTAAATGATCTATCAATTGGGAAAAGCAATAGACTTTCAACACAAAAGAATGGTGACTATGTTCTCTGTGTATTATTTATTGTCCAGATAGTTGCAAATATTTAACCTATAATACAGCACAATACACAACCATATGGCAATGCTAATCTGAGAGAAATGGTAGAACTTACATGTATAGGAATGCTCCCGGTGGACCGTTGCTCTACCTCACGTGCTGGTACATGAATGCTAATCAAAGAGTTAACAAATTATAATTTATAAATAAATCAGAATATAATTTAAAATCTATTATAAAGTTTTGAATGATATACAAATAAAATAAAATTTAAAATTAAATGAATGGCTTAAAACAATAAAAAAATATCTCGACAAATTCTATAAACTGATTAAATTAAACATAATCATATCCTACAATTAAATAAAATTCTTCCTTCTCAGGCTATGTGGTTTTTACAAGAAATAAATGATTTTATATTCAGAGAATATAAAAAATCTCCACACAAAGAGTTCTTATTCTAACAAAATTGTAATATCAAAATTTTATTTTCAATTTAAAATATTTGAAATATCTGCATTATATTTGTATTAGTTGTGAATATATATTTAAAAATTCAATATTGAAAAGTTCCAATTTATAAATGTTCGTAGTTTAAGTGCATATTTAAAATCAATGTAAAAGATATTGTCTCTATAAGTTTGTTGACAAAATCGGAAAAGTAAGTGTATCTATTTTCCAACTACTTAGTTGAATGTTTTCAGTGATGTCATTGCCATATTTTTCATAATTACTTTTAAGTCAAATCTATTAACTGCTTCAGTTTATTTTCCTGGTTACACTTTCTTTACTGGTAAACCCTTTGGGTCCCACACAAATATTTATGTCGTTAGATTACCAAGGAGATTTCCCTGCAGATGATTCAGAATTCCCATAATATTTACCATAGCTTTTATACTTAAAGTAAATTTCAGTACTAGATTAATTAATAACTAAATTAATTAACACTTTATAAACGAAAAGCAGCTTAAACTAACCCAAGTCATTAATAAATACAACCACAATATTGGTATAATAACATGACAAAATGTAAGATAGCAAACAAGAATATATAAGATTAACCCTTAGCACGCGGGACAAATTAAGGGCAACTAACAGATTACATGCTATTAGGTAAAAAAAACATGTTTGCGAAATGTTCAAAGTTCTATTTAATTCTGAATTCCTAAAGATGTATTTGAACCAAAATAAAAATTATAAACTAGTTGTTTTTATAATAGTTTATATTTCTACACAATAATCATTGTAAATTTACTTACAGAAGTAAACATATTCAGCTAATTCAAGATATCAATGAATCTATTTTTAATAAAATTAAAGTAACTAAAATTATTATTCATGAAATCATAAACAATAAATTATTCTTACAGTACAAACTAAGGTCACTCATGTAAACAGTAAGCAACTATAGCAAACACAATTCGAACACTAAATACGACACAGTTGGCAGATGCTGCGTCCTGCCGAGAATACCCCTCATACCCGCATGCATAGACCACATAATGGCGCCTGCTGGCTAAAACAACAAAATGTGGATCGGTAGCACGTGGCCTAGAACAATGAACGTAGCTGAGGAGTTTATTTACACCAAACAAACATTGTCACACATTGTAATAGACTTTAAACAAACAACTAGGACTTCCATTTACAAAATATTGTAAATACGAGATATCCCGTAATACGCGCTAGCGAAGATTTCAGCCTTACGAGAAATCACGTTATACGCGTGCAAAGGGTTAATAATAACTAACAAAGTAAAAAATGTTATAGCAAAAACCCTTTTATAACCCTTTTTATAGCAATAAGTTATATTACATTAAAAATTTTGTATGATTGCTGAATAACACCAGGCTACTGAGTTTTTCATCTGACTGCTGAATAACATCGTCTGAAGACAGTCACAAAGGCCATACATATTTTGCGTGTGGTATATCTTTGTATATTTCCCAAGACATGTTTGAGTTTAGCTTATTAGTAAGTAACGTATTTGACTATTTTTGCAAAAATATACATAAAAAATACCAGTTACTCTATTAACAATTAAGCAATAAAATCTGAAAATGTGAAATTCAAATACGTGGTAAACTTAATGAATAATAATTAGTTACTACTTACTATAATAGAAGCTACTAATTATTATTTAATGGCAGTTAATGTTAATTAATAACAAAAGTAATAATGTTTTACTTAATGATTTCTGTTACCACAGATCAGAATAATGGAATGATTTCCACTTTGGAAGATATTTTGCATAAAGTCTATCAGAACACAGTCTTTTAAAATGAAAAACATTACCTGATTAGAGACAGCTACTGCTTATAAAAGGCTATAGAGTATGTATAAATACATACAAATGGATTTGTTTACTCCTTTTAGAAGGTAGTAGACGTGGCCAGTGAATATCACAATAATAAAGCAGTTAATATTTATGATTTTTATCATTTTAATTATTTATTTAGATTCCAGATGATTGGGAAGAAGAAGCATTCAGGCTGCGCCAGAAGTTTGCACCTTTTGTTAACAAAACTCATTCAAATGGTTTGATGAATCTAAAAGTTAAAGAGGGAAATAAAGATAAAAGTATGGATTTGGTAGGTGATAAGAAGTCACTTGATATGCAGACTGTTCTAAAAGCAAGCAAAGAAATGTAAGTTTTATGTAGCTACTAAACAAAGCTGAATAACTTTTAGATGTAAATGAAAACATTTTATTAAAAAAAAAAGGTTATGTCTATTAATTATAATTGCCTGTTATGTTCTATGATGTCTTCCAATCTTTATTTTTAATTGCTATCATACTTCTGATAATTCTCTTCATTATTTTGAACTGTATTTCTTCAATGCAGTTATCCTTATTTGTTTTATTTTTCATACACTAATATTTTCTATTATTTATTTTACTCCTGTGCTTCCATTTTTCCAGATGACTTTTTATCTATAACTTAACTTCTTTAATAGCTTATTCCTCTATTAATCAATTTGATGATACCACGAATAATATTGGCGTTTTTATTATGCTCCAATAATATCATAAAACATTTATAGTTTCTTTTCTTCTATTACTCTAAATTTTTTCTGAAAGAAATCTTCGGAAATATATGATTTGTGGAAATCTACAGTCAACTGTTCTCCACAAAATCTTCTAATTATCTTTGAATAACTTTGATGGCCAAGTAAGCTTTTTGTAAAATAGGCGCGACTATTGTTACATGTATCATTTAATAGTTTTCCTTTTGAAATTGTCTGGAGTGACAAAATGTTATTTAATAGTACGAATTACACAGGTCACCCAGAATGTAAAGGAGGTCTTTCTATAACTGAATTAAATCAAAAGATGTCAATACAAAACTTTATTTTACATTTTTTTTTAAATGAGAGGCACACTTTTAAACACTAATTGTATTATCGCAGTTGGCTCTTCATATTTTTTAAAATTTTTTCAAGTCCCTCTATTTTTTTCTTTGTTCAGATGCATTCAGTCTCACTATCTGACAGTCAACTATGAAATCAAAAGAGGTTTTCCTCTTCCCTAAATAACCTATTGCTGCCTACGTAGGGAGAATATACGTCATAAAACATTATTCATTTATAGTATACAGACATCAGTTTTCTGTTATTATTTTTTTCATTGTTTGTTTCATAAAGAGAGTTTATTTTTGATGTATTACGCACCAGACATCTGTGATGTCTAAGGGATATTTATCGCTTCTAGAAACCTGCAGCATAGATAGGGATAGATATGTATAGCCCATTAGTTGTCCTTTTATCAGACGATCTAGACATGATAAATAGACCCGCCATCAGATTTAATTTGAAGTGGACTACCTTGCTCAGTTTAGTTGGTACTTTGTGTCACTCAGTAGCTCATGTTTCTTGTGTGTCTTACTGTGTCAGTACAGAAAATCTGTGGTCATCCAAAGTTGACTGTTTGTTGGAACTTAGTGAGAAGGAGGGTAGTTACATTTAAAGTTATAAATATAATGACCCCTTAGTGTAAATATATGTAAATAGTGTTTATAATTATTATATTTTTGTGTTTCTTCGAAATGATTAGTAATGGGAGCCTAGATTCTAATACAAATTTCAAACCATAAGTAACTTTTAATTTGTTTTTACTAATTATGATTACAAATAATAATTGTTTATCAAGTAAGAAACTAATTTTCAAAATAATTAATACAAAATTGAACTCTTATTAAATATATAATATTTAGTGCTTCATAAGTAAAAATATTTTTGTAGCAAAGTACAACTCAATTGAGGTAAGGAATTCATTTCTGTGTTGCTCAGATACAAATAATCTAATTTTGGAATGGCTTTACAGGTACCCAAGACTTTTTTGTGAATAAACTACTACAAATTTTTCTCTTTTTCTTACCATTTGGGAGAAAGAAAATATTTCAAATAATGTCATCTTAAACTTTTAATTACTAATTTTTTCTCAAATTTGAATAAATATAATAAGCTTTGATTAAATTATCCACTGTTTTCATGGTAAATAACTAATAAAACACAATATAATTTAATAAATAAAATGGTAATAACGTTGTTATTCCTTTATTAAATAATAGTTTATCACACATGACGCACAACAAAGTTGAACAGTTGCTTCAGGTAAATCTTTAGTTTGTTTACAATAATATTAGTTAAACTTTGTAAATTGTGAGACCAATAATTTAAAAAATCATGGTTATTATAACTTCCATAAAATACAAATTCAAACCTTCCTTTTTAAAGGAATATGTTTTCACTGTGCTAATTTTTTATTTTTCTAACTTATGTCTGAGTAATCATTCATGAGTGTTTTAATTAAACCCCATTGTTTAAAGGTTCATTCTGTATGGATTTTTCAAACAATCACTTTTCATAATTAGAAAAAATTTATGTGTATCCCATTATTACTTAAATATTACATATAACTAGCTTATCATGTGCAAAGTAAACTTTAAAAAAATATAAATTCACCTCTATAAATTAAGTTATTGACACTAAAAACGTAATAAAAAATTAAACTTGATACTAAGGCTAAATTAAAATATTTTTATTATAAAAGATATTTTTACTAAAATACAAAACTTATAATAGAATTTAATGATAATACAAACAAGGAATTTGAAACTATTATTTTGAAATATTTGTTAAAATATCTTCAATAATTTGTTATGTAAACTTAACTGTACATATACACTCAAAAACTACCTAAACCTAGTAATGAAATGATTATATTTCACGTGATTATATAAAACCTGTGACATGAAATTATATCAAAAACTAATTATTATGATCTCTTCATACACAATACTGGTTCACATTACTGGGTATAACCATCAGTCCAGTCATTTGTTTAACTCACATCAGTTTATTAACATTTGGATTTATAAAAGATATGAGGAAAAAATAAAATTTAACTAATTTAAGAATCCTTCTTATATATCAAGTTTTTAGATGCAGTATTAAAATTTTGAGAATTTAAATATTGTTATTGTTACAGAAGCACTGATTTAAAATTGTGCCACATATTTATTTATCCCGTTAAATCTTGTGGTAGCTACGAAGTAAGTGAGGATTGGAACTTCGATGACCGAGGACTTGCATTCGATAGACTCTGGATGATCGTCACTTCAACAGGTGTTGCTTTAACTCAAAAGCAAGAACCGAAGTTGTGCCTTGTAAAGCCTATTATTGATTTGGAAAGGCGAATTTTAAAATTGACTTTTATAGGTAATACTAATTTTTAGCTAGAAATAACCTATCATCAAGTCAAATAAACTCTTTCCTCGCCCTAGAAACAAGGAGAGGATTTTGTTTCCTTGCCTTTAAAGCAAGAGGGTTACTCTAATTTGAGCAGTAATAGAAACTATTATATAATAAAAAGTCATTATTGTGTGTGCGTGCAAGCACACAAAACAGATATTATAAAAATGGTAACTCCATCGTAATTATGCACCAACAAGACATCGGCATGAAAGTCAACAGCTTCATTACTGAAAACAAAATAACCGAACTCCAATCAGACCCCACACCAAAATTCCAAACAGAAATTAAAAATCTTTTAAACAAATGCACCGAAATCATGAAAAGCGAACAAAAGAAATATTATAAACAAATAAAACCCCAAGCCCCCATATTAAATGCATTACCTAAAATCCACAAGGAAAACACACCCATCCGCCCACTAATCAATCACACACATGCACCATCACATAAATTAGCCAAATACATAGACAAACTTATAGAGACATTATAAACTTTCACAATCACACATCCATACACAATAACATGACCTCATACACAAAATATAAGACATCCACATACCACACAACTCCACCATAGCCTCATTCGACATAAAAAACCTTTACACTAATGTGCCAATAGAACAAACACTGAACATACTACAAAATATGCTCACAGCAAACAACACACCACATAAACTCACACATGAAATAATCACATACACCAAACTCATCACATCATAAAACTACTTCACATACCAATACAAATACTACACACAGAAAGATGACCTCCCAATGGGTTCCCCTATCTCAGGCATCCTAGTAGAAATATTCCTACACCACTTCGAACAACAATATAATCTACAGAACAATAACCACACACATAAAATAATTTACTACCATAGATATGTAGATGACATTTTAATATTATACAATGGCAACAAACGGCAAATCAAACAACTACATAATTACATTAATACCATACACGAAAACCTCACATTTACTCTCGAGTTAGAAGAAAACAATAGAATAAACTTTCTAGATCTTACTATCACCAAACACAACACTAGTCATAATTTCAAAATATACAGAAAACCAACAACTACAGATATGGTCATACATCTAATCACCCCACACAACACAAACACGCTGCTTTTAATCATATGTTACACTGTCTAATAAACATACCGATGCTACAGAAAGATTACAACGAAGAACTTAATACCATAAAATACATCGCCCAACAAAACGGCTACCAACACACACTCATAAACAACACTCTCAGGAAAATAAAACATAAACACCATCAAACAGCCACACAAACAAACCACACAAAAAATAACAAATACATATCCCTCACCTACCACAATAAAAACACGCACAAAATAGCCTCCACATTCATAAAACTCCATTACCAAATATCCTACAAAACAACAAACACACTAAGAAAACATACACAACCTTTTCAAAAAGAAACTGACATATACAAACTCTCAGGTATTTATAAATTAACTTGCAACGATTGTCCCAACTATTACATCGGTCAAACCGGCAGGTCATTCTACACACGCTTCAATGAACTCATTACCCAAACAAAACAAACAAACCCTAAATCGAGCTACGCAAAACACCTAAAAATAACCCAACACACACATACCGACATACACACTAATTTAAATATTCTACACACATTAAAACAGAGTAAAAAATTAACAACCCTAGAAAAATATGTAATCTACAAACACTACGCAACAGACAGGGAAAATATACTTAATGACCACACACACTTTGAAGCCAATAGTCTTTTCAAATACATCACACAAGACGCCGACACCTCACCTAATGTCATAAATCCAATCGTCATAAATCCAACCCTGTCATACCGTTTGTAAAGAGCCAAAAGCCGCTAGTAGAAGGTTAGCTTCGTAAAAGGAACGATCGTTTTGAAACCCGTCAGCAAGTAAGCAATTACGTATTCACTTAGTTAAATAGTGTAAAATTAGTTTGATATTGTAAATTACTGGAATGTTAATAAATCACCTCATACATTTTCATTATTGTCTTTGTAATTTATAGGCTTTGTGGATTTTGTTGATTAATGCTAATAATAAAAAAGAATGTGGTGCAATGTATTCAAGCTAATGGATATTTTATCATCTTCGTTATTTTTTATATGTTAGTGGAAGATCTATTTAAATATCATTATAGCGATTTTTTCATTTTTCTATGAAAACAATGTTTAAAAAAGGAGTTTTTAATACTTTTTTATTTTTTAATGTTACATTTAAAATGTATTCCTTTTAGTAATCATTACAAAATGTTTCAAAATGTTAAAATTGATTATTTAAAAAAATTATTTTACATTTCATTTTAAAAACGTAATACCTAAAACACTTGTAGAGAATTTAGGAAGGTATCCAAACAATGTATATTTTTTAAACTGCAAAGGTTGATATTAATTAATAACGAGTAAGGTAGTAGTTAATAACAAGTATAAATGTACTGATAAGGATCTGTGTAGGGTTGTCTTTCTTAAGATGTTATTTGTCAGATCATGGCAACAATTGTTGGAAACATATTTTACTGTTTATAAGCTTAGGTAAGACTAAAATAATAAACCCTATTAGAAATGCTACAATTTTATGCTATTAGAGGCCAATATTATTATTTCTAGAATATTAGTGGCAAAACCTAATAATTTTGTTGCGTCTTGAAGAAAACTGCTTGATTAAACTGTTTTGCAACCACAAACTACCTTAGATAGGCATGACTCAACCCCACCACAGTCACTATATTAAATAATTAATGAATCAAGATTTAATATTAAATGAAATTTTTCTTGCCGCTTTTAAAAAACTGAATTAGAAACAATATCCTATTACAAATATTTTTAACTAAGAAAGTGTTAGTTCCTGTTTTTGAGGTCTCTTATATTTGTGTAACTATTCAAGGCAAACAGTCATGCTGTGTACCGTTAGATATGAACATCATGGCTCCAACAGTACAGTCTTCGATGTGTCAGAGCAAAGTGTGTGGCGATTATGTAGAAGGATACGACTGTGGGGACTTTGTAGCTAAGTGGTTATGTCAGGTTATGCAGATGCCTGGTTTGCGATTGATTAGGCAGTCAGACAATGAAATTCGCAGTTCTAAGAAAAGCCCAGGCAAGTAAAAATGGATTCATTTAAAATATAGAAATAAAAAAGATATGATGTAGCAGTTTAGTTTGAAACTGATGATGTAATTGTTTTTAAAGTAGGTATTAGGCCAACTAGTTGCTAGAACACTGACTTTTTTTAAACTTTATTGGGCTCCAAAACTCTTTGGTTCTTATGATCAATTACAAAGGGTCCTTCATCTACGCATGAGCTTTTTGCTTTTCATATATAAATATATTATTTTAAAATAGTTTATAATAACTTTTAATAAATATAAAACTGGAGATCTTTGTACAGTTTTACTTTGTATTTTAAATATTTATTTAACAAAAAAAGCCAATTTTTCAGGATTAAATTAGAATATTGTTAAATTTTATGCATGATGTACTTATTACATGAAAAAGTTAAACAACACTTTCACTATAATATTGGATATAATGAACAGATGACCAGCTCTTTAAATTGAAAATATGTGACTATTACTATTTTTAAAAAGACTAGATCATAGTTATTTTAAAATATTATTAGGTTCATTGAAAATAATTAAAGCAATACAGATTTGCAACAGAAATCTTAACATATAGGTTGGCAAAAATAAAGTTGAATAGCTGCCTAATTTGATAGTTTACATATTATATATATTTGATGTACTTCTCTTAAGAAATGCATATATAGAGTGTATTATGACCCAGTTCTTCAGGTGAAGCATTAACTCGCTAAATCCTTTGAAAATAATAATAATTTGGAAATTATTAACAAATCAACAAATAGATTCCCCACTTAAAAACTATCTAATAAAAAGAAGTCTCGATTGACTGATCAAAAGACATCTAAAATTGTTACACTTAAAAACTAAAAATGTTGAAGATACATTCATTTTTAACAAATAGGTGAGGTAAGAAAGGATTTAGAAAAATTTTAGTTTTAATTAAAAAAACCCAGAATTTTGAAAAAAGAACACATTTGGAAAATATCTCAGAATACCTATAAAAATGTATATTTATATAGCCGACCATACTTTAACAGGCGCATGAGGACCCATAATTACATAATATGAGGCAGATGTTTTAGTAAAAAATTAGTAACTTACAGTCATGTAAAGCACAGTGGTACTTTATCATCCCAAAAATAATAATCATACGATTTAACTATTTTGTGTTACAAATAGCTAGTTTCATTTTCTTCTGGAAAATACCAGTTTGAGGTAGTGCTGTCTTTGAAATGCTACAATATTTTTTATTTTTTTAAATATGTATTAAAGTAACATAATAAGTGGTATACATAACTCAGGTCAGTGTACTACATAACTGTAAAAAGTTTCAACATTGTAGCTTTAGTGGTTTCTGAATAAAAGTGTTCCTAATTCTTGAAATTTTCAACTTTTGTTAAAATGCAGTTTAAGTTTGCTTATTCCCGAAGACTGAACACATCACTTTAAATGAAATTCATCAATTCCAAGACAATAAACCTCCTCTTTATTTTCTTTTTCTTCCTCTCCATATGTCTTTTTCTGTTCCTATTTGCATTTCCAGCTTATTTAGTGATATTTTCATATTTGTTGATTCCATCTTCACGTGAGCTACTAGTTTTCACTAAACACTTGAAAATATTTATTAACTTGCCTATAGTAGCACTTACTTATATTTGTTGAGGACAGCCGTTTCGGGAGATGTGTCCCACTGTCACTCAGACCGTAACTGATCTCAAGGTTAGGGTATTTGGGTGGGGGTGGGATATTATGGTGGTGTGGGTGTATTTTGTGAGTATTAGGAGTTATGATGTCAAAGTGTGTGTGAGTTATAATATAATTGTGTATTGAGTATGTGTGCAGGGTGTAGTTTGAAGTGTCTGTATATTTCCTATTGTTCGGTTGTGTAGCGTTGGTCATTTCTGTGTTGTTTATGAAGAATTTGTAGGTTAGATGTTATGTCTATGTAGTCATGTTTTGTGTAGTTGGGTGTATCGGCGAAGTTTGATTGGTAGTTATTGTTTGTTAGTGCTTTTATATGTTCTTGGTAGCGTTTGTAGAAAGACCTCCCTGTCTGGCCTATGTAAAAACTGGAGCACAAAACGGCTGTCCTCAACAAATATAAGTAAGTGCTACTATAGGCAAGTTTTGTAAATATTTACAAGTGTTTAGTGATATTTTCAGCTTATTTATTGACCTAAAGTACCCACTGCTGATCAATTTTTTTTAGGGGTATGACTTGCATCACCAATTTGCTTCTCAATCACCAGTAATATGTTGTAGCACTTTGATTCTCCCCAAGCAACCAGTGTTGTAAGTTATTACTGAATCCCACATTCCTATTTTCAAAGTTTCAAATGCTATAAAAACCCGTTTGGGAATACAAGACCATACAACATTGTGTATGATTTGTTAGGGTTTTGGAATTTTCTGTGTAGACGTCACTTTAACAATGTTCTTCGAGAGAGGTCTTGAAATATAGTTTGGATTTTCTTTGTGACTGCTTCTGCGAGTGAGTTTTTGTGTGTACATTTTTTTTAGTTATTAATGTCTTTTTAAATTTATACCATTTCAATTTGGGCAGTGCCCGTATTGCGGGTCCTCATCAGTAGCCAACTTATAAAAATAAGTAGCCCATCCTGATTTCCTTTAAAACATTTTATTTTTAAAATTCCCGATTCTCTGAATTTTTACTATTACTCATACTAATTATCACTATCACAAACACTACAACTAAATGTTGAATAACAGAACTTGGAGTGACAACACAAAAAGATAACATTACATCCGGAAATAGCAGCTGCTAGACAATTATTTCTGTCATTTTCTCTGGGATGCCAGTGACATCTGAATAGTACAGTTTGTAATTCTGTGTAAAACCATAAAAAGTGGCAAGGACATCAGAATGTGCCAGAAGGTGAGATAATTAGAATAAAGGCTCAGAATTCAGCGAAAAACTAAAAAATTGCACAGTTTTGCTTTTTTTTATTAAACTATTTCACCTAAAAATTAACTCCATATACTTATTTGTTATACATCAAAATGTTTAGTATAATTGTACATTTTCAAAAAGTTCATGTCATACTCCTCTTTGATGTTTAATATTTATTAATATAATCTGAGCTTTAGATTTCTTTTTTTTTCTTACTTCAAGGAGATGTACAAGGTATGCATTCAAGCATGTCCGTGAAGAAACATTTTATAAAGTACGAGTAAGATATCCTAATCTCACTAAATAAATTTCAATAACTTGATTGAATAACTGCCTTACACATAACCTGACAGTTATAACAGTTTGTAAACAAGAGAAAAAATCTTAAGCTAAGGTTCTTGTTTGTAGGTAAACAATCTTAGCTCTTATTTAACAATAGCTTATAATACTTTGTATGTGATAATATTAACTAAATTAAATTGTTTTTTTCTAGATAGGCAGTTTGGATAGACTCTCATTATCAAACCAAGCTCAGTTGCTATTGATCAGTGCGAGTAGTGTAAACTGGTTGTCAGAGCACATACATGACGAAAGCCAGTGCACTAGGGTAAAATCATTTTAACATAAATAATATTACTTGACAAGACTAATTTTGTTAAAGTTTTTACAATTTTTATTCAGAGCTTTATTTATAATAAATAATAAATACTAGTAAAAATTAATAAATAAATACTAGTATAATATAATTAATATTATTATACCCATTTATCGCTTTTACCATAGAAAAAACTAAATTATATTTTGCCATAATTAATTTTGTAAAAAGATACATTGTATTCTGTGACACATTAGTGACTGTCAGCTCCTGTGTGAATTTTCGGCTGCTTGAAAATGTATTGTATTGTTAAGGTAATTAAATAATAAAAATCATTTTAACAAGCTTTATATGAATACTTTCTACGTTACAGATTTAATAGTTTTCTTAAAATATGTTGTATGGAAAGATAAAAGTAGGGATAAATTGAAATTTAACAAGAAAAATAACATTTTTTAACTCCACGCTACCCTTGCCAATATTTAGAAACCATACTCGGCTACTATTATACACCTATTAATTTCAAAACTAATAAATAAATATTAATATATGAACTTCCTAATAATAGCACTTTATATATTTATTTTATAAACTAAATAAAGTTATTATGTCCTTTACTTTAGTATTATTTGTAATACTTTTAGTTATATTACAATTTATAAAGATAAAGTTTCACCACAGGTGAAGTTAAGGCTATAAACACAAGACATATATACAACTCACGATTATGAAACTTTAATCTCAAAGGCGTTTTAATGACATTATGTCGTCATCAATAGTGATTCTATCACAAACGTATAACTTTAATTAAAAAAATAGTACAACACCTATAATATATATTTCTAATAATATAATGATAAATATTATAGATTATCATCCATTTCATTAATTAAAGTGATATGTTTATGATAGAATCACTGATAATGATGACAGTGTCAATAAAATGCGTTTGAGAATAATGTTTTATAATTGTGAGTTGTATATATTTCTTGTATTTATTTAGTTCAAACATTGTTAATAAATGTTGTGATTGTGACCTAGTCGAGTCGCCTTTCCAGATGAATTTCCTTGCAGATGTAACAAGATGTTTTTGGCCCTAGATTAATAACGAGGTAGTTGTTTTTAAAATTATAAATTATATTGTATTTTTTTACTTCTTTATTTTTTTCTACTTAAAAAATGCCCGTGTAACATAACTTGTGATCTTCATAAAAGTGGTAAAGTCACAATGACGACACTAGGATTAGACAACAACATATTTCCCTCCTTGGACTTTTGCTATGTTTTTACAGAATATTAATAAAAAAAACATTTCCAACTATATCTATAAAATCAAATGTACAAACTACGGTAGATATAAAGAACAACTAAATATAAATCTCAAACTAAATATACAAAAGTTAAATATAACAAATGTCAATAGCAACACACCTTATAAAAAAAATAAACACCATTTTTTAACACACCTTGTGCAATGATATAAAAATAATAAAAGATACATATCTAAATTAGGTTTACAAATGAATATAAAGGAAAATTTACACAAACATAATAACATAAAAATATTCAACATATTACGCAGTAGACAATACACTAGCAATAATGAAAAATATTTAATGCAGTAATAAAAAATCTGGCAACAATAAAATAACAGTAACAATGAATTTGTTCACTTTGAGTTGTTCCGACGATAGAATAGCAGGTACTAAGCAAAAACACTCATTTTTGGAGAAACAAACTATAGAAAATTTTAAATTTTAATTGATATAGTTTATATTATTTGTGTATAAAATTTTGATGACATTTACTTAACGAGGAACTTAACATTAGACTGGTTTGTTGAACCATTCACCTTAGAATCAGATAATACTATTTTGTTTATGCAGGAAAGTATATATTTTTTATAACTGTAAATTGCATAGTATAACACATACTAAAAAACAATATTATGAAAACATTAAAAAATGTAAACAATTCTCCAAGATAAATCTTTTTAATTTAATGTTGCAGGAAAGCATGTTAAATCGTTTCAGAAGTACAGTAAACTCCCGATTATCCGTGGAATAGGGTAGCCCGGCAACAACTGATAACCGAATTCCCCGGATAATCCGCTATGAACAAAGAATAGGCAAAACGATCGATAATCGATTATTATACCATAAGTTACACAAATAATGACCCCGGTTAATGCAATTCACAAATAATCTTCAGAGGACATGATAAATACAGAAAATAATTTAAAATGTCGATGTATTTGACGGATTATAACATGTACATTTATATGTCTAACTATTTACAATACGTACATAAGTATATGTCAAAAGTAAGATATATGTACATATCTATGTACACATGTAATTTCCTTTACACATAATTCAAAAAAAAAACTGTCACTTTCGTCATTTTTTTGTGAGCATTGATTTAGCTTTAATGTGCGATCTAAGTTTCTTGAGAACCATTCTGTCGCACAGTGTCTAGTTGTGTCACAAAGCCATAAAGATCGATAATGTATATGACAGACATGGATAATGCATATGTCACGTACTAGACTATTTATAGCTGAGATTACCTTACATTTGTTTATAATCTCATGATACGCATTAGGTTTTCGGGCGTCCAAGCATTTTGTCATTGTCTCTTATATACAGTAGTCAGCTCGTCCCTTTTATTTCGCTTACCCGCGTCGGGATGCTTCCCTTTCAATTTAAAAATTAGTACATACATATTTACATATCTGTTCCCTTCACCATAACTTCTATTAAGCCTTATATGTATTTACGTCGTAATTCACCGTTTGGAAATTTAAACACATGAATCTGATTGGAATAAAAATTGGATATTTGTAAAACAATGACAGACCCCGGATAATCTGCAAACTGGTTAAACCTTCTATGGATAATCGGGAGTTTACTGTAATTTTGTAGTACAAGTGTTTAAAATTTTGATGGCATTTACTTAACCAGGACCTTAACATTAGACTGGTTTGTTGAACCATTCACCTTAGAATCAGATTATGCTATTTTGCTTATGCAGGAAAATATACATTTCTTACAACTGTAAATTGCATAGTACAACATATACTAAAAAACAATATTATGAAAACATTAGAAAATGTAAACAAATCTCCCAGATAAATCTTTTGATTTTAATGTTGTAGGAAAGCATGTTAAATCGTTTCAGAAGTAATTTTGTAGTACAAGGTGCCAGCAGTGCGTTTGTAGAACAGGAGTGGACTGAAGTACATATTGGTAATAACAAGTTCAAGGTAAATGTTTATAAATGAAAAAGTACACATTTTATCATGATTCTAACTGAGACCGGAATATTTTTTTTTAATGGTTAAAAGTTTTCTTTAACAGTAATGGTTAACATCGTCTGTAACTATTATACAGAATGTCACTCTTAATAGATACAAAACTAATATAAGTGCATGTAAAACTAATATTAAGAGTTATAAGAATTCTTACAGCTCTTATTTCAGAATTCAAATGTCAATTCTTTGAATCTTTGCTTAATTATCTTGTTTAAAATATCATTATATTTAATATTTTAAGCAACAATGTAATTTTTTACTTTTGCCTTTATTAGTTCTAAAGACTTGAGTTTTTGATGGTACTCAGCGCCTTGAAATATTTTAACAAAATAAAATTGTTTCTTGTTCTGTTTTATTAACTCATAGAAATTTTGATTAAACTTCTTATAACATGCAGTATCTTCTTTTTATTATCCTTTCTACGATTAAAATTAGGAGTCGCATACAACTTTTTATTATAAAAGGACATTATTGATTGCTTCCATGACACATGGAAGGAAGTCTAGGTATAATTTGGCACTTGAAATTAACAAACCCAACAGAAATGGCAAAGATATTGTAGTATGTCATAGAAAATCTGTCTTTAAAGGTGCTGCCACCTAACTTAACAACACATCCCAGCAACCAGCATTAGGTATTGATGAAGATCACTTATTGTTATAAAAATGTTATGCCTCAGTAACTTTTACATAAATTTACTTGTGTTATTAGTTCAGCAGATTGTTATTTTGTCAAATTGAAATGAAAATATTTCACTGTTTGTCATGAAGAACAAAATCTCCAAATAGTTTGGATTTCAGCCCTTTTTTGGTCATTTTCTTCCATTATTTCACCATAATAAGCTCCTATCTTCAATTCTGATTTTTAAACAATTAGAGAATTGCAACTCTGCATTGTTACTGATGACATTAGTGTAAATTGGCTTCATTCCTTAACACATTGAGTGCGGCAATGTTTTATAGTTGCACATCAAAATTGCTGGAAAAATATTATTGATTACTTTGCATTGAAAATGTTGTTGATGGACCCAATATGTCATCTGAAGTTGGCTAGGCACTCATTTTTATCAGTTTTGGTGAAGTTCATCTACGTACTTTGCCGATAATGCCGGCTCTCGTATCTCAGGTGATGGTTGTCGACTGTCTAATTGTTGGGTTTCTCTCCCAATTGTTGCTGGATACCGACAAACCCTTTTTCCAGTCACAACACTTAGTTATAGTTATAGAAAAAGTACCACAAAAAAATTTAAGTACCGACAACCCTTCCTACCGCCATTTACAATGTTTTTCAATAATAAAAATAAGTCTATGCAATGTCAATAAGTAATTCATATCTAAATAGTTTTAACACAATGTTTATAATAATTTCTAAAAAACACCAAAATAGACCATTTTGTACTCAGCTTAGGTAAACTAGTCCTTACTTAAAAACTTATAACATAAATTCCTTAAAAAATAAATTAATGTTTCAAAACTTTTGCTTTTTATGAAATCTTGTGTAGTATTTATCGGATCTAAAGCATTACTTATCAGACAGAGAATAGGTTTACACTTCCATTCTATATACAAAATATTTATAAACTCACAAATCAATCACAAATGACATGTTTACGTCTTTTTGTGATAAGCGCCAAAGCACTTTAATCGCCAGTAAGCTTATTATGTGGGTAAATGAAATATGAAAATGTGGTTTTGTTGTTTATTGTTTACATACAAAACAAAAAAATATTAAGTGTGTTGCAGAGATAATAAAATACAAATACCTCAAAAACAATGTTGGAGTTTATTTAGTTCTTATTTACGCTATAAAAAAACTATATCAGGCCAATTGGCCCAACACATACACACACACACACACACACACACACACACATATATATATATATATATATATATATATATATATATATATATATATATATATATATATATTTAGGTTAGTTTTGGTTGGTAAAGATTATTTAGATTTTTTGGACTAGGAGACTGACAGACTTACCT
The DNA here is from genome assembly GCA_036971475.1 of Prosapia bicincta. Taxonomy (NCBI): domain Eukaryota; kingdom Metazoa; phylum Arthropoda; class Insecta; order Hemiptera; family Cercopidae; genus Prosapia; species Prosapia bicincta. The sequence goes on along the minus strand of JBAIZL010000001.1, from coordinate 155,795,320 downwards.
TGGTAAGAGTCCACACTGTAGTCTTGAAATAGAAACACAAAAGTGTTTCTATTTCAAGACTACAGTGTGGACTCTTACCAAGGTAAGTCTGTCAGTCTCCTAGTCCAAAAAAAAAAAAAAAAAATATATATATATATATATATATATATATATATATATATATATATATATATATATATATATATATATATATATTATAAATTAAAAATATTTCAAAAACAAGAATACTTTTAATGAATATATTTATTCATAGCTTTTCGCCGATAAAATAGTACCAGCATCTTCAGGAAAATAATTATCTAATAAAATATTTTTACAAAATTAAATCACATGTGCTACAAGCGACCATATGTTTATTAGTATTGTACTTTATGTAATTTTTTCTATAACATCAATGACCTTATAAATAGTTTGGTGCCTTGATCTCACTTGAATTTGTTCATCAATTCATTTGTCTTTAACTTTATGCTTATAAATTTCCAATGTTTCAAATATAATCATTTTTAATCCTTTATTTAATCGTTTTATTAATTTCATATTTTCTATTTCCGGAAACTCGTGTTCATTATTAATACAATGCGTAGCTAAATTTGATTTGTATATGTTTGGTTTGACATAACCGTTTAAATGTTCTTTGTATCTTTCTTTTAATTTCTTTTTTGTTTGTCCTACATATAATTTATTACAAGTTTGACATTTTATATTATATACTCCATTTCTTTCGTGCATATTATTTTGATTTTTGTTATTGTTTATTAAATTTTTAATTTTATTATCAGTTTTATATGTAATTTGTAAATTTGTTTCTTTAAATAATCTTGTAATTTAAAACATAAAATAAAATATCATAACATAATAAAATATCAAATAAAATAACATAATTTAAAATATCTTGTAATCTTGATAATAAAATTAAAAATTTAATTTACTATCATATTGTGTATAAAAGTATTCTTGTTTTTGAAATATTTTAAATTTATTAACTATATTACAAGAAAACATATCACCATATTTAATGTAATATAATATGTATATATATATATATATATATATATATATATATATATATATATATTCTTGATATTTTACGTTATCCATTGTTTTTTGCACTGACTTTATGAAGTTAATATATTACTATTGTAAGTAATTTTATCCACCATTAAGTGCAATAATTTTAAGGCACCTTTCGGTCACTTGACCATTGTCGAATCATTGATATTTTTCTGGTGTAGATGTTCGGTCCGTGATATTGGACTTAATGAATTATTGCACTTAATGGTGGATAAAATTACTTACAATAGTAATATATTAACTTCATATATATATATATATATATATATGATAGCAAACGTATTATGATAACTTACGTATCATATAAATTATGATAACAAACGTATTTTTGTACTTAGATATGATAGGAGAACAAAAAATAAGTACACATTATTCAAAAATAGGCTTCAAATATTTTGGCAATTCTCTGGAAAAACGCCGATATTGTGGCCATGTTGGAGACCCTTCGTCGTCATTGTCGAAGCTGTCAGACCTATCCTTGGAGCCATTTTTGTTGTCAGAGTAGACATTCTCCAATAATTCAACCTCATTATCCATATTCATTGTACAGAATATATTAAACAATGACACACTTCAAGTAACACTAAACGATAACATAGTTTCCAATCTCATGTACCAGTGGAACAAAAAAAAAAAACGCATTGAACTGTTCACAAAGACTGGCACAATAACCGATAAGCGATACAATGTTTTATGGCAATGGCTAACCTCATTGATCAATGAATTGATCAGGGACAAGGCATGTACATGAACGCCTATCACCTTGGGTGCCAATAGGGCAAGGGAGTTCACGCACGCCCACCGCACTCAGTGTGTTAATTATTTGTCTATGCATTATTATTTACACATGTGAATGAACGTATGACTTATGTGAATAAATTATACATCTTCATTCTTTACTATGTATAAAATAAAAGAGTTTTCAAGTATAAAATATGCTCAAAGTTTATACCTTGCTTTTCCATTAAGCCTTTAACTACAGAAGTTTTTAAGTCAATTCATCTTGTTGTACTAGGTTTTTTAAAAATAATTTTCTAAATTGGTTTTCTTATGTATCTTTTATTTTTAAAAAGAAAATATAATTGGTTTTACTGACTGAATTACTACAACTAGGATGATTGTAATCCATTCTATACACTCCATATTTACTACACACATGTAACTGTGAATAAAAGTTTGGATTATGCTAGAGCTAAGTGGAGTAACATCTGTACCACAATTTACGTGATTTTGTCTCCTTTTAGGAGTACACTAATATTCAGCGTATTCAACTTTTAATTTAGGTTGGAAACACTACTGGGCACTTATTTAAAATATTTTTAAAAATACTAGTGCATTTGAAAAAGTAAAAATACGGATTGGCAGTCACCTGGTAACCATTTATAATAGTTTTTGCAGATTAAGGGTTAAAATTTTATCTTGTTTTCTATTCCCTTCAATATAAATCTCATACTTCTTAAAAGTCAACTCAGTCTTTTACTTAGAGGTGCTCAAGAAAGTAAAACACCTGGTCGCACACATGAGAGCTGACATCAAAGACAGGGAAAGCTCCTTCATGACGATACCGCCAATCACAAGGCCTTCATTGTTACCAACTTCCTTTTCCAGAGCAGCACTGCAGTGTTACTAGAGCTCGCTTACATTTTTTAATTGACTTTGAAACTTTTTTTATTTCCCCGATTGAAGAGAGAGCTGAAAGGAAAGCTTGGGACTCTTAGAAAATTCATAAAGCATGTTACAATGTTTCTAAGAGATATTCCTGTCAAGGCGTATCAGGGTGCCTTCCAGGTATGGTGGATACGTCTCCACAACGCTATTGATGCTAGAAGAGAGTATTTTGAAGAACTTTACTAGTACGATCAATAAATATATATTTCCAAGAAAATGTGCATTAGTTTTATAATGGACTCCATACGACTACGAAGATTTCTCAAATAATCACTTGAATGGAATTTTTCTGGTTATTATTGTCAACGCTTTGCACTGTTTAACACAAAGTTTCCAAACAAACATGACAAAATGCAATAGATTTTCAAAGAAAATTTAGAAATGAATTGGTTGAAAACATATCTAATAGCAATAAACCCAAACAGTCTTCTGCTTTAGGAAAAGAAGCTGAACTGGAATGACAAATTCCCGTTGCTATAATAATTTAATAAAAACAGATCTAAAGATTGCATTGTTTATAATAATCCAAGTAGGGATAGAGTCAACAAAAATGTTTAAAAATTCTATTTTAAAACTTGTGCGAGTTCTAAGGGTTACATGTTCTACTTTGTTGTAAAAAAACTTCATAATTCAACTAATTATTAACTTATTTTGTTATTGAAATACTTTTTTGGTTTATTTATTTAGTATTTTGGTTTTTTTATTATAATTGTTTCATATGTATTTATGTATAATTTATCATGTATGCTTTTATATATATCATGTTTTTTTTCATTATTCCTAAAGAGGTATATAAATTTCTATTTGTAAATTACTTTTTTTCCGTGTAAAAATCAGACAATATATTTATTCAATAATGCATCACTAATAAGTAACTTCTTTTACTAGTTTTATTGATTCTATCATCTATTTCCTATTTATTCGGCCGCTGGTCAAATAGCTCAAAGAGTTAGTGCTATTTATTTAATATGTCCAATTTATTAATCATCTGATATTACGTTTTGTCTTTGTAGGTTATTGGTCCATGTGGTCGTTGTCAGATGATTTGCATCGACCAAATGACAGGAGAGCGTACTAAAGAACCTCTTACAACTCTGTCTACTGTGCTTCAAGGCAGACTTAAGTTTGGGATATATCTTAGTCATGTAGATAGCAATAACTATAGAATCAGTATTGGGGATAATATAAAAGCTTTCACAACTAGTACCAAATAGATTGTTTTATTTTATTTACAGTAAGCCCTCGTTATTTGCAGTAACGGTATTTGCGGTTTCGCTTATTAGCGGTTGGCAAAATTACAACATTTTCCACTAATATTTATCATATTTTAAAACAAAGACAAGAAAGATAGTATAGTTACTTTGCAGGTTGTGGAATAATGTGTTCTCATTTTATTTCTTTTGTACAAACATCCATAATGTTTTTATGCTACACTACTAGGCCTACTACTCAAACGATAACTATCCAAACAATCTTGATTCGTGTTACTAGATTTTGAGTTAATGCTCAGCATCCTTTTAATAAGGATGTTACAAGGAATCCTTATTTAAAACAACAATTTTTCACGTGGTGTTATTGTCACTGACAAATAACTATGAATCAATCCAATGCCTGCTTCCAGCTCTGTATATACATTTGGCATCACTACTATTTACTTGCTACTGTATAAGTACTTATCAAAAATCCAAGCAACGGTAATCGTATCCAGCGGCCATAACTAACTTGAATTTTGTTTATCCCATCAATTACCAAACAGGTGTCGCATCTGTTTGTTGTAGCTACTAGTTTTCGAAACGTTCCATCTACTTGTGGAATTGTTTAGGGAAACTTTTTTGTTTAGTTTTATCTTTTCCATTTAATTGTTTATCCAAGATAAACAACTTTGGTTTATCATCAAACTCTGATAGGGTAAGAAAAGGCAAATAAAAGTTATACCGTTGATTGGGAAAATTGACTTTTTAGATAAATTAGAATGAGGTCAAAGCATAGAATTGTTCACGAAGCATTTTAGCATTAACGAGTCAACAATGTGTTGCATAAAGAAAATATAAGAAGGAGTGTCAGAGAAGGGTCTTTTCAGTCGGGGAAAGTTACCTCTGTGTGTCGCAATATAAACTTCGAGAAAATGGGAAAATCCCCAAGTGTAGGGATAGAAAAACAATTACAAAAAAGGATGCTTCTTAGTTCAATTATTGGTGAAAAGGCTAGGCATTTTTTATGATCATTTTGTTCAAAACGGTAGTGAATCTACGGATGTCAATCATTTTCAGAAAGTAAAGGCTGGTTTGACAATTTCAAGAGAAGGTTTTCTCTTTACAATGTGAAAATTGCCGGTTAATCAGCATCAGCGAATTATGAAGCCACCAACTCGTTTCCATCACATTTTTAAAATCTTATTTCAGAGAAAGGCTACACAGTCAATCAAGTTTTTAACTCAGATGAGACTGGACTCTTTTGGAAAAGAATGCCTTTACGAACTTTCTTATAAAGGAGGAGAAATCTGCTCCAGAGTTTGAGGCCACAAAAGATCGTTTGACTATTCTACTGTACTGTAGTGCTAGCGGTTACATGGGGAAACCAATGGTAGTTTACAGATCCCTAAACCCTAGACCACTGAAGGACAAGGATCACCTTCCAGTGTTAAGGAAAATGAACAAAAAGGCATGTGTAACCGGAGAACCTTTTACAGAATGCTTCTATATTTTTGTTAAGGAAACAGTATGTTTTTTAATCAAAGTCTGTTCTTTTTAAAGTTCTCATAATAGGCAATGCGCCTGCGCACACCACACATCTAAATTCATTACATCGTAACATGAAAGTGTTTCTCTTACACAACAGCCTTCCTTCGACCTGTAGACTATGGCATCACTATCTTTGTCATACTTTTGGTGAATTATATTACATTGGAGGTTCTATGTTAGAAGAAACTATGGCAACTCTGTGTTAAACAGACGATCTCAAGAACATACTCACAACATTGCTACTGATAATATCTCAATAGCACATGGAATTAACGTTGAAGGATTTGAAGACATTAACAGTGAAGATGTTGACAATCTTTTGAAAAGTACGAATGAGAATTTGATGGAAGAAGAGCTGGAAGAACTAATTACTGAACCTGTGCTTATCTGGGATAACGAAGACGAAGAAATCATTAAAAAAATGATCGTCTATGTTCTCATTAAAATCTGTCAGTGAAATTCGACATTTACGGAAACCGTTAGCTACAGCTGTTACTGAAATTGATCACTTTCTAGAATGGGCATTAAATTTTAATCAAAAGCTAGAAAAAGCACTATCACCATATAAAAAAGTGTGTAAATAACTATAAAAAAATCACCCACAAAGTAAATAAAAATTTTTTTAAATCAAATCATCAGTGTTAAAAGTTTTTTTGTCTAAATTTAGGTGTTTAACAATGAATAATACATGTGTCCTGTGCGGAAGCGCACATATTTAATAGAATTTTCGTCTTTTTGGATTGAAGGAAAATGTAAGTAAGCAATCCTTCAAAAGGAAAATATAAGATATTAATGTAATTATGCAGCGTGTAAATATATCATACTGTATTATAAGTGTACAGTATAGCTGTAAGTAATGTTAAAATTTTATGTTGAACATAACCCTTCGCTTTCTATATACAGTTGCTTTCAGTATTTGTAGTAAGTGCAGTGAGTGTAACCCCTGCAAATAATGAGGGATTACTGTACTAAAATTTTTAATTGAATTTTATTTTTAAAATGGTAAAAATAAAATATTTGTTTAAATTTGTTATAAAAAATATAAAGTAATATTGAATGTAAAAATAAGAATGAATGCAAGGTAAGATACCTTTAGGTTTTAAATTTTTTCATTGAAGCAGAAGTACTTACTTCTTACTTACTTCAGCCAACGCCTGTCTTTGACCTCTCAGCCATCCGATGCCGTGCCTCCCAGTATAATGTAGCGAGTCCTTCCCTGGACTCCTCGTGAAAGATATCCTTCAGGCCATCACAACTGGTAAGATGCTCTGCCGTCAATTCGTTGTCGGAGCAGAGTGGGCAGATTGGTGTGTCTACCACTTTCATGCGATGCAGGTAGTCATGTCCAGTGGTCATCCTAAACAAAGCCACGGCTACGCCTCTCGGAAGATCCAGTGGTATGCTTGATTGGATGATCTTTTCCCATTGCTTTCTTGTAACAGCTTGTTTCCTGTCCCGTTTCACGGAGTCGCTGATAGTGCTGTTTATACTCCGACAGACACTGCGGTATGAGAGGGGGAGGATCGGCTGCGCCATGGAGCAGCCATGCTTGGCCAAACTATCTGCTTTTTCGTTTCCTCTGATGTCACAGTGCCCCGGCACCCACTGTACTGCGATCTGTGTTGTTTTTTGTAACATGCGGAGTGTTTTCTGGCAGTTGTTTATTTCCTTCCCTTCTTGTGGCTTTGGGGAGGCGATTGCCTGAATCGCCGATGTTGAGTCCGAGAGGAAAACTACCTTCTTGGTGTTGGCCAACAGAAGAATCTCTCTGGCCACTTTGCCGTTGGCGATCACTTCTCCTTCGAAGTTGGTTCCATTTTTCCCCACTGCTATTGATTTTTGCCCAATTGAGGAGAAATATCCGGCTCCGCATATGTCATGCATTGCCGATTTATCTGTGTACACACGCAGCCATTCGTTGGCCGGATACCTCTTGTTGATCATAGCTTCTGTTAGTACTTTGAGTTCGCAGATTTGGATGTTGGCTTTTCTCAGGCTTACACCAGATATTGATGTGCACGATAGTATTTCGGTCCTTTCCTTTATATATTTCGTTTTCTTGAAAGGTTGTCGCTCTGATTCTTTCAATCCATGTCTTCTTCTTATTTCTGCGGCTTTTACCAGTGGTGTGACTTGGGTTTTAAGCCTTTGGTTTGCACATCTGTATTTCTTTCAGAAGTCATCGTTGGTTCTTAAGGCCCTTTCGAAGAATTTGATAGTAGCTTTGTCTCTGCGAGCATTAAGAGGCTCAATATCTGTTTGACTTTCTAACGCTGTAATTGGGGTAGACTTCGCAGCACCACATATCAGTCTCAATGCATTGTTTTGGACTGTATTCAGGTCTTTTTTTGCATTATCAGAAGCCGTGTTGTAAGCTTCTGAGCCGTATTCAAGGATTGGGCGGATGTAAGACCTGTATGTAGTAATGAGAACGTCCTGAGTAGCACCCCACTTCGTTCCAGTCACTCTCTTCATCATATTCAGCCTTTTTACAGCTTTTGTTACAGCACCCTCTATATGTCCCGACCACTGGAGTTTGCTGTCCAGAGCGATACCCTAGTACCTGGTTGATCGCGTTATTGGCAGGTCAGTAGTCCCTATTACTACATTTGGATCGTAAGTTTTAGTTGATAGCGTGAATAACTGTGCCATGGTCTTGTTTTCGTTAATAATCATATCGTTTTCGGAGCACCATCTTTTGACTCCACCTAATGTCTCATTTATTTTGGTTTCCAAGGAGTTGATGTTGGTGCTGGTCGCCCATATTATCATATCATCTGCGTAACAGAGTACTTCGACTCCCGGGTTATTTACCTTAATGTTGCAGATTAAATCATTCATGTAAAGGTTGAAAAGAGTATAACTGCTGTCCGCTCCCTGCGAGAGTCCCCTTCTCTGTTGATGGAACTGAGAACTTCAGTTTCCATAGCGGACCTTTATAAATCGTTGGCTCAAAAATTGATTTATCCAGTTCAACATGTTTCCTGCCACTCCGTAGTTGGCAATTTTGTTATAGAGGAGTTTTCTGCTAACTGTGTCGAAACTAATTGAAACAGAAGTAGACTTGTTAAATTCGCCTAACGCGCTTCCCTGTTCAATTAATTTTTCCTCTAGTTCACTTGTTTTTATTTCTGTTTCTTTTTTACAAATTTCAACTTCTAACTGGAATGCTTCTAGTATTTTTTGTCTCTCCTTCCGTTCTTCATATTCTCTCCTACTTTCCTCTTTTTCTTTTTCTCTCTCTGCCTCCCTTTCTGCCTTATCTAGCTCTCTTTCCTTCAGTCTCTTTTCCCTAGCTGCATTTTCTATTTCCCTTTCTTGTTTTTCTTTTATCCATCTTTCTTCTTCTATTTTTTCTCTAGCGGTATTCTATGCCTCTCGTTCTTGTTTTTCTTGTCTCCTCCTTTCTTCTTCTAATTCTTTTTCTTTTCTCCTCCTTTCTTCTTTTCTTTTTTCCTAGTGGCATTTTCTGCCTCTCTTTCTTGGTTTTCTTTTTCTTTCTCCGCTTTGGAAAAAGCAAGTAATTTGTCAATTTTCCTACTTAACCAGATAATGGACCTTGCTTGCTCGCTACAGTGCATAGCAGTGATTTTCATTTTTAAACTTTTAAAATAATATTTTTAAAAGATTTTGGCCAAGTGCAAAATCTTCTACTTTGAGACTCTTTTGGCCATCTCAAAACGCGTCTGATACTTTTTAAGATCTGATTTCAAATGAATTCGTTAAAAAATCAGTAAACATCTAATAAATTATATTTAAAAAATACTTAACTAAGTGAATACGTAGTGGCTTACTTGCTGACACGTTTCAAAACATTCGTTCCTTTTACGAAGCCAACCCTCTACTCTAAGCCATTACGTATTCACTTAGTTAAGTACTTTTTAAGTATAAGTACTTTTCAAGATGATTACATCAAGCAACTATCTAATAAATGTAACTTTTTTTACTTATAATATTTTATTAATTACTACAGTAAATTTTAGTTTTTATAAAATATATTCCTTCAATAAAAATATAATTATTGAATAAAAAATGTATAAATTCATATTTTTGGCGATTTTCATTGAAAATTTTGCAAAACTATTAGCTTTAATCTATTTATAGTTAAAATTTTCATGTTAAATGTAAAAAATCTGTGTTATTGATTATTGTAAAATTTAATGTTATATTTTCGTTTTATTAGTTGAAAACTTTGCAAAACTATTAGCTTTAATTTATTATTTGTAGATCAAATTTTGGTGTTGAAATTCTTAAAATTCTCATCTTTACTTCTGTTAAGAATGTTTGTATATATTTGAGTACATTTTTCTGCCTTTCCTAACATTACAATATTTTCCTTTGTTGAAAACAATAGTACTCAAGTACTTTCTAAATTTTAAAAATGGAGTAATTCTGAAAAGAGTCAACAAAGGCATCTTAATGTTGAGAAAATCAGAAAAATTTACTGAAATATATTTAGTGTTATATGGAAAAATTCTGTATTATTCTTTCTTTTATTATAACAAATGTTTAGGTAATTTCTCAATACACAAGATTAAAAGTTTTTCTCAATTCAAAATTTCTTATTTGTTGATTCCATCTTCATGTAAGCTAATAGTTTTCACTAAAACACATTAAATATTTTACACCTTGCCTATTGTAGCATTTACTTATATTTGTTGAGGATGGTTGTTTTGCGAGATGTGTCACATTGTCAACTCAGATCGTAACTCTCAGAGTAACACTATTGAGAGTTACGAACAAAAATTTAGTAAAAATTTCTGTAGACGTGCCTATAAACATTTTCACTTTTGTTAGCATTGTCCCAGGACCAATTTTTTTTCTTGACACACAAAAGACATTGGAAAAGTGATAAAAATCCAATGAAAAAGATCTCGACTTGACGAATTCTAAAGATATGCTTCTTTACATGTCTGCAATGGGATTGGGAGCATATATCACTTAGACTTCTTCTGAGATTATCAGTGTCTGTATTGTCATGTGAAATATAGTTTTTTGAGCTAAACATTATAAAAGAATATTTACGTTCTACTAGGGAAAGGAGAGACTAACTATATTAGCAATTACATCAATTGAAAGTGTCATGAATTACTTAAATTTCACTCCAACAGTAGACTACACGAGTTCGCTTCAATAAAATCTAAAAAGGGTCACATATAATAGAGCATAATAAAAATTGTTATATAAAGTGGAGTTTATAGACTAGTATAGAAATGGATAGGGTTGTTTTAATGAATTAATATGAATTTAAGATATTAAGTTTGTGTAGTCTGAGAGTTTATTGAAAAATTTACGAATTGTTTTTATTTTCATTTTACCCCTCTTAGGGGTAGAGAAAAAATATTTGTTTGGCTGCCCCAAAAACCAGTTGGGTATGTCACTACTCACAACTGTGTCATCATATTTTCCACTCTGGAATAACCAGTTGAAAACCTGCTGGTGCTAGTGTGATAGAATAGGTAGTCTTCAGCGTAGGAACATTATTTTTCATAAGATACTGTTTCATAATCTGGGAGTGATGTGGCGAATTAGTTTTGAAAAAAATATATATATTTTACGGATCATTTTAATGAAAGGGTAATTGCATCTTTTAACTGTCTTAGAATCTCCACATAAAGGTTTTTTTTCATAGGAATACATTTTTTATGAATGCACTTCTGTTAATCCAAAAACTTTTCTCCCAGTTTTTGTATAAGTAAAACTTATGGTATCTTTTTTTAAATGTCTTCTCAGCTGATCGACATTTTCATCCATATAGTTTCTTACTTCAGTGTACTTTCATCTACAAGGGTCTTAGCATTATTTCTACAACAAAATGCAGAATTTTTTGACTAGACTGTAGCATAAAAACACTGTTTTGTAGTAGGTAGTATTGGTCAAGGTGAAAGTTCAGTCTTAAACCTAATATGTAAGTTGAAATGAAATTTTTAGCAATTGCTTGGAATGTTTTAAAAAGTTCAATTTTTAACGTTTTATTGTTTCTTTCAGGCACAAAAAATAAGTGAACAAATGTCACACAGGATGACATTTATGTATTTAGGAAATCTCCATTTTAAGACTGGATCTGGAAGAAATAAGAGATGAATATCTGGAAGAAGGAAACAGGAAATCAGAGGATGATACAAACAATAGGTTAGAAATATACATGGACAATTTTAATGGTATAGCAGAAGAAAGTGATAATAGATCTTTAGATGAAATTTTACAAGAAATCAATGAAAAGGTAAACTATATGTGATGACTATAGTGCTCGGTATTGTGGAGAAACGACATCTGGGCTGGTTTAATATACTGAAACTTAGGGAGTTAGTAAGTTATAGTTATGTAGTTTATATATTACATAAACTGTAAGTCCATTTTTTGACTTCACTGTTTCCTTCTAATTCTCTAAAACATTGTTGGTTTTATAAGCTACCTTAGTTAAGATACCCTAACTTAATTTTGCAATAATTTTACCTATGTCATTGAGCTAGCGGCAACCGTCATTGGTGATCTCTTGTTCATTCTAGGCTTTTTTGTTATGGTAATGACGTTTGTCTTGGAAGGAAACAACTTGAAATTTTCTCCTCCTTTTAAACAAAAAGGAGATAACTTATTTCAGGCAATGATAACATATATTATATGTGCTTTACACTTTAAAAACATAGTAATACTTTTCTTCATTCACAATGCCTTCAATTCAAATAACTTGCCCTCCTAGTTATACGAGGTCATTAACCCATTCTGTATTAAATGATTTGTATTCCAAGCAACCCAGCAGGTATGAATTATTTTCGAACTTGGTGGTCGCGGCAACAGAATTTTGTCGAATATAAACTTTAATAAATTTATAAGTATTATTATAACAGAATTAAAAAATATTAAAGGTTAGTATTAGGTATTAATTTCTTAATTGAATTAGGAAATTATCCCTAATTATATCAAGTATTTATTATTTGATAACAATTTAATAAACGTTAAATTGAATTAATTATTTGTAATCATTTTTATTAAACAAATTATTATTAATTAAAAATAATGATAATATTTATTATTTATGTTGAGAATAATAAATATGTAAAATAAATAAATTTAAATATATATATATATATATTTTACTTATGATCTGATGCTATGCGGTTGATTACAGGCTTCCCCTTATAATCACAGAATTAATTATTCACTTGCCGATTGTATAAAACTAAAATAATTTTAAAAACATATTTATACATATTTACACTAATTACATTAGAAAAACTATGTGGAGACAATCGTAAAAAAGTCAACGAGTATTAATCGTTAAAACATTTTATCAGAGTGGAGAGAGTTATGCGGCTACTGTCAGGCGACTTCGCAGTACTCTAGGCCATAATGAAGCACAGAATGAATCAACAGTTCACAAACTCATGAAAAAGTTCTTTGAGACAGGTTCAACAGTGGACCTTAAAAGTAATGAACGACATTATTCTAGCTGAACTTAACAGAACATTGTGTTCATCATCATTTGGGTTTAAGATGTTCTTCTGTACGAAAAATTTGTCAGTAATATCACCCTTATAAAATTCAGTTGATGCAACATTTGAAAGTGGCAAACCACCAGGAGAGACGACAGTTTGTTGACTGGTTATTGAAAATATGGTAAGATGACAGCTTCGCCAACAAAATCGTCAGTGATGAAGCGCAATTCCACTCAAATGGAGTTATTCATAAACAGAACAGCCCTATTTGGGGTTTAGAAAACTCTCTTATGATTAAAGAAATGGAAATGTATACACAGGGAGTGAGAGTCTGGTGCCGCTTTTGGTCGGGTGGCATTATCAGGTCTTATTATTTTGAAGATCAGGGAGGACAAGTCGTGACAGTAAATGAAGACCAATACCGTACGATGAATAAGGAGTTTTTGTGCCCTGATGAGATGGAATGGACATTGACAAGTTGTGGTTTCAGCAGGATGATCCCACCTACCACGCTACAACAATTGTAATGCTCCGTAAATGGTTCTAGGATCGCGTCATTACTCGTAATTTTGACCATCAATGGCCACCAAGGTTGTGTGACTTGATTCCTTGTGACTTTCATCTTTGTGATGAAATTGAAGTGGAAACTTGTCGTGCAGTCATAGTGAATTTCATGGACAGAGTTGTTACGTGCCAGCATAGTAGAGGACACATGCATGACATCATTTTTCGTACATAAAATTGGAAGGTTAGATGAATATATTGATGTATTTAAATTTAGTTTTTCATTGAAATAAAGCTCTTAGTTTGATGTATTAAAACCGTTGCATATTTTTAATCACCCTTTATAAATATATTTTTATTAAAATCACTTCTAAATATAAACTACTGACTGGTGAATAATAAGACTCAGTAAAGACAATGGCTTTTTTATTGAATGTATAAGGTTGACTATGGCACTACGTTTACAATAAATCATAAAAAATAATACAAGATATTATGAAAAAAATATATAGGACTTGATTCAGTCATTGTTACCAATAATAAATATTACAAGCAGATATTTTATTACAATATATACAATAAATACATTAAACATAATTTTGCTAGAATAAAGAATATTTTAGAATAGCCAACTTAAATTTTGTTATAGAAAATGATAAAAACAAATGTTAGTAAAGTTGAAATGTAAAACAATTTCAAATATAAAATAATATTGGTCCAAAGAAAATTACTTATATTATTATATACAAAAGAAAATATTGATAACCAAAATGTGTATATACAATAGCTGTAAATAGATGGCATATCCCATTTAACTTGTGTAACAATCACAATTTTTAATAAAAAAACTTTGTACCATATCACAAACTCCACACCGTTTACATTTTTGATATACAAAATACAAGTGCATACATAAAGCTGATAAATACACATTCAGAAATTCCATTCATTCATACATACTAATTTTATTGATTTTTAAGTAATTCTCATTTAGAAAATTACTACAAAATTAAATTAATTTAGATGTATTATGTTCATATTAAACAACTGAAACTCTTCCAGGTATATCATACAATGTTATATCTCGATCGTTTTCGTGTCAGATCGGTCTTGTCGAATTATCGTTCATTCGTTCCTCTAACCAACAAAATTTATTTTTAAAGTCAAACTAACATTCGAGATAACATCTAATGGACACGGAGGGAACATCAAATTGCATTGATGGCATTCTACTCGGACTGTCTCCGAGAAGCAAAAAAATGACAAAATTAATGTAAAAACCTATATTTTTATTGAATTACAATTACTACTACAATACTAAAAGTCACTGTTATGGTACATTCTGCTTTGTTTACAATTTGAACAAAAATAAGTTTTTTTAAAGTAAAATGCCAAATTGCACAATTTTTTCCTGTTTTAGGAAAAAAAATTTAGGTTTATAGACAAATTTGACTTAAATAACAAGAAAAAAATAGAATGCAATATATTTATATATATGTCCTCATACAATAAACAGAGTGATATTTTTAAGAAAGTTACACTTTTAGAAATTAAATAGAATTTATCTCAAGTTCAAGACTTAATTCATAATATCCTATGAGCAAAGTTGATTCACCTTGTGATAGTTCAAAAATGTGGAAGTTGACTATATGTGTATAAATCACTATTTATACTCTCATGGATGGCAATGAGGGTGATGCCCTTGAATACAAGCTTTTTTTATGCTTCCAAATTTAATTCCAAAAGTGTTTATCTCAATAAAAAAATAATAAGTTGATCCTAATAACAACAATATCTAGAAATATTACAGTTTTTAATTTTATATTCTTGCAACATTTATATAAAGATATCTATACTAAAACTTTAAAAATAAAGAAAGCCTGAAATTATTTTGTTCAAATTTCAAAGCAAAATGTGTTAAATGTTTTCAACAGTAATTTTTAAATAACAAAAAAAATTGTTCTATAACCTAACCTATACTTTAATCTGTTACTATACTCTAAATATGCTAAGAGCAAAATAGACTTTTATACAAGCCTACATTACATACAAAAAGCAGATATTGTACTTTTCATAAAAATAAATATATCACAATGAATTAATATCGTATTGTATTAAACTAAGATAGACTTAATTATTTTTAAAAATCTAATTCTACATATCATATAGATGCATAAGTAAGTTGAGTTATAATTAACAGCAAAATAAACTAAATATGTAGGTATAACTGGGAATCTTTTTTTTAAAGTAACTGTTACTGATTCATACAACCTTTTCTATGTTTAATTTTTATGAATCACTTAAACAATAGTTTATGACTATCCGAACTTTAAATTTTGTAAATTTGTTAAAACTTACTGAGACAGAGTGTTTTCAAAACTGTAACAATCAAAAACGTTCTGTCTCAGTAAGTTTTAACAAATTTACAAAATTTAAAGTTCGGATAGTGATAAACTATTGTTTTAAGTGATTAATAAGATATAAAGTAATGGACTACAAAATTCAAGAATTTAATTTTTAATTGTGTTAATTTTTTTCAACAAGTTAAATAACACAAGTAAAATTCCATTAAGTTTGAATTAAAATTATTGGCTTGATCCAGGATATTAGTTTCATATGGGACATTGTTTTAATTTTTAATGTTATTGTTCATTTCAAATAGATATTTTTCATAGGATATTCTCTCATTAGAAACCAAATTTAAAGCATACAAAGATTGTAATCACAAAATTAAAATATTTTGTTTTATTAATATAAAAAGAAACTAGTCTATGAAGTAGAAAAAATATCATCACTTACTTAGAATAATTTACTGTGGTTTATTTTTAATAAATACACACAACAAACCTCTAACCACAAATATTGTTATTCTAGTCTTATGTACATTTTGGTTACAAAGTAACCATCCTCAAAGACATGACAATACTACATACTGACTAAATTTACACAGTTCCCCCATTTATAGTGAACCAAACTACTTGCCCCCCCACCCCACTCAGAACACCGTGGCCTCTACTCTTCACAAAGCATGGCAACATCCCTCGAGTTAAAGCGAGAAGTCACACATTTTAAATAAGACCAAGCATGGCAATTGTAACCGACTCAAAATTGTACATAACAATCATGAAATTACTTTAAAATTGAATAAAAAATAGAATTTTGATACAGCATCTATCAGAACTTAATAAAATCTGAGGATTATATTTACTAATATATAAACTTTCAAAAACTAACAGTTTTTGTTAAAAAAAAATAACACTTTTAATTAATTTCACATTATTAACATCTAAAATTTAATAATTAGTCTCTAATATACAAACAGTAATACTAGACTTATAAATACTTGGCTTATTTATATGGTTCATTATAAATAAGATAACTGTGTAAAGTTAGCCAGTGTGTACTGTCATGTTTCTGAGGAGGGTTACTTTGTAACCAAAATATACTAAGACTAGAATAAAAATATTTGTGGTTGAGCTTTGCTAAGTGTATTATTTATTAGAAAAAATATTTTAAAAGAAACCTGGATGCTTTATAAAATCATCTTCTCTACAGAAAACCAATTTAATGAATCAGTTCATGAAGTTTAAACAAAGGGGATAAAATAGAACTAGGTAAAGAAAGAAATGTATTCTGGAAAAGGAATTACTTCACCATGCTATTAAACACCTTTAGTGAAATACAGTGCTGAATTTAGGCATAGACTAAATTAAAAAAGTTTTGTTAAGTAATAATTTTTACTTGAAATCGAATATATAAAACACCATCTGCATTTACACATTCATTTTGAAGTTAATAATCCAAGGGACCCAAAAGAATAGTGATTGATATTTTACTTTTGCAGATAATAAATTATTTATTTGTAACAGTTATTAATTGCTGGGCATGTGAGAAAAATTTCTGTTAACAAAAACCTTTTTATTACTATAAAAATTATTCTCCCTTCATGTTTTTTTTTATGACTGAAAAACAATAAGAAAATAATATTAACTTAATATGGATGCCCACTTGAAAAAACACAGATTGGGAAAGTGATATTTTGCAATATTTTTTGTAATCTTTATTTTTTTAAATGTTTGGAATTGGTTTAGGTTGTAGTTTTAAAAAATTAAGTTTTCTATTTTACCCTTCTGTTTGTGTACTATACAGAAAATGGTGGTCATAATTTCTTTTGCCCTGTTACCCATTACCTACTATTCAAGACAGGTAGTAATTCTCATATCTTTGACCTTTCTTGGCCATATAATTTCTTATTACTGTGTAAACCAATAATGGCATGGTTTGTAATTGTATAAAAGCTAATAAAAAATTTCCTATTTGATCAAATTCTAGATTCTGAATCTGGAAAACATCATACATATTATCCTACATTTATGAAATTCAACGCCCCTTTGCATTTACTGGTCTGTTTACTTGGACCAATCTGAATGCTTTGGAATGCATTGTCTAGAGAAACAGAAAACTTTAATAAAAATCAAATTTGTATACTAACCCCAAATGCTTGATTGAATGTAAATCATTAAAAATATTTAGAATACAATACTGTTTTTTATTGAAATCAGCAACAGTCATTTTTAAAAAGAAGACATGGGAGCTGGCAATGGGAGACGCACAAAAGGTATAGCCTGTATACCTGGCCCATGCATGCTCAGGTTCAGGTTTCACATGCATAGCATCATCAGTGAAACTCAACATAGAAAAGTTATTGAGTTTCAAAGTGACAAAATACAATTGCCTAGACTTGGCAGACATTTTAAACACTCAATATAGCCAATATTTGAAAATAATTTGTGAAATAAATTACACCAAAAAAATTTAACCCTTTTCACTTCCTTGACTTGAATTTCTGACATTATAGAACTTTTCAGTAATTAATAGTTCTATCAATAATTAAAACTATTTTATATGGTCTAATTAAGGAAACTCAATATTTATTTAAAATTTATGATCTGTTATCTAATACAATCAGCTGTTGAACTGTTATTGTGTACTTTTTTTAACCTTTAGCCAGTTTGAATGCTATGTAAAACACACTTCCAACATTTTCAAAGCATTATTATTACATTAGTTGTTATAGCTCTCAGCAATAGGGCTGCAACTATTACCTTCAAATACATTTTATTTGTTCCTAGATTTTATTGTTCATGACAATTGGCAAATCTTTGAACTTAATACAATAACTTGCTTGTTATAATTAAAGTAAAATTATGAAAAATGCAAATAGATGGTGAGTCACAGGTGGCGGACAGTGAAACCCCTCAGATATGGTAAGTAGCTGTGAATAAACAGCCATGGTGGCACTGCAGGGTGTAGAGGGATGCTACAGCAGTGGGTGGACACCTTTCAAAAGCCACATAAATCCTACTTGGATGTTAGTGCTGCTAATACAACAAGTAGTGCTCTGTAATCTCTTTTACAGTAATGGAGTTTAATCGCCAAAGACTAGAAGTGGGTCACCTTCAAAAATCAAGCCTAGGGCAGGTCAAGCTCTTTAGTTGTAGTGAAAACAATTGGACTAAGTTAGGGAAACCCTGAAAACAAATAACTTGGTTATCCTGTCTGTTAGGGGGTTGAACAATGAACTAAAGGCCCAACTATGTAAAACATATTTTGTTCAGAAAAGCAAAAAAGAGAATGAACTGGTCAATATATCAATGCAAGCAGAACAAGGTAATCCCAAAGAACTATAAGAAAATGACCTTTCATTAGCTACTTGTAATGTGAACACAATGAAGAGACCAGGCAAGATGTTGGTGAACTAATTAGTTTCACAATTGATATAGCCTCAATGAAAGACAAGATGGCAAAGAATTGGTAGAACAGATAAAACAAATTTAACGGTTGTATACACTGGTCTTAAGATAAAAAACAGACTGGCAAAAAACTGATTTCTTTGTGAATGGGAAATTGTAAAAACCAATTGGTCTTTAACGATTGAAAAGGTACCAAAATAACCATAGAAAACCTGATAAGAGATGAGGTTGAGAGTAATTCAATGCATAATACAGCTAACTAAATGGAATGTTACTTGTTCATTAGGCGAAGAGGTATCATTTAAATCCAAAGTACTATATTTTCTAAAAAAATTGTGTATTTGAGGAAACGGGGTCAGCCCTAGGGAGAGATGCAGTTAATCAGATGGATCTTATATCAGCTAGACATGTATCTAATATCATTGATGTAAGGAGTATAAGGGGTCCGAATTGTAGTTCTGATCACTTTTTGTTAGAGCGAAACTTAAACATAAGGTAGCAAGAGTATGAAAGACCAAAGGTGTTAAACATACCAGATGGAACATTGAAAAATTGCAACGCGAGGGTGAGAGAGTTAAATACCAGCAGAGGTTGAATAGCAAAATGAGCAGTGATCAATGGAGAATTGTGAAAGACTCACTCTGTGAATAAGTTACAAAACATTGGGGAAAAGAAATTTGAAAAATAATTAAATAGATACAGAAAACCGATAGGAAAGAAAAAACTTGACCAGAAGAAATTCTTAAAGATATAAAGACAAAATGAGGAAAATTATTGGACATTAAGAGGAGAGGCTAATAGGACATGCAGAAGTGAACAGAAAAAATTGAGGGAATTGAAACCTTTGATTTGGAGAATGAAGGCAGAAAATTTTACAGGGCAGTTAATTGCATAAAGTGTATGGTTGTAAAGATAAAACGACAAACTGATAGAAGGAAAAGTAGCAATAGTCAAGAGATGGACAGAGCATTTTGGAGACCTCCTGAATATGACAAGAAATGGTTATGATGATGTAAATAATGAAGAGAATGATTGTGAGTGTGATACGATTTTTTGAAAATCAGAGCTCACAACCTAATAACACTCCCGCCATAGAATTACATACAAGAGATGAACTGGAAGTCATTAACTGTTCCCTGCAAATTCATAAAGCCCCTGGTAAGACCAGAATAGTTGGTGAATTAATTCAAAAGAGCTCAGTCTAGACAATTGATAACATATATTATCTTATCTGATCAGTGTGGAAAGATAAACAGATGGGCGCCTGATAGGAATTTAGTGTCTACTTCGGAGTATAGCAAGGTGATGCATTGACTGCAGAACTGTTTAATATTGCCTTTCGTGAAGTTGTTAAAAAGGGGACTATAATTAAAATGTGAGAAATACATGCCTATGCCAACACTTGTTGATTATTGCTATAAACGTCATGAACGTCACAAACCTTGGCTCAGAAAACTGCAAAAATAAAATTACTCCAGAAATAGAACGAAAATTACGCTAAGAAAAAAATGGATATTTTATGATCATGGATCTAAAGCTATACCTGAGCAGAAAAACAAAAATGAATTTGAACAAAACTCTGTTTAAGCCTGTTTGTACCTATGACATAGAAACATGTTGAATCCCTGCTGTGGTTATAAATTAAAGATATTCAAACAAAATAAGATGATCAATCATAGAAACTTTATCAACAAAATAAAAAGAAATTGCGATATTCAGAGAATTTTAAATAATAAGGATATCATTAATAACACAAGATCTAAGATGGCATGGACATGTTATACAGAAGAGTGAAGATAAATTGCAGCAAGAGATTCTGGAGGTACCAGTTAACATTAGGGGAAGATAAGGGAGATTTCAGAGCCGATGGAATGAAGTCAAAAAATGCCATTAAACTGGGGGCTAGGGAAAGAGTGATCTGGGCAATACAAACTGGTTTATTAGATGAAATTTCATTTAGCATAATAAATTTGATACCAAATCAAACTAAACTTATCAAGATAAAATTTAGTATACATTTAACAATTTTATATTTTATTAGTTAGTTTTTGTAAAATAAACTCAACATTTAGCAAATATTTTTGTATACGCAATGAAAATTTCCAAAAATTATTTTGGAAAGTTGTTATTCATTTCACAGGCTAAAAGGTTAAAGTAAATAAAAATGATTTATTTAAAAACAATTTTAAGATTATTATTGAATTATAATTTAAAAAAGTAATAAATATTTCAATTTTTTTTTTTAATTAATAGAAAACAAAAAATATTTCAGTTTTATTTATTTTCAATAACAAAAATAATTGCTCACTATTCATAATACAAAGTTAAATACAGCTAGTAATTTTGGTTAAGCAAAACAAAAAAACCTAATAAAACATTGAAAACTAAAAAACGTATGAAAAGATATTATCTTATTGCATAAAATACCTACCCTGTTGAAAATGTTTACCACAAATCAATATGATTCACAAAAAAGACAAATTTGAGTGGTTAAAACTACTACTTTTCTATACCACTATGAACCATACATCACGGTCATACATTTATTTATGAATCGAATTGTGATCATATTTACATTAATACTTTATGAATTTTTTTCAAATTAGTCCAAATTTTATAAAATTATAACTAAAAAATATAAGTAATAAATCAGCAAGACCTTTTTTTCTCCAATTAATATACATTAGTATATATATTCAAAATATTATATTTGTTAAAAATGAGAAATACTGTAACAGATTTGTTTTAAGACATTTTGATGTATTGTTGAATATTTGCATTTTTAACATTAGGTCATTTGCATGATAATTTAAAATAATCTACCAAGTCCAAAAAAACTTATAAAAAACAATATATATATAACATAATTTGTGCAATTTATAATGAAAGAATATTTACAAAAAGAAATGGTAACTTTCCAAAAATAGTTAGATTTGACTACATTTTTTTTAATTGCTTATAATTAAAAATACTTAAACCATTTTCTAAACTATATTAACATTCTGCAGTACTAAACACATAGCTTACTAATATTTACAAAATGGTAACCGCAAAGCCTTTTCTTATCAAATTATACCCTATAGTTGCCTATCACTTTTGTAATTGTAATTTAAATATTCAATGTGTGTACATTTGATAAACAACCTATGTAAATGATGTAACCCATTTTCTTTAAAATATTTCACACAAAACCTTATATAGAAACAACAATTTAGCATATTAATTGCTATTTTCTCAAACTATTTAATAAAGGAGTTTTATTAAAATCTTTTTATTAATTTAATTATTTCTAAAATTTTTAGTTGTATATACTTTAGCAAAACTCATATTTTACTGAAAAATATTGTCAAAATTATAAAAACTTTTTTACCAAAACATTTAGTGCAATATTATATTTAAAAATTCCAAATACTTCTATCTTTCATTTTCTATAGAAAAAATTGTATCAAAAAGATCTGAAAACAAAAAAGTGACATGGAAAATATATGTGATATGACTCATGTTCAGAAGGTTTTATTTTAATCAATATTTTACTTTGCTTTTAAGTTTTATTCAAACTTTCAAAGTAAAAAGTTGCTAAAATAAATTTTTTTAAACATGCGCTACATACCATACATTTTACTTTTTTGTAAATAAAAAGTTTGACATTACTTTTTTATTGTCAAATATTTTTAAAAACAATTTTGTTTTAATTTAAAAATGAAAGTAAGAGCAAATTGTCTATTTTTTTTATTACAATCATCAGCAGAACTATTTATTAATTATTTAAGTCAAAGCTTAAGTCCTTTGAATTTCTTCGAAGATATAAAGATATTAAATATATTTTTTTATTCTTTTATATTTCACGTTAGGTGTGATTTTAAGTGAATTTAGTTTCAAATTAAT
This sequence comes from Prosapia bicincta, assembly GCA_036971475.1. Classification (NCBI taxonomy): domain Eukaryota; kingdom Metazoa; phylum Arthropoda; class Insecta; order Hemiptera; family Cercopidae; genus Prosapia; species Prosapia bicincta. The sequence goes on along the minus strand of JBAIZL010000001.1, from coordinate 155,772,262 downwards.
TAATCTATTAGTATTTGTAGTAACAAGTTATAAATCTTGTTTGAAAATAACAATTATAAAAGCAATAGACAAGTAACAAAAAGAGGCTTGTAAATTTAAAAGCAACAGCAATGGCCACAAGTATCAAGGACATAAGCGAAGGCGAAGCTTTACAAAAAGACCAAGGCTGTTTAATTAATACCTTATTAATTAAATAACAACAAAACACTAATCTAACGAAAACAATAAAAAAAATACTTAAACATTGTACTATCACACATTCACTCTCACAGACGTACATATCTTTGGTTATATTTTAGTTAAGTACAGACATACAATATAAATACTGTAAGTTGTTTAGCCTACAACAGAGGTTCTTTCCAGATCAGCCTTAGAATTCAACCTTTCAGAGACCTGTAGGATTGTTTCATCATAAAGGCATTGTTAAATCCAAAAATTAAAAAAAAATATTCATAAACTGTAAATATTTTAAATATAGGTTTGGAATAGTACTGAAAGTAAATAAAATAAATTATTTTTTATAAAAATTGGATGTGGTTTTCAAAACACTGATATTAGAAATATAACTGGCCTAACATCTAGTAGCAAAGTCATTTTCTAACACGTTCAGCACGGCTAGCATATCAGCACACTCTGCATTCTCTTGCGAGGCACTGAGAGCGTACCGGTGAGCTCCCTCCTTCCCTTTTAAGAGATGGCAAGCGCACCGGCACGCTCACTCCCACTTTAGTTAAAACTCCTCTAGTTTTGATAAGTTTTTGGGAAAAGGTTTGATTTTTATGTTGGTGCTTCAGAACAGGTTGGAGAATATTGTAACTCAGTCGTATTGAAATCCTACTATCCCAAGTTAACCTTGTTGAGATTCGAATATTGGTCCCCTTCTTTTACCCGACCTCTCAAGAGACCCCGACAGACATACGTAACTGAACATTTTCCTGCAATTTTACTGGCTCCTGAAAGATCAAATGAAAACTAGGAAGAGGTGCAGGGTTTGTTCACATAAAAACAAAAGAAATTAAACATCTTTTTATTGCGTCGAGGAGACTTCCGTTTGCATTCAACGGTGCAAAGGGAGATTCATGAACAGATTTAATTGGGTTAAATTTTTTATATTTCAATGTTTGTTTAATTTTAACCAACCGCAGCAGAATAACCAGTAAAAATGACTATTATAAAAAATAAACTAAGTTTTCTGAACCAACACAAGAATAAACAATAACTCTCTATTAGAGAGAATGAACCGTCTGAAGGTGGGAACCAACTGCTGTAAATAAGAGTCAATGACAAAATGCTTTGATACTTGAAAACTTAGTGTGTCATCATAAGATTGTAGTAAAAAAAGTGTCAGCTATTCTAGGCTATAAATAGTCTAAGACCTGACAAGCACTATCTATGCCTGCGTTTACATTATCGATATCTATTGCTTTGTGAAACAGATGACACAAGCAGAAACAAACATTTCGAGTTACAATTTGAATGGTTAATTTTAGAATGTGGTATATTTTAGTAGTAGGTACTTTAAGTTTTAATGTAAATTATCTTTTTTTCTCTGTCTTTTTTATTGAGTTTTAATATTTGTCATATAGCATTTCATCAATAGTATTAGTAAATATTTTATGTAAATTTCCTTTCTTTTCTATTGTGACCCGAAAACTAAAACTATATTGTAATGTCTAATACACTGTTTTGATGTCCCCAATTATCGTATATATATGGTAGAGATAAAATTATTGAGATGAAAACAACGGACATGATAATTAGATGCAATGACAAGCTATGCAACCCACATAGCATTTCAATGGTTCCAATGTCAGAGACGGCAAGCGCAGCAGCACTTTACAATTAAACAGTGTTTACATTTTTTTACTATTTTTACCGTTTATAACTAAGCATTTAAGAATAGATTTTGAGATATGAAAATGCTGTCAAATGTGGAAGTTAATGAAGAAAGTCAGTAGTTTGATGAGATGTGGCCAATATGCCCGCAGTGCTGAATGTGTTAAATATTTCCTCTTATTCATTCAATGAGGGAATTTAAATCCAGCCGTTTTAATTGGAAGGTATTACGGTGAAAATTTCACAGTAAAAAATTTATGGACATTAAGAACTCTCACTGTATTAAATATTCAAGTATTTTTTACAGATTTATAAACCAGGACATTTGTTTCAAATAGTTTATTTTGAATTACATATCATGTTTGTTATTCAATTAATCGTACGATTATGGATGATGCAAGGATCTATCCTCAAAAATAAATGGATTTTTCTCAATAGAAATATTTTCTTGATAGATATAGTAAAATATAAATCATCTCTTTTGGAAATGTTTACAATTCATGAAAAAAGTTTCCTAAGTGAAATTAAAATACTTAAATTAAAATTTTTTAAAATAATATCACTTGATCACTTATATACTAATACATCGTATAATTATTTGTTAAATCTGGGTTTATAACAAATAAAAATTTGTTTAAAAAAAAATTATGTAACTTGACATTAAAAAAATTACAATGCTACAAGTCTCTGGAGAGTGAAAGTTTAATGCTATATGTGGGTTGGTAAAGGAATGACAGCCGAGCGGGGAACCAGACCTTTGTGGTCACCTCTACAACATAACAACCAAATATCATCAACTTCAAGGACTAAACGGAGACGTTCACCTTCATTAAATGCTAGGTGACCACTATCAGATGGCAAACGGTGGCTCAACGTCACAACAAATCTGAAAAACATAGGTATATCAAGTGTGAAAAACAACTTGATTATTTCAACAGTTTATTAAAATTATAATTTCTTACTTGAGGTAATAAGCATCTTGATTAAATGCATACATCTGATAAGTTGCAAAGAATAGAATATTGTGAATAGATACCTACAAACCTATTATAATTTTTTGATTCTGTTCCTTTAAAGTATATTGTCTCTCATTTTACTAAATTCATTGCATTTTAGGATTACAATGTATGACTCATAATGTTATTTTATATTACTGGTCTTAAATTACTAATATACTGACAAATACGTCAGCACTACTAATTTATATTGCGAGTAAAGGTTAATTGCTTTTTGCTTGATAATCAAAAGGATAAATTCATTATGTGTGACATGGAAAGTAAGAAAGGACCTAAAGTCTGCAAATAAGTAGTCAGGGTAAAAACACTAAAGATTTTCACTTTTTTGTCAATAGCTGTACTGTAATCCTTGTTGTATATGCTATCAATTTTAAAATAAATTAATTGTTATTATTTTTATATATAAAAAAAATTATTTTACCTCAAAGTTTTTAAAATGTCTCACTCAAAAATCAGAGCTTTTTATCTATTATGGAGCAATTGATATCATATTTATAAATATTAACTAGATTTGTGGAAGTGTAAATTTGTAGCCTAATTGGTGGCACCTAAGCGTTAAAAATACTACTACTTTTCCACCCAAGTATTCAATCACTTAAATTAAATTAAGAATGTTTGGTATAGATGCAACTGTTAATCTATAGATAGTGATAATCATCCCATATCAGGCTATGGCATACAGCTGATGCTCATAAGTAAAAACTTATGATTCCAAATAACTTTTTATATGTTATTAGGTACGTTTGCATAACAGTTTGTTTTATAAAAAACATCTAGTTGAAATTCAACTGTAGATTGTTACTGAAGCAACATATAATACCAGAAACTATGAAGGTGAACATGTATTACTACAAATTTTGATAATACCTATATATTCACAATTTAAATTTAAACGATTGCAATTTCTGATTCATTTTGGATTTATTATTACAGTAAATAAAGCACAAGGTCAAACAATGAATATATGTGTCAACGTTTAGAAAAAAATGTTTCTCCCAATGTCAATTGTAGACCTACATTGGGATGCTCTTGCATTGGAACGACAACAAACTGGATTAAATGTAAAAAATAGAAAAAACTAAAAATTATATTCATCAATTCACATTTAAATAAATGTTATTAGTTATATTTAGAATACAATAAAAACAATTCATTTCCAATTCAGGATAATTATTCATTTTTTTATTTAAGAAAATAAATTAAAGTACTATGTGCATAACTAATTGTTGAATAAGATAATAAACACAATGAGAAAAATAATATAGTGGGCAATAAATATACAGTAAAAGCTCTAATATCCGGCACTCTCAGGGTCGGCATGTTGCCGGTTGTAGAAAATTTTCGGATAAAGAACCTAACCTATATAGCCTATATACAGTACTTGTTGCGCTCAACGTTATGCTACCTATAAAAAAAAATGAATATGCTGTTGAAATCTTACCTTTCCTATTTCTTTGTGTCTAATTACTGCATCTCCGTATGTATTAATAAAAGCAAATGCTCGCTCAATCAAAATTTATAAGAAAAAAAATTTTAAAAAGAAAAGAAATTTATTGCTAAACCATTTTTTTTTTAGTTCGTGCAACAAAACATGCACCACTGTACTTAACTATACAAAGAATAATGATTTTAGTTTGTTTCAATTATTTTAAAAATAATCACAAATGTCCGACTGCCTGATACGCAATGACAGTTTAAAGAAATTTTGAATGAAGCATATGGAGTTGCAAAACTTCATGCTTAAGCTGAGTAGCATTTCTCACCTTCAACAAACGTTAACCGTGTTGCAAAAGCAACTGGAGCATTACTTCTTGAAAAGTTTACTTTTTCTTGAAGTGTTTCTTGATTAGGTTGGTTAATTGATATCTGTTTTGTATTGTATTTCCAATGAATCAATCTTGTAACAAAAAAAAATATTTTACTGATTTGTTTTGAAAATGTGCCGGTTAATAGAACGTTCCAGATGATTGAATGCTGTATAAAAGAGCTTTTACTGAACTACCAATAATGCCATCTATCAGTAAAGAAAATCGCTAGGATTTAGCTAATACATACACGCAACTTACTTGTGCTGCTGAGGACGACAGTCTGTTGTTTTACGCTGTGTGGATGACGACATAGCTCGCCTATGTAAATCAGGTGCTCGTACTGTACTTGAAGTCCTGTACGGAAGTGAGCTAGGTCGAGGAATCTGCCCTGTTTTCAATGGTGTATCCATTCTTGACGGTCTCGTTACTGGTGTCAGACGACCTTTTACAGGGCCATCCATCCCACGATTTCTGCAAAAAAATTAAGTAATGATTAAACTCTTTCACATTTATACAATTGCTTAGAGACTTATTACACTTATGATATTACTTGTGACCAGAGTTTTTGTTGTTAAAAGGGTTGTTAAATTGTTAACTTACACTTGGAGGAAACGTTTTCGTCTTATGACTTCTTCAGCCTCGTATTTTTGCAGCTAGGATTGCTGTAGTTGTGCTTCTTTGGTACCATTTTTTGAAAGTTAGAAGTGATGTGATCAAAGAGTATGTGCGATTTGTGCCGTGTTTGTTCATTAAGGATGTCATTTTTATGTGTATATATTTCATATTGTTCTAGTGTGTTTAATTTATGGCTTTAAGACTATCTTTTGAATAATTCTACAATATTTTTCAATGCATAGATAAAATATACATAACTGAAATAAATCTAATTAAAATTTAAATTTTCAGGTGATTAACATACTTTTCAATGCAAGTATGAAATAAATTATAAACGGCCCAAGGAAGTAGCTATGTATGCAAATTATTTGCAAACGAGGTGCAGGCGTTTCTCTTCAATGGATTGATTTCAATCATATAAATTTTATTACAGACATTTACGGCTTATACCAAAGAAATCAAGAAGGCTAAATATCTAAGGTAAAAATTAATGAACTTGGAACCCCTTTAAAATAAAAAGATTTAATTAATAACTATGCACAGTCTGCATAACTAGAATTCATTTTGTGTGACTTTAACTTTAAGTTACAAATAAGCTGCAAAATGAAGTAATAATTAGAATAAGATTTTGAAATTGTTAATAAGGCATTACATAAATATGTTTTCATGGTACTTAGAATTTGAAATACCACCACAAATACCACTGCCATTTTTAACAAACCTTTTTTGTACACAAAGGAGTTATATAATGTGATGATAATGTTACCTCTATATATCATATCAATGCTAGCTTCTCTAAATAGCAACTTTGATTGATTTTAATATTAGAATTTGTGCTCTTTTGTGATGTATTGTCACCATTAACAATATTTTTATTATTTTATCTATCTATTTTTTATTTTAAATAACCCTTTCAAAAAACTTGGTAAGTTCTAAGAATGTTATCGCTTGGTTGAAGTACTAAGTTGTCTATGCACCTATATAGACAACAATTGCTGCATCATTCAGGTAAATGGTGGGCATTCGGATTAATTTATATTCTAGATCTATTTTCTCATACTGACACTTGTTTCAGAGGAGTAATACTAGGCTTGCGGAGCTGGCTTGGAGGCATCAGAGATTTCTTGAGAGGTGGTCTCTGTGAAGGTACTGGTGTAGGCGTGAGGTTCTGAGCTAATGAAAGTGGTCTTACTGGAGATGTCACAGGCCTTGGTATTCTTGACTTGGGTGCTCCAGATATACTACTAGTGCTGCAAACAAATACAGTGTAATGAAAGGTTTTAATGTGGCAGATATTTATCAAAACTTATGGAAGATAACAATAGAAAAATACAAAGGCATTTATATTTTAAAAATCATTTAATCACTCAAAAAATGTTAGAAGTGTTTTTCTTCAGTTTTAAGTTTGCATCTCGATTTAATGTTGTCAAAATATCTTGATATTGAGGTAATATTTTTCCTAAATTAAAATTAATTTTCTATGTATTATTTTGACATTTTTAACTTTTCACTTTTAAAATATTTTAAATCATTACATAATTTTAAAAAAATAAAAACACCTCTCTTTTTTTATAGACTCATTAAATTTTTCAGTACTTTTTATGAACTGGAATTGAAATTGAAAAAGAAGTAATCATAGAAATCATTCATTAAGTTTTATTTGTACACAATATTCTGTCACTGTCAATTTGTCGTATCATATGATGTATTATCTTACCTTATCATCATTCATCACGTCATATCTTTTAACTTTTTTCAGTAAGTAAGATTTTTTCCTAAATACTGGTTCAGTCAATTTTCTTTCTCATTTTAATCAGTTTTTTTACATTCCACTATTTCTAACTTTTCATACTTTTATTTTTTAAATCATACTTTAAATACTTCCATTATATTTTCTTCATTTTCTTGTTCAGAAAATAGAGTCTATTTAAAACCCTTTACAGGGTTTCTAGATTCTAAAAACTTTTAAAATTAAACTCCTTTTGCTTTTAATACTAATTTGGAACAACTGTGATATAATTTTGTATTGCAAATAAATGAAATCTCTTAACGACAAATCTTTTTACATAACTCCTGGTGTACATTTCAAATGCAAAACAATCATCTTCAGAGGAATTTACGACAAGACTAACCTTATGTCTTTCTTTATTTTTTTATGTAATTTCTACATCTGTTTAACGTTCTATAATAGAATTCTGCCATTTATTGATGGTAACCCGTCTTTAACTGATCATTTTTCCTTATCAATTGTGGCAAAGTGCTTTCTTTTAGGAAACTCGAGGATTAAATTATTTGCATTTCTAACAACCCAGTATATATAGATTAATTGTGAATTCATTGGCCACAGAAACTCAATTGTGTTGTGCTAATTTAATATTTTGCAACTGATTTTTATTTGTAATCATTACTAATTGAAAAATTAACCTTGCAGGGGTCTATAATAGGGGAAGGGCTCTAGTGTAAGAATATTGCCTGAATCCCTGCCTGTATTTACAAAGTCGCCATCATTAATAATTTATTAGCAATTATTGTGGACAGAATCAATTTAATCTGTCAATGTCACTGCACTCACCTCACTATCCAATAGTACCATCTTTAATTCTGATGATTTCAAATTATCCATTCAAAATCTTAATTGAATGATAAGACAGTTGAAGACTTTTACCCAAAGTGCCAGCTAATAAATTAGTTATAATCATTATGAAGGCAATAAAACCCCTACTTTATTTGTCTTGACGCACCCAAAATGGATTAGGGTGTTACAAATATCTTTCTTTATTGCAACTAAGGGTCATCCCCTAAGTTGTGAGAAATGTGTTACACCAGCTTATCTAAAGCCTGAAGACCACAGCACATCAACAAGGGTTAAGCAGATTAAACATTGCACCTAAATATACACTCAGGCCAAATAATCAATTAGTGATATTAGCAACACTAATTGTCAAAGGGTTAAATAGTAAAAATTATAAAAATTACTTGGGTGCTAAGGTATGTATAGTGAGAGGTCAATAGGTTTCCATGAAAAAGATTTGGTTTTGTGTTTCACTGCCAGAATATTAAGCAAAAAAAAAACTCCAGACATCAGAATACCAAGCTGCTTATTCTGTATTGTACTCTTGTTTGACTCTGGATCCAAGGGAGAAATACATGTCTGGACCCATATGAAACTGTTCTCTAAAAGTTATGTGACAATGTACTCTTTCTTATCCTACTGGACCAAAAAACCAAGAACACAAGCATTTTTTTTTAATGTAATGTTCATCACCAGGAATCCAATTGTAAGTACAACTTGAAAATTGCAAATTGTTCTCCTTACATAAAAATATTTAAATGCTATATAGTTTATAAACTGTGAATTGCTGGTCTTAAAAAATCTTTCCACCCATCGGATGTGACCCATCCTCTGTGATCAATGATGGTTAGCCTGGCTGTTCATTGTGGACATTTTCTCAACCACCATTGATAGCTCTAACCAACCTAAAACTGTGCTTTCATTTAAACTCATTGTGGCCAATCACCTCACTTGTCAGTTGATGAATTACTCATTCCGCAACAAATCATGTTGAAAATCAAATCATTGAAGATATTTCCCGGTTGGTTGACTAATCAACCATTTTAAACAATTTGAGCTGATACAGTAAACAGCACAAAGCAAATGGTGTTTAGCATGCAAGATATTTAACTCCAGGGATTGTATGTTTATGCAACACTGATTACCTACAAAGTTTGAACTATACAGTGCCGGCAAAAAGTTTAGGGACACCCCTACATTTATATGTTTTTGCTATTGTCCTAAAACTTTCTGCCAACCATATATTAGTAACTTATCAATAAATTGGGCAGGAAAAGTTACGATTTTCCTGAAATTTTCATTCATTTATAAGTAAGGGTTGGCAAATTATAAATTTTTTTCCAATTTTAAAATTTTTGAGGAAACTCCTGTTTTTTTCCAATTAAAAATGTATAATAAAAAAAATACACATCTGATTCAAATGATACTTTGTACACATGTTTAGCATAACATTTAGAATGTAAATATGCATTATTTATTATTTACAAAAAATCACCTCTCATTTGGTAACAGGTTAACTTTGCTTTAGATTTTCAGATTTTTCAGCATAAAATTCTCACATTTCAATAGCGAATATCTAGTGAACGGAGTCACTTGGAGCGGAACTGACTGTACCATTGTGTTCCTCGCGTCATGGCGGGGCGGGGGGGGGGAGACATGTGCGTGCGCATTTGTTGTTTTTCAGACGTTCCTCAGTTGTGCTGACATAACCCTACTTGTTCAGTGCGCTTTTCTAGTGTTTATTCCCAAAAACATGGGTCGTTCATCTGTGATTGTTGAAGTTAGGTGGCAAATTGTTGGTATGCATAAGACCGGCATGACGTACAGAGCAATTGGACATGCATTGGAACGTTTCTACGACTTGTGTTGAGAACACTGTGAATAAATTTAAGAAGACGGGTACTGTCATCGGAAGCGGACGTCCCCGTAAGACGACACCTCGCCAAAATCGCAAGCTGCTTAATAGCAGCTGTTGAAGGCTCAGTCAACAGCACATCTTACTGCAAGATCATGGAAGAAGTAATGCTTCCCTCAGCTGCAAGGTTGCTTGGTGAAAATTTCATTTTCCCTGCCATAAATCACGTCAAACCATGGCATGGTTTTGCGATCAAGATGTAGAAATTCTCTCTTGGCCAGCCCGAAGCCCTGATTTAAATCCCATTGAAAACATATGGAATACTATGGGTATGCGGTTGGCCAAAAAGAAGCCTACCAACAAGAACGAGCTCAAGCTAATGATCGCTCAACTCTGGAAAGACATCAGCAAGGAAAAGTGCAGAAAGCTCATTGACACGATGCCAGACCGTGTAAAAAGCTGCTACAAGGCCAAAGGCGGGCCAATAGACTATTAAGTTCATAGTTTCTTGTTTTTTTCTCAAATTTTCAATTTGACTTTCATTTTTTGTATAAAGGAATTGACTTAAAGCTAAAAGTTGTACTTTTTTCGCCTGTCCCTAAACTTTTTGCCGGCACTGTACTTTTGAGTTTTTAAGAATAAGGCATCATACAGTGTTCAGAAAATAATATCATTAAAAGCCTCATTTTACTAAAATTTAAAAATCAAAGTCCTAGTTTTAAAACTTACTTTGATTTGACAGGGGAAGACATAGGTGATGACTCCCCACTCTCCCTTCCTGATAACATCTCCCACTTCATCTGTAGTCTTCTAAACTTGCCGCTGTTCTCCTCTGCTGCTGTATCTGTGTTTGTGGTTGTCTTAGTTGTAACTCCAGTTTCCAAACTAAATAGAAACATTATATCAAAATTAACAAGTTTAAATCAAACCTTAAACAAAATAAGACATGGTTAAACAATAAAACAGAGAACATTTTACAAAAACAACAAAGTTTTCCAAATGGTCTGAATGAGACTATGAAAGCTACAGTACAAGTATTTATAGCATCATACCAAAGAAAATGAAAAACTTATCACTTTGCCTTACCCAACAATAACAGAATATTGACAACAAGCAAACTTAGTACCTTGTTTTTTTTTATATATATATTCGATAGGTTGAGAGACTAATCCATTCTAAATCAGGTACAAGGTTCCCATGTATACATTTTTCAAACCAATATTAATTTGACTGTGGTTAATGCTATCATACAATGTTTTTAAAATGATCAAAACTGATGATTGTCATTAAAGTTGTAAGTGAATATGGTTATTCTAAATGGCCTGAAATTATAAAATAGGGTTAGTTCAAGAAAAGCTCAAAGCTTTTGGTTCATTTATAATATAGCGTTTGAAATAAGTCTATCTTTAAATCATGTAAAAATTGTTTTGCAGAAGCATTAATTGTATTACAAATGATTTTCTTGATGCATCTATCTTTCTTAGTTATTGCATATTTATTCTTACCACAGTTTCCTCTGTTTTCTGTCCTAATCTTTTGTTCTTAAAGATTATTCTGATTCAATCCATGTTGAGACAGATATAGTTACAGCGAGGGTAAAGAACTTTCCAAAACATCTTACCAGAATTGTTTTTTTTTTCATGGAGTCTGAGTTATCTGAATTTCTATCCAATTTCTTGTTTCCCAATGATGATATAGAGGAATATCAACCACCCTAATAACACCTTTAAATTTTCATTTTTTTACCTCCCTGAAGTAGCTTATTAGTGAATAAATATTTCTATCCAATAATGTGTTCTACAAACAAGCCATTGTCAAACAATGGACCGACACAGTAGCAGCAAGACTTTTTCATCTAACGCATAAGGAACCTACTCCTTGGATAAACAAAATAAATGTAGGACAGTGATTGCATTTAAAATTAGTATTTTATGTACATAATGTATAATGTAAGATTTTTAAAAGTATTTTAATTTAAAAACTAGTACTCTTATTTTCTGGACACCCTCGAAAATTCCAAATTATAAATGTAAAGACCTTTAAGATTACTAGGTAAGAATGGAGAACGTCATTTGTTTATCCAGAGCATGTTGGAATAATCTCCAAATGCTAGTGCAAAATTAATGGGAATACAAACTTCATTTGAGTTTTGAACAATTTCTACTGGTATAAGAAACACCTTTAAATTTTCAGTTACAAGGAAATTAGTTTTTCTGTTAACTGGGAAACTAGGATAAACTAAAAGCATCCGCTGACTATATGAGATGGGTTATGGCAAAGTATTATCATTGGAATATATTTAAAACATTACACAACTGAATAAGAGGTTTGGAAAAATTGTATCTGTTGGCTAATGTGTTTTGCTATCTATGAATGGTACTTTTTAGCTTTATAGCTTTAGTTCCAAATAAAGCACTTAGAAAATTTTCAATAGTTCACATAAAAAAAACTAGATACATTTTCTGCAGTTATCAAGTTTCAGGTTAATTTAGTCTCCCTTTATCAAAGTCAATTTGAATAAATTGTGTCATAATTTTTGTGTTATAACATACAGGTTCCTATTTAGTACTCCAATTCTTGGGTTCACTCAACCCAGCAATGATCAACACACAACTGATATTAGTTAACAAATGACCTTCATGTAGCAATTAACAGAATATAGTGAATCACTTTACACTTGAAAGATTTTTATCGAGTTGATCCCAACAAAAGTTTCTCCAGATATACTCATTGGTCACTTATTTCTTCTATAGTTCTTGTCCCAATGAGATCAGAGTATCCTCACTCTTTCACTTTCTGTTTCTTAAGGTAATACAGCTAACTGCAAATTGTTACTTTAAAATTAACCTATCTTTATTTTAAGAATAAACCTAGTACTTTGAGTTGTTTTCAATTATTATTGGTGATTTGATAAAAGGTGTTTTACCGTTCCCTGCAGCCTAAATCAAATAAAAGACATACGAGGTGTGCATTTAAAGTAACTATTTTTTTGGAATTCCAGCATTGTAGTGCTTCAGTCAACAATCCAGTATGCACGCTGTGTACCAGTATCTGTTGGCAAGTCACAGCCACCATTATAGGTCAATTCGTCACTGTTAAACATTGTTAAAATTTGTTTAAAATGCCTCCTCCGATAAAAAATGTCACTGATCATGAGATCAGTGAAGTGTATGAAGAAAACATCATAAGTGATAAGATGGTGAGGAAATGGATAAGAGCCTTTAAAAATGACTGTACAAAGTGCAAATCTTTTACTCATCAAAATTCACAAATCAAATATTTAGCCACTTCTATCACATTCCTAAAGTGGTAAAACCTGGAATGTAATAAGATCTTGAGTCGAATGGTCACTGGCAACAAGGCTTAAATGGAATCAAAACAACATACATTCAACATCACCCAAAAAAAGTGAAGTCTAACCAAACAATTTCTGCTTGAAAAATCATGTGTACCGTTTTTTGAGACAGAAAAAGTGAAACAATAAATGCATTGATATTTTATTGCTATCTTAAGATATCTGTGCCAAACAATCCAAAACAAATGGAGTTGCATGTTGAGTATGGATAAAGGTTTGCTTCAATGCAGTGCAAGGCCTCACACAATGAATAAAACTCAAGAACAGATCCGATCATTTGGCTGGAAAAAAGACGAACACCCACCATACAGCCCTGATCTTGTGCTCAATGACTTTTATTTATTTTAAACTTGAAGAAGCATCTAAGAGAATAACGCCACGATGATGCTGAAGGTATTAAAACAACAATGCTGAGTTGGCTGTCCAGCCAGGCGTCAGATTTCTTCGAGCTGGTTGCATGATATAATAAGTGTCTCAATATTGATGGAAATTATATTGAAAAGTACTTTAAGGCACAGCCTTTCATATTAAATTAATTTTATCACTCTGTCATGTTTTTATTTTTAATTATAAAACGGTACTGACTTTAAAAACACACCTCATATTTGATCTTTGACTACACTTCTACCCAACAATGAAGACATATGCAACACTACAACAACAATACCGAATGACAGACAGAAATGAATTAAAGGATAAATATCAGGCAGAAATGATAAGTTTCTATAGTGTTGCGCGCAAAGCATCTCAATACATATGGCTATGGAGAAAAATAAAAAGGTAATTTTAATTCTCAATTATTAAGCATTTTTCTTTCTCTCTCTTTTATAATAACCATTTACTATAAAAAAAATTGTTATTTCAGAAGATTATACTATTTTTCAAGTAATCCAACCAAATTTTAGATTATCATGTGAATTGTTGTAGCCCCTTCAAAAGTATAAAAGAATTTTAATTATTGTTCTGGGTTTAATAAAATGTCATTTAAGACCTTTTTTATTACCTGTCAGAATATTCTTCCTCTGTGTCATCGGGTGCTAGTCGGTCAAAGGCATTGACCAGCTTAGAGCCAATATGAATTCCACTCCAGCGTTTACGTACTGTGCTTGCAATATCACTTACAACTGAAAACCCTCCGACAGAATCTACACAAGATCGAGGCCTTGTTGCTGGTGATTCTATAACAAAAAATATTCATTTATATACATAATTTAAAAAACAAATTAATTTATTTAGACAATTAATTTTATCTAAAGTAAACAATTTTATTTCTTCTTTCTTTGAAGTTTTGTTACTTTTAATACACTTCACAGATGTTTGCACTCAATCAAGTATGGTATAATTAATGGTATATTTTACAAATTATGTTATTAATACGTTAGCTGTCGGTCGTATTATAGGTGTTTTGAACAAGAATTGCCAAATATCTTAAGCTTATTTTTAAAGAATCTGCACTTATTTTTTGTCCTTCTATCATACCTAAGCACAAAAATACATTTCTTATTATAATTCATATAAACACACGTGTCGGCCGTATTGACCCAACATAGTTTCTTAGTAGCATAAATGATACCTAAAAAACTCTGTTGGGCCAATTGGCCCAACATTGTTTTTTAGGTAATTATATTTTTCCATCTGTACACACTGTCTTAATATTTTTTTTGTGTGTGTAAACAATAAACAACAATACTACAATTCCATGTTCCGGTTGTCCACATAATACTAGTGATAGAAGTGTTTTGGCGCTTATCACAAAGACATATAAACATAATAAATACTAAATTTATTAAGAGAATATATGATATAAAATCTAAATTGGAAAGTCCTATTTCAAGAAATAATCCTTATATTACAGGTCTTTGACATTCTTGATATTTTTTAAACAATGTGTGGTTGGTTAACTAACCTGCTTTGCCCATTCTTCAATCTTTTGGTTGTGTCTCTTTTTTCTTTTCAATATTGCTGTTTAAGGCAGAATGTGAAATCTCAAAATTTATGACTCTATCAATATATTGCTGGGTCCAGGAAAAGTTAAACTTGGAATTCTAGAATTTGGGGAGCTGTGAGTAGGTAGCAAGTAGGAGGTAGGATCCAGGAAGGTGCCAGCAAGAAACTGTCTCAAAAGTTAATTATTAAGAAATTAAAATATTGAATAATTACATAATACATCGTTAAAAGAACTACCTTTACTCAAGTCTATATATTAACAGATTCTTGAGGAATAGTTATAATATATTCTAGTTTCACTGTAATTAATATAATGAAACCTATTTTGTATACAAATTGTTATAAATTTAATCCAACAAATATTTCTAGTTGCTCAATACGTTGGCATAAAAATATGTTCAATTTTCTACTTTTTTTTATATAGTTTTTTTTACATTGAAGGTAAGTATCTTTACTAGCTCTGAGAAGTACCAACAGTCTGTGGATATATTCATCACCTGAACGCACTTCTTCCTAATTCAAATACAGGCCATGTAGATTTCATAAAAGTGATCTCATAAGAATAATTACTGTTTATGATAGCAATTTATACAATTAAAATCTATCTCTATTAATTTTACCTGCCATGCGCAGACAGGTATCCAAAAAGGTAGGTACAAAATTTTTATAAAAATAATGTAAATAATACTTGCAAAAGTAATATAAATATTTTAAAATAAATATTTGTGAAAACATACGGTAGGAAAACAACAGAAAAACATTTCTGTAAGAAGGGATAAGGTTTATCTAACATAAAAATTCAAATTAATTTTATTAAAAACTTCAAGACGATGTTTGTAACCCATTTAACTGTAACAACTTGAAGCAACTGTGACGTAAATGTTTATATTAAATAACCTCTTACCACAAATTCAACAATTTTTATTTTAACCTTATGTACATTTCGATTACAAAGTAATCATCTTCAGAGGTATTTTACAAATTACTAACATACAGCTAAACCTATGTGTATTTATAAGCAACAGGAACTCCTTGGCCACGCCCCTTACACTATTCGACCAATCATGTTTCGAGTAACAACTAGGTCTGGTCCAACAAAAGGAGTTACCATTACATTATTTTTGAATTTTTACACTAATTATTAAGTTTACAATGTAAAAAATTCAAAAATAATGTAACGGTAACTCCTTCTGTTGGACCAGACCTAGTTGTTACTTGAAACATGATTGGTCGGATAGTGTAGAGGGCGTGGCCAAGGAGTTCCTGTTGCTTATAAATACACACAGGTTTAGCTGTAAGTTAGTCATTTGTAAAATACCTCTGAAGATGATTACTTTGTAATCGAAATGTACATAAGGTTAAAATAAAAATTGTTGAATTTGTGGTGTGAGGTTGTTTTATATAACCATTTAACTGTGATAAGCAATCATAACCAAAACCTCTTACCTGTTGAATCTACGTGTACAACTTCCTCATCTTCTTGGGATGGCCCCAAACCATTCTGAATTGACTGAACTAGTCTCTTCAATGTCCAAGAGCCTTTACTGCTACTGGAACTGTTACTATGAGTTGGAGATAATGGTAGCCTCTATAATATAAAATAATAAAAGTAATAATAATAATAATAAACACTAATTAAAATAATAATGGTATAGTGAGTAATACAGACTCTGGGTGGAGAAAAAACTTTAAGCATCATCGATTAAGACATTAAAAAATCGCCGACAAACCCTATTCTGGATGCGCAACAACAGTTAGAACTGACAAAGCGCCATCTATTTTGAATTTGTACCACACAGAGAAACTGCCAACTTAGCCTTTTACCTTGAGGTTCTAAAGAGATTGAAACGCAGGTGAGGGCTGACATGAAAGACACGGTAAAACCTCACAATGACAATGCCGCCTTAAACAGTGATACACCATCAATTTTTGTGTGTAGCTTAGAAAGAATCAAGGACGAGTGAATTTCAAGGTTATAGTCAAGAAGATGGCACAAGGCATTAAAAAAGCACTGACAAACCCTATTCTGGATGTCCAACAACAGCCAGAACTGACAAGGCGCCATCTATTTTGAATTTGTACCACACAGAGAAACTGCCAACTTAGCCTTTTACCTCAAGGTTCCTAAGAGATTGAAACACATGTGAGGGCTGACATGAAAGACACAGTAAAATTTCACAATGACTATGCCACCAGCTACACAGGCTTCATCTTTCCAACATCACACCCAGAACAATACCTCCCTACCCCCATTAAAATCCTGAATTGACTGTGCAAATTTTTTCCCTGACTGAAGAGAGACTTGAAAGGAAACCATTGGTAGTATGGAAAACATCCACAACCATTTTACAACATTTCTTGGTCACATTTCTGTGAAGAAGTTTCAGGGTGCTTTTCAGGCTTGACAGAGACATGTCACCACAAGTGTAATGATGCTAGAGGAGAATATTTTGAAGAATTTTTATCATTAGTATTGACACCATCACTAAATTTATGTTTTACAGAAGATGTACGTTATTTTTATAATGGCTCATATATTTATTATTTTACATATTTTAAATAGAAATAAATTTATTTACTAATTACTACAAATAATAATCAATTAATAATAAGAATCAAGCAGAGCACAATCATGACCACTGAATTCACAATTAATCCATACCAACTAGTTTGCGCAAAACGCGAATCATTTAATCCACAATGAGTTAATTAAGAAACAAAATATGCCTGCAAAATACTTATTGTAGATTAACCATATAAAATTGTCCAAATTGGTCTCGTCTAAATTTTATAACTAAAATTTAATCTGTGGTTGAAATTGGTTCCAATTACAAACCATACAAGTTAGGAAATCACTTCACTTTGGTTAATATTAAAATAATGCAAAAATAAGTCAATACTCACGCCCAGTTGTAGAAGACTTTGATGAAGCAGTCTTGTTTCAAATAACAGATCTAGTTTAAATGAGTGTTGAGCCAAGGGTTTCAGTGATTCCAATAGTCTGTCTGACAAAGCTCGGTTGTTAGCATGACCTCTACATGCACTCAGTATCAAGCCTTCATCATTATAATGTTTACGTAACACACTTTCTCGTGTTCTCAAATAACTCAACCATACATCCAAACCTTGTACACTATAAAAATACAAAATATGTATAATTATTACTATACGTAACTAATCATGTTTTTTCATATTGTTATACAATTATTTTAATTTATTTTTCAGGATGATCTCTGACAAGACAAAAAGTTCTGATATTAGTATTTTAAAATACTACATTTAATAGTACTATTTTTTAGTGTAATTGATAGTATTATTTAGTTTAGTTTTAAAGCATTAAAAATTGCTTGTGAAATGAATAGTTAGCAAGTAACATTTTGTTACTTCATGTAACATTTATGTTAAATCAACATTTTTTAAAGTCAATTCCTACTTAGGTCAACAATAAACAATTTTATTTTAGATTTTTTTCTATTATATAGTTACAATTAAAATAAATAAACATTATCTATGTGTAAAATAGCTGTTTTACCATATAAAATCAGGTGTTTTATGAAATCATATGTAATCACTACATGTAAGCCAAATGGGGCGAAATAAGTACATTGCATATTTCGGGGAACTTAATCCCCGCGGATAGGAAGGGATAACTGTATAGAATCCAAAAAACTGTCTAATATCTGATTTTAATTGAAAGTCTACCCCACAAGGATCTGCTGAATGTTAGAGATGTATCAACAAACTAATCTTTATTCAAACTAAGCTATAATTCTTTGAGATAGACATTTTATTATTTTTTTTTTTTACTTTTGTCAGTGTACAAAAGTCTTAGTTTTGGTGCAGTTTTTCAAACAGGGTGTTTTTGGGTCTTACACAGGTTATTATAATTGTATTTATATGTTTACCACTTGAATAGTTTTCGTGTTTTTTGTATAATGTACAAACTTTTAGAAAATCACTTACTACTGTGCAGTGGAAGGCATGTATAGAATATATTGGCAGGCAGCCAATTTATGTTGTACTACCTACTGAAAAGAAAACTGTTGAGATGTTATGAAATGATATTTATTAACATTTTCCATGTGATTCCCATAAATACTTCCATGTGAACAACATGCACTTAGTAACATAAAAAAAAATATTTTTTTAAAACTTTATACTTCAGCTAATTGAAGGCATTTTGCCTCCCAAGTCTATGATGTAAGCGATAACTCTTCCGAACAGATTCCCTGGCCCCAATGAACATACGCTTAAAAAGATAAAATGAGGAAAAATATACGAGTAAGTTTTTAAAAAAATTGTAGTTTTCCATAAAAAAGCGTAAAAAACAAAGCACTTTTATGTTTTTGTTTGTCCTAGGAAATAGCACATTATGCTACGAAATGCTTTGAAATATCCCACACGAAATAAGATATAAATAAGGAATGATTGTAAATACTTTAGTTTTTATATACTAACTATTTATAATAATTTATTGAGTATAAAATGGGATAATATTTTACAACATGAAAAATATCATATATTTATTACTGTGAGAGTATTAGGGAGCAGAACATCATTTTAACTAGTAGAATTCAATTGCACACTATTATGTCACCAAATGGGGTTAATTTTCCTCTTATTGCTAAATATTGCCACATTAGATCTCCTGTACAACGTTAATAAGCATTTTATGTACAGTAATACCTCTTACTTACCTGATAGGTGGAACCGAGCAATAGCCGTGTAAGTTGAATTTGTGTAAGTCGGGGTATAAGTTTACATACAACCAGATAACAATCATTTTTAATTGGGACCAAAGACTTAATATATTAATAATTTAGAACAAAAATGTATATTTATTAAAATCTTTAATACAACAAAAAATTGTATTATATACATACATATTGCAAAGGAGTAGGTTAAAAGAAGTTATTTTGACACAGAAGGCTTCATAAAATCTAATAAAATCGTGTGACGAATAGAAGACTTTTTCTTCTCGCCCAGAATTTCCTTGTAACTTGCTTTTTTTTTGTTTTGTAGCAGAAATACTCTCATCTTTGGAGTCTATGTTTTCCAAAATTTGCGAGCCTAACTAAATTAAACTAAGGCATTACATCAAGTTTCTAACCGTCAATTCATCTTCTACGTCAACTGGGTCTTAAGAATCTGCTTTTTTAAGGGCTTGCTCTTGCTCACGCATTTCTATGAGCTCATCAATTAATTGTCAGCTCCTGGTTGTGTAAATCCAGCAGTTCTTGAACGTCATTATAATCCATTTCTAAATTGAGCTGTCTGACAAAACCGACACCTTCTTCAATCACATCAGCAACTTCATCTGACTCTGGCACTGATTCCGCTTGTTTCAGTAACGAAAAAAATAGACCTTTTTCCAAACAACATTCAAAGTTTTTTGTGAAATTTCATTCCAAGATCATCCAATGATTTTCAAAAGCACTTAAAACATTGAATTGTTTCCAAAAATCTTCAACAGAGAGCTTGTTGCTCTGTTTCATAGCTTCATACAGATGCGTAAATGGTCTTCTTGTGTATAAGCTCTAAATATTTTGGTGACTCCCTGATCCATCGGTTGAAGCAAACTAATTGTGTTTGGTTGCAAAAATAACACTTTCACACGAATGTTAAAATTAGTTAAAGAGATAGGAGGATGACCAGGTGCATTGTCCATTAAGGAATTACTTTAAAAGGAATTTGTTTAGACTGACAATAATGTTCGACTTAAGGTATGAAATGATGACCAAACCAGTCCTCAAAAAGATAAGCTGTCACGTAAGTCTCCCGCTAAAGCTAAAGATAGCTTTAGAATTATTTGTTTAATGACTTAGGATTTTCTGAGCGATAAACTATGAGAGGCTCCAACTTAGTTACCAGCTGTACTTGCGCCAACCATCACTATCGACCTTTGTCGGTCATACAACCTGGAAATATTTACTTTTAATGCGCTATAAACATTCTTTTAGGCACTTTCTTCCAAAACAGGCGAGCTTCTACGTGACTTAAAACCGTGTAACTTGGGAATCACATAGTAACAAGGTAGCGTAAGTCGAGGCATTACAGTACATAAAAATAATACATTTTTATGTTCCACGTGTTCCTACAGCCATTTTTGTTCCACATCATGTATTAATTATTATATAATTTCGCTAACATAACAATTAATTCAACTTACTTCAGCAGTCCAAAGATGAATGCATTGAACTTTACGACACCTTCAGTCAAAACGTCTTCACTGTTTAGCTTTAGCACCAGTTCGTTCAGGGCTTTTGTCATTGGACCTAAAATAAAATGTTAAATATAATAAACTATATTTACTACACAATTTCTTTCTATTGTAAATAGCACGAACTGAATAATACTACGTCATTCTAAACATTTGTTGGGAAAAAATAGTCATGATTACAACTACAGTGCTTTAAAATATAATGAATAACATAAACTTAATTAACATAACTTTAAATACCAACAAACATTCAACTAAATGAAATGCTACAACTGATTTTAGAGTCCTAACCCATTATAATTCAGTTGAATGACGTTTCGTTAATTTTAAAACGTTGAAAGGATTTTATGGATATTTTGTTTAAAAAATGTATTCCTTTAAAATTTTTGTAAATAGCAGTAAATTACTTTATTATATGACATTTCCATCCTTTAGGTCATTAAATACATCTAAATGTATTAACATCTAAATTTACCAACATCTAAATAGAGTAAGTTCAGTTTTAACTTTTTTTAATAAAAAAATTAATTTGTTAAGTATTTTATGTTTACCAGAACAGGATTCTTGGAAATGTATTAACTTAAATACAAACAAACATTCAGAAATTAAATTAATCATTTATCACTCTACACTTGTAAATATTTCACAAACTTGCCTATAGTAACACTTACTTACTTACTACTTACACTTACAAACTAACTTGCAGTTTGTGACCCAGTTTTTATATAGGCCAGACACGGAGGTCTTTTTCCACAGACTGCCAAGAACATATAAACGCACTAACAAACAATTATTACCAATCAAACTTCGAACATCTCTAATCCACAAAACATGACTACACAGACATAGCATCCAACCTACAAATCCTTCATAAACAACACAGAAATAACCAACGCTATACAAACGAACATTATGAAATGTACAATCATTTTAAACTACACCCTACACATATATTCAACACCCAATTACATTATAACTCACAAACACTTGTTGACATAATAACTCCTAATACTCACAAGTACACCCACACCCCCACCCTAACCTATGAAAACCTTGAGATCAGTAATGGTCTGGGTTGACAATAGGACACATCTCTCAAAACGGCCATCCTCAACAAATATAAAAGTAAGTGCTACTATAGGCAAGTGGTAAAATATTTACAAGTGTTTTATGGAAACTAGTACCTCACGTAAAGATGGAATCAATATATATATAATCCTTTATATAATTATATTTTCCACAACAAGGGTGTAGTTAGTTATTTGATTTAGTAGGGATACGTAAATAGAAATGCCATTTGAAAAATTAATAACTTGTCATTAATGCCTTGCATACTAGCTTTTCAGGTGTCAAGCTGCATGGAACAAAATACCTAATTGTCCACCAAATTAAAAATTTTGTTTAACTGTCAGTCACACAATTTCTGACCCTTATGCTCAAATATAAGAGAGAATGTTTTAATAATATAATGGGTATTTCCAAAACATATTTTGTATGGGTTAAGAAAACAAAATTTTGGTCATAACTTCAGACAATATTTACCAAGCAAATTATATAGAACACTTGTATACTCAATCAGCAGCAGATTTTATTAATGAACAGAAATAATGAAATTATGTTACTAAAAACTATTTTGAAAGAATCAATTTTTTTTATTCCTGAATAATTTTTGCAGATTAAAAAAAAAATGTTTTCCTTCCCCAAATCATTCTACGAAAAGTTTTATTTTAAAATTATAAATGATTTGCTTACCTTGCTGTGCAGAAGCTTCTACCACTTGCCACACAGAATTGTTGATGTCACCAAATGGAGTCTCCAGTGATGTCTTTAGCCCGTCGCTCAGAATAGCATAGAGAGCAGGGCATAATGTACTTAGAGCTAACTTAGCAATTTGTTCTGAAGAATCCATATCTGATACCAGCATCTTTTCAGTGGCTTTACTTACTGAGTTTACCAGGTCTAAAAAATAGTTATTGTATTACAGCAAACAATATTGAGAAAATGTAACAATTTCATGTGGCACCAATTTTAATTCACTTCAAACACAAAATTTATGAGACAAAAAATCATTTTTATACCTAGCTTGAACAAGTTAGATAGAAACTGCCTGTACTATGCTGCCTTGTTTATGTAATACAAGTGAGAAAACTGCCTATACTAGCATTCAGGGTGTTGATGTTGATACGTATTGTATACGTGATACAAGTGATAAAAAGGCTACATTGTTTCAATAAAACAATTGAGTAGTCCAGTCAGCATAAACAAATTTTAATGGTCTGGTGATAGTTTGACAGCTGCAAAAAGTTTTAGATACAGATCTTGCCCTTCTAAATTATCTTTTGCTACACACAATGAAAACATGGATTTGTAATTTGTAATTATGAAGAGACTGTTTAATTTTCAAAGAAAAGGTCTAGCATCTGATAATTCTGTGATATTTGCACATTAAGATCAACATGATAGACATTTATCTTTCATGATTATATACTTTTTTAAATTTTGAAATTCAGCTAAACACATTTGCTCCAGGTTGACAAGCATCTTAAGCTCTGTATGGTTCTGGCAATCATGGCAGATATTGGAAATATAAATGTATTAATCACTCACACAATAGTTTATTACTACCCGAACTTTAAATTTAGTAAATTTGTTAAAACTTACTGCGACAAAACGTTAGTAAGTAAGTCTATGTGCCAATCTTCATCTTTACTAAATTTAAAGTTTGGATAGTCATAAACTATTGTTTAAGTGATTAATAAGATTCACCAAACGTAATGGACTACAAAATTCAAGATAAATGTATTGTTTAAATGTGATCTAATAACTAAACAAATTCCTCATGTTTAAAAACTACTCCAGCAATCATGTTCTGTATTTTATATTTTAGTATTGACGTCAAGATCACTGTCTTTTTCAGTTTGCGTTACACTGCATCTAACGGTAGTCAAAAGTTTTTACATAAAATAGTATTAAAATATTTTTACACATATAATACAAGTCCTCTTACCTAATGTTAATGTATTATACAATATGTACAATCCCAAAACGTCATTTTATAAATACGATTAAATATGCTGACATGTCTACTCCCATGACTAAATGCATCAGTCAAAAGGTGTGTGTGTGTGTGTGTGTGTGTGTGTGTGTGTGTGTGTGTGTGTGTGTGTGTGTGTTGTATATATTCACAAATAAATAATATATCTATTATTAATATTAGCCTAATTTAAAAATTATAATCGGTCATAATAATAACATAATTGTGTTGCCTACTTATTTACATCTGTTTTCAGAAGCTCATTTACCTGTTTTAGCTGATCTATCAACTGCTCTCATTCTTTCTAGAACAAAACTTGACTCTAGATCTTCCTTGATTGTTGCTTCACTAAGAGCAGGTTGCAGTTTACACTATAACAAATTTAATTCTATATAGCTCCGCCCAGATTTTAGTTATATAAATCTGCTTATTTTAAATTTTACTAGCACATACTTTTTATTTGAAAATTAAAAATCTGCAATTTTCAAATAAATATTTGGATATTTTTAACTAAATTGGTGACTTATTTCAGTTGGCTGGTATTACCAAATATATTTATAAAATAGTTTGTTCCACTGTAATAATTTTTTAATTTCTTTTATATACTTTTACTCCTTCTTACTGAAAACAAATCTACTTTTATACCTCATTACACTACAAAGCCGTAAAGAAAACCTACTTTAGGTAAATGGTAAGTGTAGAAAAACTGCCGAATTTTTATTACGTTGTACCCTAATATTTTACTTAAGTAATTTCCAATTATTCTTCATTTGAGATCCAAAGAGACAAACTAAGTCTTTAAGGTTCAATTGAGCTAAATCAGTTTACCAAAAATAAACTTTGATTTTAAATTTTTCAACATTTTTGAGATATTATTTCATAAGAAGTGATACGATTGCATATTATTTTACAAATGCAAAAAGAACATGTTTTTAAAACTTATTTAAAGATGTTAAAACTTACTGCATCCTTATTTTGAACATATATATATTTTTATTTTTTTTAAATTTTGTTCAACTAGTTGAAGTAAACTAAAAAACTTGGAGTAACATTAAAATTAAACTAGTGAGCAATAGAAATTGACTGAATGTTTACATACATAAACATCAACAATAAAAAAATAAATGTGTGGCAGCAAAATTTGTTAAAATACTGTTGAGTTTTATACAATAACTACATCAATTAAAAACTTCTTGTGATATGCTTAGTGAAGTTGTCAACAATAACATTTACAAGATTTTAATGCAATAAATTTCATTCTTGAAACCAATGTTCCAACTCAGCAGAAGAAACATTGTGTCAAAATACAAACAAACCAGACTATACAGCCTCCAAAATACAAAAATTCCTGTAAACATTTTAAAACATGACTAGTACTTTGTTTTATCACTAAATTTATTAGAAACATAGAGTTTAAACATTTTTTAATGAGACATTACAATTACAAATAGGCAACATAATGTTCCAGTACCTGGTAACCTTTTTGTGCAAGAGATGACTGGGGAGAATTGGGAGGCGTCATACCAGAATGGTTACCTTCACTGTCAGCAAAGCTTACACATTTGCGTCCATTTTGGCAAAGGAAACGACTCACCTAGAAAAACAAAATCTTACAGGTATTCTGAGAATAGAATTATTTTCTAGAGGGGTTTCAGAACTATGACTAAAATTATGAATTGGTATTACATATTCTATCATTGATTCTTAAAATCTAATTTTGTATATTATTTTTCAATATTATTGATCTAGAACAAAATTATTTCACAAATAGCACTGTTTTTTTTTCAAAACATTGTCCAAAATAACTTACTGAACATATTTGCTGCTGAAGAAAATTTCAATTTCTAGTAGTGCTGAAAAATTGTATGCATCAATTTTACATGTAAAGTTAATGAAACATTAGGTTGTTTTTTTTACCATGCATTGACTGCATGTAGCTCAGATCGCCTAAAAATGATTGCATAATAAGGAAAGTGTTAAAAAATTATTTAGCATTTATGCTATCCTCTCATTATATTGCAGTAAACCATTCATTCCATCAATATATGCTCAAGATAATTAATTATGCAAAATAACACAATATAATTGTAAATGGTTAAATAAGCCTAATTGCTTTACCATAGTTACCTTTTTGTGAATTGCTTACTAACAAAAAGTATGACTGCAAAATATTGTAATGTTCAAATTCTCGTAGAGTTTAAATTTAAAATGGTTTTATTACAAAACATTACTTTGGATAGTACATTTTTTTAAATGTATCTAATGTTTTCCTAGATCAAAAAGCAATCCTGGATAAATAGACCAAATTCTTTTTTATTCTCCGTATCAGAAAACAATCATTTATTAGTCAATAATTAGTCATGTTTTTTGTTACCTTAAGCCAATGGATCCCAACCTTTTTCATTTCACATACTTCTAAAAAAATATTTAGAATGAAAAGTGCCTCCTATTCCTCGGTGTGGATAGATGAATTAATATTGGTATTTATTACTATTAGTTTTATCAGATCACCAACTACATACCCATTTTAACACAATAATGTGCACTTGGTCACTGAGATAGTATTTACAAACACTACAAGATAAGCAATAAGACAGCAACGAAGAAGCTAACTGTAATAACTAGATAAGATACCTGTCACTTACTTCAAACCAAACGACAGACTTAAGTGGAAAGAATATTATTGAAGTACAACTTTGAAAGAAATTAAGAAAGGTATGGAGTCTCTGCATACAGTAATTTAGTGCTGTTAAGAAAAACAGTAGTTGCCTGACAGCCTTGTAAGTAACTGGCTGTGTATACGATATTTCTGTGTGGGCAACACGACAGAAGGTTCCCTGAAAGTTTCTCATCAAATCGTAGACCCATCCCTGCATTTGTATTGTTCACCTAAATCTAGAATAGAGGTATCCCATCACTATTCTATTCTGTGCTTTCAGTTATACAAACATACAAGTTTCTTGCAATTTCTGATCAACAACACATCAACTATCTTGTAAACAAATAGTATAGCCTCGTATTTGTTTCAAATATTACGTGTGAAATATTGATGTACTGATATTATTTTTGCGTACTCCCACAGGCTTCTACGTAGCCCTAGGGGTACGCGTACCACGAGTTGGGAACCGCTGCCTTAAACAATAAAAACAACATTTTACTATTTGATTTTACTCAGATTACTGTTTCTTCTATATGAAACTCACACTGTTAAGAGAAAATAAAGTGCAGGTTAAACAGTTCTATATAAATATATTGTGAAAAGTAAATGAACACACACCTGAGCTCTAAGATTATCCATATCCCTAGGATCCCATTGCTCTCCACTCATCTCCAATAACTGCTGAAGTCTCAAGGCATGGGATCCTGGTGGCGTTGGAGGTCTAGGCCAGCTCTCACCACCTAAGCCTTCATCAGAGCCTTCAAAAGAGTCTGATGCCAACACCTGTTACAAAAATTACGTTGCAACAAATAACTATGACTCATACATATTACAAAAATATATTGTGCAGGATTTTGTTCTAAATGGTTTACAATTTTAAAGTCTTAGATAGGAGACTAACAGACTTACCTAATGGCAATAGTCCAAAACTGCAATCTCTTGGATATATATATATATATATATATATATATTTATAGGTTAGTTTTGGTTGGTAAAGATTATTTAAATTTTTTGGACTAGGAGACTGACAGACTTACCTTGGTAAGAGTCCACTCTGTAGTCTTGAAATAGAAACACATAAAAGCACTTAAACAATGATATATTTCAACCACACAGTGGTTTTTGTCAATCGAAGAGAAAACACAAAAAGAAATATGAGAGAATGAAATAAAATAATCGATTGACAAAGACCACTGTGTGGTTGAAATATATCATTGTTTAAGTGCTTTTATGTGTTTCTATTTCAAGACTACAGAGTGGACTCTTACCAAGGTAAGTCTGTCAGTCTCCTAGTCCAAAAAATCTATATATATATATATATATATATATATATATATATATATATATATATATATATATATATATATATATATATATTCTTGATATTTTACGTTATCCATTGTTTTTCCGATGCACTGACTTTATGAAGTTAATATATTACTATTGTAAGTAATTTTTTCAACCATTAAGTGCAATAATTTTACCTTGAGTGATGAGGCACCTTGAGTGACGAAGCACCTTGAGTGATGAGTTAATAGTAATATATTAACTTCATATATATATATATATATATATATATATATATATATATATATATATATATATATATATATATATATATATATATTTGTAGATTATGCAACACTGTTTTCTTGTATACACTTATCACTTTCACTTATGTACTTAAACAAGAATCTTACTTGGTATTTATGCGAGCGCTTTCAGAGACTAGTAAGTGCCTCCATCTTCCGGCCGGAAGATGGAGGCACTTACTAGTCTCTGAAAGCGCTCGCATAAATACCAAGTAAGATTCTTGTTTAAGTACATAAGTGAAAGTGATATATATATATATATATATATATATATATATATATATATATATATATATATATATATATATATACACACACACACACACACACATATATATATTTATATGAAGTTATTATTATTACTTGTAAATAATTTTTCCACCACTAAGTGCAATAATTTAGCCTTACGTGATGAGGCACCTTTCGGTCACTTGACCATTGTCGAATCACTGAATTAATTTTCCCTATTTTTCTGGTGTGGATGTTGACGTCATACATGTTTCCTCTTGAGTCTCGTGTATAATGTTTTTATATAGTATGTCTTCTGCATATGTTGTCTGTAGATTCATTAAATTGTTGTGTGTGTTTTTATAAGTGGTATTTTTCTAGTGAGTTTAGTTCTATTGGGTTATTATTTATTTCAAGTATGGTTATTTTCATAATATGTTATTTCATGTTTATGTGATATTAGGTGTGCTGCAACATTTGATGCTTTTGTATTTTAATATTTGAATGCTCTATAATGTTCTTCAAATCTTATTTTAAAGATCTGGTTGTTTTTCCTATGTAAAATGCGTTACAGTAGTTACATGTAATTTTGTATATTCCTGATAGGTTATGTTTTTCTTTATTTGTTTTGTGGTTTGTGTTATTAAGATATTTTATTATTTTGTTGTTTAGTTTGTACATTGGAGTGTAGTATTCTTTGTTGTATATATTTGTTATTTTTTTCAATTTTGTTATTGGTGTATTTAAATTTTAGGTAGATTTTTTTTATTTTTATTATTTTTGTGTTTAGGTTGTAGAGTTGTGTTGAGGTTAGGTTTTTTTGTAAATTTATTATACATGTTTTTTATAAGGTGTTTGTTGTATCCATTTTCTATTGCTATTTTTGTAATGTTATCTAATTCTTCATTTGATTTTTGTTTATTATCTTGTGTGTATTTTATTCCTTTATTTATCGCTATCGATTTTTTTAAATGGAAGAACAAACATTCATGATGAAAAAAGGAGCAGTAAGCTTTCTCTCGGTAGTGATGACCTTCTGAACAAAAGAAATCAAATGTTCGTGAGAACCGTATGTTCACAATTACAGAACTTTTTAATCATTTTCCTGACATTTATCTCGTCTTTTACACGAGTAAATGACAGAAAAACTAACCTACCACAAATCTTCTACTTGTTTGGTACCCTAACTGCTGACTGCTGACCGCAAAACCAAAAAAATGAGTTCTGTCATAGACTTTCTTTCTCGGTATGACTTTGAAGGAGGAGAATTTTTAAACAGGATTGTTACTGGTAATGAGACTTGAGTAGCCTATGCGAATACTGAGACAAATCAGCAATTAATACAACAGGGAACCGCTTCTCTAAGTAAGGCAAAGAAAGCCTGCAAACTTTGTCAGTGAGGAAAATCAAGGCTACAGTTTATTGGGATGCCAAGGGCATCTTCCTCATTAATTTTAGGGAATGCTGTACGACCATTACTTCAGCAGTCTACTGTGAAACATTAAAAACACTACACAAGAGTGATTCAAAACAAGTTCCATGGTCTTCTGACATGTGGTGTTGTTTGTTCATGACAACATTTCCACTCACGCAAATCGAAGAACAAATGAACTTTATGCCAAGTTCAAATAGGACGTTTTTCATCATCCCCCATACAGCCCAGACTCGTAGTGACTTTCACATGTTCCCATTCATGAAGCAGTGGCTTGCACCTCAGCAGTGTGCCGATAACGAAGAGCTTCAAAATGCTGTGGCAGATTGGATATATTCACAGGCATCAGATTTTTACACAGATTGTATTTCAGTAAAGTTGTAGTTTAAAGATGTTTAAAATAAATTTTTTCCATCTTCACTTGACTACTTTTTCTTTTAAAATGGAAGTTTAACTGATATAAAATAGTAGACAACAGTTTCTGCAACTATTCACAGTTGTAGTAATAATTGTGCAAAAATCAACAAAAATAAAATATTACAAAATTTTTTTTTCTTGACAAATTTAAATGAAATATAGGCCAGCTTTTTAAATGCTAGTTAAAATCTTTGAATGTATTAAAGAAACATGCCAAAATTATCACTTATAAATAATGTAAAATACTAATGACCTTCTTTGACACTGAGTCTGGATAAGATAGCCTCTTATTTTCAACTTCGAGACCTTCCAGCTCAGACTCGTATTCAGCTGATTCCATGTCAAACATACTGTATCTGAAAAAACAAGAGAACAAATATAAGTTAAAAGTTGATCTTTGATTTAAATGTTTATTTTTTTTAAAGATATCGCTGTATTAGGATGAAACGTTGTCAAGCAAATATTTCTGTATTTAAAATTTAACATTCATAAGTAGGCTGAAATTCATTTTAAACCTTGCCTGCTTGATTAAATTAAATAACAGCTTGACAGTTATTCATGGAACTGTTTGCTGTCATACAAGTGTCTATATTTCTCAATTTGAACTAAACTCATACATTGAGAGATTATTAGGTTTCCAAATGTTTACCTAATAAACTAGATAAAGCAAAGTTATAGAAACACATTTCAAACTAATATTTATTTTCAGATTAAAATAATCTTTACACATTTAAATCATTAAAAACTAATTTGTAATTCTTATAACTCAAAATCTGTAGAAATCACTAGCAATAGTTCTTAGACCATTCAGAAAGTAAAGAAGATTTGCACATCACACACCCTGTCAATCAACGACCATTGCAACAGCCAGAGCAGAGATTCATTGAGTTGTGTATATGCTTGTTTTGTTCTATAAATATTTAAATATGGTGGAATTAGTAGAAAACCTTGCCAAATGTGATGTGTGTAATGTCATTCACTCTTTAAATGCACAAAATGTTCAGCCTCTCAATATTTATAGGTAGACAAAGCACCAATCCATGGAATGACATCACTCAATCCTCTGCCTCTCAAAACCCAAGAAAGTAAAACCAAATCTCAACACCAAAAAAAGTGATGGCAACAGTTTTTTGGAACCTAATCATGTGACACTTATGTGAAGAAGAGAAATAACATACTCAGTTACATACATTAAAAGTTCTGTTTTTTTTATATATTACCGCCAAATAGTTCTGAGAGCAAACGGTTCTAATTGTCACCATGAGGGACCGACAGCTGACCGATAGTAAAACAGCTGAGCAGGCAAGGTTTAATATTGCCAGTATAGTTTTTAAAAAAACAAGGGAGTTGTTGACAGAGACCCAGACTAGCGAGTCAAGAGAGAAGACGTTTTCCTGGCAACCAACAGACTGCATCCGGCCGAATGCTAGCTTCCGGAGGGAACCAGTAGGAGGTAACACATAAGTCCCCGTAACGACTCATAACAGGAAAACGTTTTATTTAATGTTCCTTTTCATATTCTTTAATAATTCATACGTTTATTTGAACACACTGTCCACTGCTCTTCGGAGGATTTTATGTCATTTAATGGCGCTATTTAAAGTTAATATCAATGATTTCCGTTTTATTAAATCCTTCGACGGCAGTAGCGTTTGAAAGTCTACAATGGGTATGATTTGATTTCTACTTGTTTCTGTAATTGAAGGAATTAATTGGGTGATAAATAGTTCAAAACTAATGAAGAACTCAAAGAAGAAGTGTCATGGTTTCCTATGCTATCGGCTAAAGAGTACATCAACATTGAAAAACTAATTAAATGCTACAACTGCTTTGACACCTACTGTAACTATATCAGAAAAATAATTTAATCTACTGTAATGCTGATAGTAAACTTTGTATTTATAACTTTAGTTTTAACAAAACTGCCTTTACTTTTTAGATGACCTACATAATTAGTTAACTTATTTAAATAATATATTTTCTACATGTGAAATCAATCATTTAACAAAATCAAGATCTTTTGCAAGACATACTCATGCTAAGGATTGTTTCATTAGTTTGCTTATGAGTGTCCACAAACCTCTTCTTGTTAGCACTATTCTTGCGCATTTTGGCATTCTCTAAAGAGTTCCTGAGGATACCCTTGGGCAAAGGTGGTCTTGGAGGTGCTGGCGGGTTCTTTTCCTCAGGCAAAGATATTGATCTCTTAGGCAATGGAGGTCCTACAAAAATTAGTATTATTTGTTTTTCTCTGAAATACCTCAAGTTTTAATAGAAATTTTAAAAAATAAATTAATAATTACATAATATTGCAACTGTTATAAACTACCTATATTTATAAAATGTAGGTATGAATAGTAAATTTGATATTGACCCTTAATTAAAACTCTACAATACAAAAATTTCTCAATGAACTGAAAGGAAAACTGATGGTAGGTTATAAACTAACAAAGGTTATTTACTTTGCCTTTAAAGATTTCTAAAGAGTTGATATAGTTTACTATTTTGACAACAAATTTTCCACAGTTATTTGTAGACTATGCACATCTTAATGATATTTTTTTATAGTGGCTCACATAAAGGTAAAAGTATTTACTTTAATATAGTAAAAATATCCCAGAGTGCTACTTAACAGAGTGGGATCAGCATTCACTAAAAAAAAATTATAATGATTATATGAAGCGTAAAATAAAACATTTGAGTTTAGAAATCCTTTAAAAGTATTACATACAATACCAATTTACTGAGATCCAAACTAAGAACAGAAAAACTTTCCTATAAAAGTACTCAAGTTATTTGATTTTTATTTTAAATCTATTTTGTGAAAGTAAGACTTTAATGCCATTATCTTTAACAGTACAACTTAAAATGGAAACAAAATAAATAGCGTCTTTAGACCTAAGCAATAACTTTTGGATTAAATTATTAAAGGTTAAGAGAACTAGATATTTTAATATGTTTGTTCATTTTTGCACTAAATTTAAATTGTTATAATATATTTTTTTAAATTTTAGTGTTTTTATAAACATAAAGTTTGTAAGTTACCTGTCATGCCAGACTCAGAACTTAAGCTATCATATCTGTAAACAAATAAAGGGTTAGGCCCAGTAGGCTGTGGACTAGGATTAGGTCCCGAATCAGTTAATAATGTTGAGGAGCCTCTATATCCTGATGAAGGCTGCGTTCCAGTGCTAGATGAAGAAGAAATATTCACAGTTGTTCGAGCTATAAATAAAGATTTGTTTATTTAAAAGTAACCAAAACATTTTTAACAAATTACTTTAACAAAAGTGTTAAAACTAAATGGCCTATTTCTCCATCAGAATTAGTTGATTTATTTGATTTAAATTATAAAATAATAAGGGTTATAAAAAGAGGATAAATGCTACCTCATTAATAATACCATTCTTGAATCCAACTACTGGCAAATTCTTCTTAAATTACTAAACGACTACTTTTTACATTTTAATTTACAAACAAACTTACAATACAAACACACAATAACATTTTTATAAACTGTATTTCATAATTTAAATAAATGTATTTAAAGACACTAAAATTTATGCCTCTTGTTTTTAACATCAGCATAGATGTTTGGTTAAGAATATTTACCCAAAATAACTTTCACAATGAAACTATTTCACCAGGATTGATGGCATTCCACAAAAATTAGGAGTAACAAAAATACCAGTGATCACATTCCTTTGAAAGTATGCCAGGTCTATATGTACAGCTGAAGTTATCAATTTATCTTATGGTAAAATTGATTATTACAACAGAGTTACTAATAGACCATGTAAACATTCCAGGAAATGAGTTGTACTCACTAACACCACTGCTACCCGACCGAGTAAACATGTTTGAAAATATGTGCATGGAAAATATGTGAACTACTGCTACTATTTCCCTCTCCAGCTACAATGTTTACTTAGTTGCCCAAATGGAGTACTGACTCATGGACACCTACATTTACCTCAGCAGGATGATAACATGTACAGTAAATTTGGCAATTATGACTCGATATTTGACGACATATTTTAAAATTCTTCTGAATCACTCAACCAAATTTTTATTTAATAAATCTTTCAGAAGAAAGACATTAGGCATACAAGAACTATTTAAATAGTACCATCCCTTAGAATGTAATTAAATACCTAGGATAAAAGTAACATTTGAAAATAACTAATTGGTTTTAGCTCAGTACTATTTCTACATGAGGATAAACTAACTGTTGTCTAATCCTAACATTTATTCTCAAGTCCTATAAACTTTATTTACCTAATACTGACATTTTTTAATATATTATCCAATACAAAAAATGTTGTTTTTTATGTTTCTCATACTCCTTAAATAAGCATTTTCTACGTCCAATTTGTGGATCAAAGTACAATATTCTACTAGTGAACTTGAGCATAATTCTCATTGAGTAACATTCAATTTGTAATTAATATTGTTGTCTAATTCACAATAAGGGGTTTAAGAAACTTAACTAATTAAGGTAAAAAATGACTTTAATTTTCTATTTTCATTTTCATTTGTACAAAAAAAAATGGATTACAATAACAACACATTATTAAATTTGAATTTCTTATGTGTTTTAAAGCAAAAAATACATTTAGCATATTTTCTCTTGAAATATGAAGATAAAGACAACATAATAGAAACCCAATGTTACATGAAAATTCAAAAAGAAATTATCAACGATTGAACTATTCAAGAGTTGGTAAAAGGAAACCCAGATAACATAAAATCCAACTACAACTAAATGGTAAACTCAAAATGAGATCACACAACTGAAAGATGAAACAACAGTAAGACTTGAACCATGCAAGCTCCTGTTTTGTCAGAAGTAAATATTGTAGAAGTAGCAAATCTGAGACCAATCTTATAGGAATTAATACAAATACTGCTTTTAAAACAAACCAAGAATGCATTCTAAAGACAAGAAAAATAAATTCGTTTTCAATAAAATATTTTTTCTCACAAGTGATTCAATCAAAGAAATTAATTTTACTTAAGTTATTAAAGTATACTTTAAATTCAATTAGTACACACTACAATAGTTCTAAAAATTGTGGTACACATACTAACCATCAGGAAAAGGGGAGAACTCAAAATGTTTGGGTTTGGCTGTAGGAGGAGACACACAGAACAGAGGTTTCAAGTTATCAAATTTTCCTTCTGTGTGTTGCCTTACTTCAGGTACATCAGCCAGCATTTGACAATATTCACGAGGCAGTAAGAATGTCAAGCTCTCCCAATCTTTCACATGTCCAAATCCTGCAACAAAAATAAATTTGCCTTATACAATCAATATTGGATAAGAAAACATTTTTTTAAACTACTAGTTTTATTATTTCTCAATAAATTACAGTTTTCTTGGAACATTATATAATTAAATTTGTTAATAAAATATAAATATAATGTTCACTCAAACAATTAAACATTAAAATGTCATAAAACCGTAGGTAAACAATAAAAATATAACAACTAATAATCATTATAAATATTATTATTAAAAAAAAATAGAATTGATATTTTTTTAAACGGCAAATAATTCCCTAAAAACACTTAAACTTATATTAGTATGTAACACTTGCCTACAGTAGCCTTTCCTTTTTTCATTATTGAGGACAACTATTTCAGGAGATATTTCCTTTAGTCAACTCAGACCGTAACTGGCCTCTTGGTTGTTTCAGGTTTGGGTATTTGGGGTTGGGCTATTGAGTTTATGTTACAGGGGGTTGTATAGTTTATCGATCATTGTTGTGTTGCATCATTTGGTTTGTGCTATATGTTATATAGTGTTTAATTCTTTGTGCTATCCTTGTTTGTCTAATGGTGTTTTTATTAAGCAATATATCATGGTGGTGTGTGTTGGTGATGGTGGCTTAAAGAGTGGAAAATGGTACTGACAATGTTGGGTAGGCTTACAGTATATTTTTAATTTATCTATTTGTTTGTCTGTATGTATAATTATAAGATCTAAAAAATTAAAGGATTGTTTGTTCCGTTTTGATTGTGTATGTTAGTTTTGGGTACATGGAATTAAGATGTTTTGAAAATGCATTTGGTGTTTATTATCTTTGTTCAATGTGATGTCATCAACATATCTATACAAATATTATGTTGTCCGAGTATTTATTATTATGTAAAATGTGATTTTGTTCAATATGTTGTATGAATATTACTGCCAAGCTATATGTAGACCATCAATTTGGGTGTAGAAAGTGTCATCGTAGACAAAGTAATTTTGTATTGTGATTAATTTCGTTAGGTTATTGATTTTGTTAATGTGTGTTTGTGATGTATTAGTATCTATGATCATGTTTTGGAGGACCTTGATGGTTTCTGGAATGGGAATGTTGGTGTAGAACTTTTTAAAAGCGGTTAGTTTTTATAAACATTAAATTCCTAAATTATAAATTTATCTCAAACATTATTAATTAAAATTGAAAACTTAGTCAAGATAAATAGCATAAGAGAGATAAATTCCTCTTAGGCTAATAAAGTAAATTTATTAATTTTCAAAATTTGCTCTCCAAAAAACCATTTGCTTGTAATGGAGAGTAAATAATTATTTTATAATATAAATTTAAGTATGGCTTTATTAATCAGTTGAACTTATGAATAATCATGTTATTAGTTATGACTTATGATGAGTAAGAATTGTGTAATAGGATCTTAATCGAACTTGGTATGGATATTACGGCAAACTGACATTGCCAACTTTAAAACTTCAATCCAAAACACACAGCTAGCATGTTCGAGTCCAGTGAAGGGAGCCATTTTTAATGCAACTGACGCTAGAAGCCGTTACGGTGTTTCGGCACTAGTGAACTATGTGAGTCAAAATATGATGTATTTTCCTACAAATTGACACCACAATCCATTCTCAATGAATTTAGGTTCAATGAACAAATCTGTATAAATTTTCAAAGTTGTAAAACCCTTGAAACACCCTTTATTTCCTACTATTTGATTCTATCTTAACTTGAGCTACTAGTTTTATATTAAAAATACTTGAACATATATTAGTATGCTAGACTTGCCAATAGTAGAACTTACTATTTTGATTATTAAGAACAACTGTTTTGGGAGATGTGTCCCTTTTTATAATGTAACAGTCCTCTTTCTTCTTTTTAGGTTTGGGGTAGGATAGAGATATTAGGTGTATTTTAAACAGGTTTATGGGGTTATATTGTTGTAAATTGTGTGTGAGTTATATAGTAACTGGGTGTTAACTGTGTTGGGCGTACTTTGAAATGTTTGTATATTTCATAATATTCGGTTGAT
The DNA here is from genome assembly GCA_036971475.1 of Prosapia bicincta. Taxonomy (NCBI): domain Eukaryota; kingdom Metazoa; phylum Arthropoda; class Insecta; order Hemiptera; family Cercopidae; genus Prosapia; species Prosapia bicincta. The sequence goes on along the minus strand of JBAIZL010000001.1, from coordinate 155,734,380 downwards.
TAGCGTCGGTAATTTTAGTTTTGTATAGAAATAGAGGTTTGATGTTATGTTTGTGTAGTTGTGGTTTTTGGAAATAAAATGTTCAATGAAGTTTGATTAGGATTTTTTTTGTGAGTGCTTTTATGTGTTCTTGGTAGTGTGTGTAAAATGACCTTCCTGTTTTGGCCTATATAAAATCTGGGACACGAACTGCAAATTAAATTGTAATGCCTGATGCAGCTATAAATGCCTTTGCTTATGATGTTGGATTTAAATTGTTTGTTGAGGGTGTTGTGTGTGATGAATTTATGAGTGGAATACATATGCATTGTAGAAACAGAAGCTCGGTATAATACAAGAAATCATCATGCCGTCCAAACACATCTGATGAAGTCATTAACATGTGAGAGAAAGTTTTGTCAACAGTCCTAAGAAATCTAACAGCTTGAGTTTTGCGAGCTGCAAGTTCCACATACAACTGTTTGCTATGAGTTGAGAAAACATTTGCATATGAAACCATACAAATTGACAATTTTATAAGGAATAAAAGACACTGATAAAATTGTTTGTAAGAATCTTCTGTGCGGATATGTTAAAGCTAGTAGACGAGGATGAACATTTCTTGAACAACACAACCTTTTCCGAAGAGTCGACTTTTCGGTTAACACACGTAACTGTAGGGTTTGAGGAGATGAATATCCACTTTTAACAATGCAACATATTCGTGATAGCCTTAAATTAAAATTTGTTTGTGTATTGAGCAAGAACAAAAAGTATTGCCCATTTTTTTCCAAGAGAGAACCATCAACAGGATAGTGAACCTGGATATGTTACAACAATTTTTGATACCACAGATTGATAAGAATGACCAAGAACAAACTGTTTACTTCATGCAATATGGGACACCAGCCCACTATTTGACTGACGTTCGGGATTTTTTCAATGATCACTTCCAGGTCAATAGATTGGCTGTGATGCTGCAATTGCATAGTCCCCATGTTTCCTAGACCTGACACCACTAAATTTTTTTCATGGAGATTCCTCAAGGATATCATGTATGTACCAGCTCCTTTGCCGACCTGTCTACCAGGACTTAGATCAAGAATTTACATAGCTACAGATAGTTTCGGAAGAAATTAACTACCAATGGGATGTGTGCAGGATAACCAGCAGTAATTGCATAGACAACTTGGTGTGTTTCCCTTTAAAAAAACATTAAAACCAGCTGTGTATATTTTTTAAATAAATTTATATGAATATGTAAAGTTGTTAAGTCCTTTTTGAAACATCCTGTATTTATATAATTTACTATAAAGAGAAGTTCCCACTAATTCTAAAAAAGATATATTGTCATGACATTTGTTAAACACATATTAGAGTAGATTAAAACCAAGCACTATTTGGAAATATACTATAAGTTACCTTTTTTTCTTAGTTCATCGATGTCGAAACAAGAGAATGGCCGAGGTTTAAGTTTAGTTTTGATAGGTGAAGTCTGAGTTGGTGTTGAAGGGGGTGTCCATCCAGGAGAGAATTTCAGTGGAGTTAGGAACACTTGCTCCAGATCAAGTTGATGATCTCGCAGGAAGTCCAAATTAGGAAGAGTGTAGTTAGGGTAGAGTACATAAACGGGCTTCTTCCCTGTAGGTGTCTGGAAAATAATTGCATGAATAAACGAAACCAAGATATTTAAAAATGTAGTAATGTTAAACATAATATTTTTAGGTTATATAATATTTCTTCACATAATAGTTACTAAATCATCAGTAATAATATTATCAATATTTTTAATAACTCGGTTAATAAGATCCAAATAATAACTACGTAATCAATTTTCTGTCAAAGTATCTGTCCATTGACATATCATGGGAAAATACAACAATAAAAAAAAGCAAGAAATCTGCCTTGGTGTATAACCTGGTCTTACAATAAGAGGCTTCTTGAACCAACCTTCAGTGCTATTTTCAAAATACCAGGGCTTACTGGACAGCTTCCTAAACTGCCAAACCAATACTCTTAAATAATAGTAATAATAATAATAAAATTAGCCTAGGTATAAATGGTAACTTAATCGAGTACAATTTTAGTTTATAAAATTTCTGACCACACTCTTTCAGGACATGAATTATAAGTGAATTCTAAAAGCTTATCATTCACAACATCCAGGAAAATAGACCAATTCAAGTTAAGAAAAAATGTCTTCAGCTTTGCCAAAAAAAAAGATATTGTATCCAAAATTTTATAGTTACTTAAAAAATATACCCACTTAAAAATTATATAGATGTAAACATATGTTTCACAAAATTCAAAATAACTTCTAACTGGCGGCATCCGCAATTAACACCCAACCATCTCATTGAACTACATACCAACTTTATCATATAAAGCATGGCAGAAAAATCATTAATTAAAAACCTGAAAATAAATCCTATTCTTGACAATTTAGATGAGTGGGAATATATTCACTGAAAACAAGAGAAAAATTATGATTCTTCTTACACATAAAGGTTCAACTGCAGTTAACATGAACAAAGATTATATAAAAGAGCTTAAAAAGCAATTATCAGAGATTACAACAAAGTCCTTACATAAAACTCTATTAACCGGATACAGTTCACTTGGAACGGCTTAAATGCAGCTCCTGGAACGCAGCTCCTAATGAACAACAAATTTCTGAAACATCTTTAAAATTACAGTACAATGTAAACCCCTCTGCCTCTCAATTCTACATAACAAAGTTTCCTTCATATATCATTATTTCTAATTAAATTATTGCCTACTTTAATAATTTTGAAATTAGTTACTTTCCTGAGAAATTAATATACACGATTTTAAAATCATCTTTTCTCAGCTCTGTATTTCCAAATAAATTGAATGCTATTTCCTTGATATGTTGAATAAATAGGATAATAATTAGAACACATAAAGCCCTTACCTTATCAGAAAGTATTAAAGGGTTCAGAGTAGGAACTGTATTGTTGCATCCCAATGATGCTGATGTTTGCATACTTTTATCCATACAATGCAAGGGGCACTGTGTAGCAGAGTTTCGCACTGCTGTACATTGAGTTAAACGGACACGTGTTGCATCAGTAGGATCAGATGAACTGCTTGTTGAAGTTGCTGAAGTTAGGCTTGTATTTGACAGTTGTGTTTGAGTGCCTCTTCGCAGCTGAATCATCGGTGATCTTAAAATTTCAAAAAAAACAATTGATTAGAAGTAAAAATGTTTACAAAAGTTACAAAAATTACAATTTCAGTATTTTTTAAAACATCCAAGATCATTTTTTTAAAATAATAACAATAAACAAATCGAACCACAAACATAATATTTTCATTTATTATTTGTAAATTTTTTTTTCTTCATTGACACAGATTTGTCAATAAAATATAGACCAGCTACAGGGATGTTTTTGGGCTTTTCATATGATTAAATGTTTTCAGTTATTAATCATTTTTAAAAACATATTAATATGATTATTTTGTCAGTCATTGGGGGTGAGTAGAAAAAACGTTTTTCTTTCCATAATATTGGCAGAATTGTTAACATGAAGGTCTGGCTATTGAATAACAAGACCACTTGTGAAAGTTCTATTTTAAAAATTATTTTACAATCGAATGCTATCCTTCAATGTACTCCCCTTCTCTCACTACACATTATTACATTCCTTTTTTTCCATTGGTCAAAACTATGCTGAAAGTCTTCTTTTGTAAGAGCATTTAGGAGCTACACCAATTTTCACTTCACTTATTCCATCGAACCAGGTTTTTTTCAAGGCATACTTGATCTTCAGAAACAGGAAAAATCACAGGTTGCTAAATCAGGCAAGTACTCATGAGAACTTCTGAAGATGATTACCATGTAATCAAAATGTACATAAAGTAATTGTAATAAAGATATTTTGTATTGTGGTTAGTGGGTTTTATTTATTTAGTTAAAAAAGTATGTCACATGTTTGAGCACTGTAGTGCCTCTAAGGGCTAAATAATGCTTCACAGCCAGCACAATATGAGCAGGTACTTTGTTCTCATGGAAATACTACTTGTTTTTCCACAACTGCCATTTCTTAAAACTCGCTCTCACAGTGCTGTCACAACTTTCAATTAGTAGGTTTGATTTACAGTTTGACACTCTGGAACTTATTCAATCATCAGAATGTCAGTAATGTCAAAAAAAACGATTATCTTGCTTTTGTTTCATTCTTGGCGATGAAAACGTTTTCCAGTGCATAGATTGTCACTTAGTTTCAACATTGCATTGGAATATCGAGGTTTCTTCACAAGTAATGTTTTACATCAATTCAGGCCCTTCATCTAACCTTTTAATAAAATCTGAGCAGATTGTTGATAGGCGACATTTTGGTCTTGCGCTAAATTTTCTAGGACTAACTTTTTTCAAGTTTAATTCATCAAGTAAAACTTTTCTGTAAAATTCTTTATCAATATTTTTATGACATGATTTGGGCCGTGATTGCGGAGCTAAAACAGAGACAGTTCAACCTCGACATTGGACATGCTCGGTGCTCTCTCAGTCTTCAATGTTCACTAGGTAGAAAACTATCACTATAGGCATCCATCAAGAACTTATAGCACTTAGAAGTTTTTTAATTTAACAAGACATTTGACATTGATCTGTTGCTCATGTTTATTGTCAGACATTGTTATTGAAACAAGCAAAAAAACATTCGTTTCTAACATCTATAGACAAAATACTACTACATTGATAAAAATGTGTTTTGATACTGGAATAGTAGACACTTCCAGCTATCCATCACTGCATTTCTATCCCCCTTCCTCTCTAGGATGCTTTCTGCATGCATAGTCTTGTTTTTTAATAGCTAGACCTCATAACACACAAGACCATAAATAATTTATAACACTTTTATTGACAAATAAAATATATTATAAAGAGTTTCTAATTTTGTGCATTTCATTGGAAGCCTTTTAATATGATTTCATAGGATATTAATATCATACATTTACTATTTTTGCATTCCCCTTAAAGTTTATTAAAAAAAAACTATTCTTAATTACTCTGGCAATGTTAAATTTAATATTGTTAGCATAAAAAAAAAACATTTTTGAACCTATAATGTAATTTTTTTAACAAAAGCCTCTATCTTGGTGTTTGAATCATTCTGGCTGAAGTTCAAAACATACTGAAAATAACATATATAGCAGTATAAAATGAGTATACTCATTTTCTAGGTCAAACTCAGAAACGTTTTGTTTTTTTACTGACTAGTGCTGTAGGAGTACAAGAGATAATAACTCAAAGTACATTCCAAAAAATTTCTATAAAATAAATGAGAAACTGAAAGTAAACAAAGATTATTCAGCCAGCTTGGTATGCAAATAAATTTTACAAAATTTGATTTGGAATTCAGAATTTTACGGCTTTTTATCTTCTGACAAAAAAGGCAAGAAAAATTATGTTTGTTATAAAGAGGGCTGCCAACAGATAAAAACTCTCTACAAAAAGAAAAAAGTTTTTATTGGCTACTGGAGCAAAAGAGATAAAAATTCAAAATACATTCCAAAAAATTGCATTCAAATAAATTAGAAACAGAAAGTAAACAATTATTTAACCTGCTTGGTATGCAAATAAATTTTACAAAATTTGATTTGGAATTTAGAATTCTACAGCTTTTTATCTTCTGACCAAAAAGGCAAGAAAAATTATGTTTGTTATAAAGAGGGCTGCCAACAGATAAAAACTCTCTACAAAAAGAACTCTCTTTTAACACAGGTTTCAAAGTATATGTTTTATCTAAATCTCTACTTATGAAGTTTTATCTGTGAGATGCTTAAACAGGTCAAGTATTTCCAAAAGGTATGGGTATCAATTCAAATATTGATTAACTTAATTAGATGGTATAGCATGGCACAGGCTGGGAATACAATAATGAAAAAGAATCATCTCTGTTTAACCTTTTAATCTAAACTTTAATCCTCAATCTTGGTGCATTGAAATTAATGAAATTAAGAGGGAAATTAATGCTCCAAAACATTTCCCACCATAACTCTTTTGGAAATCAGGTTTGAATACTAAATTTATCAGGACTATTAATCTAGTAACCACTGTTTGTTTTAACAACTGCAAATTATTCCCAGCTATATTGAGTTTAATACAGAAAATCAAAATAGATACTGGTAATACAGAACTGCAGCAATGTTTGAATTTCTCTTATATCTAGTGTCTAACCTTATATCTTCTCTCTCCAGGCTATTATTATTGTTGACACTAAACCTCGTTCTGGACATTGTTAAACTCCCATCACAGCTACATACTGACACAGATTCACCATTCTTTGACTCACTCTCTGTCAAACGTTCAACTGAATCTGAAACATCTTCTTCTTCCTCAGTAATCAAATCATGTGATCTTGTATGTACTAAACTATCTTCAAAACACTGTGTTGTTACCTCATCTTTTATATAATCTGTTTCATCTGTTATCAGTTTAATGTCATTATTTCTATTGCGCACATCACCATTTACATTATTATAGTTTGCCTTTTTTATCTTGTTTCGACGGTTATCGCATAGCGTTTCTCGGCATTCAAATTCATTCAAAGAACGGCTGTTTCTTCTTGAATCAATCTCTGATGTTGGGTAGTTGCAATCACTAGCAATTGACTGATCCATCGCAGAATTACTTCCACTCCGTTGTTTAATAAACAGACGCACCAGGCTGAAGTTCTGGGTCCGCTGTTGCGGTGGAGTTGTGTGCAGGCCTATACCACTACTAAGACTGCTTGTACCACTGTTGGAATCAGAAACTAAGCTGCTGGAAGTATTCTGGACATCATACAGTTTTACACAACCTCCTGAAATAAATCAAATAACTGTAAAAACAAATCACATACTAAAAGAGATCCATTTGTTTATGATTGCATTTAACTTTTACCATTAAACACATTTACCAAAACTCCCCCATGGACTGTAACATTTCTAAACACTCATAATTTTTTTAATAAAATGTTTCGAGTTGTTATATAAAATGTCTACTTTAAAAGTAAGTATGACCATTTCAGGTAAGTAGCCCGCAACTACTAGATTTATGTCTCTTATCAAACCTTTCTTTATTATCCAATTATATTTGTCCTGTGATAATATAAATAAATGTTTTATCTTAAAACAAAAAGGATGTTGAAAGCAAAGTTATAAAAGCAAGTAAGAATGTAAATAATATGTAAATTTAATTGTATGCTCTGCACAAAAACAAAGTATTCACAGCAGTACTTAAAGCAGGTTCTCTAAAGTGAAACTCAGATATTTTAAAGATTCCCTGACCTAATACTTTGACATTATTTATTACTAAAAATGCTACAGTAATACCTTGATTAACGCTCTCTTGTTTAGCACTGATTTATTACAGCGGTTCCTTAAAGATTCACTAATGATTTGTATAGATTCATTGCATAACTTTGGCTAAAACTTAGACAACATATGAGCTTATTGCTTTCTAGAAGACAAGAATAAGAGTCAGCATTTTGTTGCTCTCTCATATAAATAAACATCTTGCTTATCATTTCAACTGTGAAAATTATTCAAGGTACTTATCCTGCTGTATTATTGTTACTATATTATCTTAAATCATGTTAGGAAGTTATTAGTTTCTATACAGTTTAGTGAACAACTTTGAAAATCTCTATTTCGTTCAAGTGTTTATAACAGTGATTCCACACATGGTAACAACATTAAACAATGGTGTAAACACTATTAATAAACTAAAAACATTCGCATGAAAAAGTCACCCAGATTTCCTAAAATGAGGGATGAAGTGATTCAGAGATGCTATGAAACTCAATGTACAGAGAGATTTGTTTTATAAACAAGCCATGGGTATTTTCTTTTTCATTGAAAACGTTATCAAAAGTAAAGCTTACTTCTACATACTACAGCTTATAGTTTTAATAAGTCTTTCTGCAATCAGACCAAAGTGAAGAAGAAAATAATTTAATATTATTTCAACAAGATGTTTTATACTCCCATGCATTAGTCTAGAAATTTATGGTACAATAATTAAAAATTACTTAATTAAGTGAATACATAGGGCTTACTTGCTGATGCATTTCGAAACAATCATTCCTTTTACGAACGCGTCAGCAAGTAAGCCCTATGTATTCACTTAGTTAAATAATTTTTAGTTGTAGTTTAATCAGTGAATTCAAGATGATTACAACAAGCAACTTTAATAGCGACCAACATAATCAGTATTCAACAGTAGAGGCTTAACTTCGTAAAAGGAACGATTGTTTTGAAACGCGTCAGAAATTAAGCCCAATTTATTCACTTAGTTAAGTAATTTTTAATTGTAGGTTAATCAGTGAATTCAAGATAATTACAACAACAACTTTAATTCATGATACTCTCAAGATTTCCTAACAAAGATTTGTAGAGCTGGTTCTATGCTTTGATATCCAAGAACCCCCAACCGAATCCCAACTAGACTTTTTTTTGTTAATACGTGGAAAACATAGTGTACAATGAAGCAATCATGAATATGCAACATTTAAGACAAGGCATCACTACTACTGTTCCCATAATCATGCCTGAAATAATGTACTGAACTTGGAAAGAAATTTACTATCAGTACTAAATCCATTATTGTTCATCATTTTGTGACTCAAAGTACAATAAATAAATAAATAAATTTCCTTGATCTTTAAAATTTTTCATAAATGCTCTCTCTAATTTCTTAAATTTTTGGTCTAACACAATTTTGAAAATAAATTCACTGTAAAATTTGTTTAGTGCCTAAATGAAGCAGAAAAATAAATGGTTCAATATAGTATGAATTACAAGCATAAATAAATAAAACTCACCTAGTCCATTGGCTCTATTTTCCATTGTTGACATATTCAATTGGTTGCGAGCCCAGTATATTCTCGCAGTCAGGTTAGGTAAACTGACACTAGAATGTTTAAGTGCAGACACATTCTCATTACTCACACACTGATTCTTTAACCCAGCTTCACTCGAACGTTTGACAAGGTTGCTCCAAGTTGTGAATGGAGCATCTGAGCTTGCCATATGTGTCTGCTGTAGATGGGGTACTCTCAGACAACACTGACGAGTGTTTCCAGTACCTTCGCTGGACCACGTGCTTGTAGCTTCACTATCACCTAAAATAAAAATATCAAAATTAGTTTATATAATTACAATATATAACTAGAACCCTACATTCCTAAAAAAATAATCTGTTTACTTTTTTACAGATGACATAAGTAGCTGGAAACATGGTTTAAAATGAGAATCTTGCTTACATTAAAACTAAAACAAATTTAATTACTTTGTTACTAATAAAACTAAAAAACATTAATTTAAATGGTAAGCAAAAGCTTAATATTTCTTGTTAAAATTTATGCAGTCTTATCGCCTAAATTTTTAGCTTCAATACAGACCCTATTTCTCCAATCACTCTTCCTGTGTTTTGGATCATTATAAAAAATCATAAGCTTATTTCAATGCTATTTGTCATTAATTATATTCTTTTGACTCAACCTTTTTTGCTGATTAAAAATCCTTACCATGAAACAAACATTAGTTTCATCTAAAACAATTATTTTTCACTGTTTAATTAGTTTTATTATTTTTCATTCTGTACAAATTCTTTAAAAAACAACTTTATATATCCCTTTATAACAATCCATGAATAAAATTTCCCCCTGAATTCCCGTGACCTATCTTCAAACCCAATCCGTTATAAGCAATGTCTGGTTTATTATAATCCGTAACAAAATTCTATTTAGTGAAAAGCTCAGTATCTCTCAATACTTTAGACAAGAGATTCAATTTCACAAGGTACACAGCTAAATCTTGTGAAAAGACAAAGACTCTTGTAATCTTAAAGGGATATATCTTTAAAATTGGGAGTTGGAAAGAATGCGAGATCAGCCACTACCTTATGCAGTGAGATTGCAATTCCTTTGTGCCACACCAGTTTGGGCTCTGGGAATGAAAAATATGCAGTTAAAAAAGAAAATAACCTTAGAATAAAGATACTATGGCAACTGTACTATTTGAAAAGTGTCTGTGAATCAAACTATATAGCCAAAGCACAGACGTCTTACTTTCAAAGACAACACCAATAAATCTAAAGGCTAAGGGACGACAAGAAATACAAGAGCAACTGGACGACAAAATCAGTACAATGAACACGATAAGAAACATGCAGAAAAATAGCTAAGCAGAATGCTAGAAAATGACTACTGGAATGCTGGCAAAAGGATAGAGATGAGTCTACAACTGGTGAATGTACATATTGTGTTATTTTCTACTTGATATTTGTTTTCCTTCACCAATACTACATCTTCTGTAATTGAAAAATACATCAGTGATGTTATTACCTCTATGTTTAGATATTTAAAAATTATAAATAACCAGTATAACTATTAAAAATAAATAATGAATATCTTACAATTATAACTTGTTTACATAATTAAATGTATAGACTAATTATTTCCCATATATTTTATTCATAAAAACATAAAGAGTGTGTTGACTTTAAATAGGTTAACATGGTTTCAAATATCTAATAACTGACCATAACCAATCAAATAATAACCTTTATAAATAATTTCTATTAATTTCCACTGTGGTTAAATACCTATTGACTTGTATATTTGTTTTAAAAAAATCCAGTAATACTTTACTGATAATTATAAAATACTTAAACTTGCAGCTTTTTTGTTGTACATCTTGAGGTTTTTCTTATAAATTACACTTTAGGTATCACCTGGCAAAAAACCACTACTTATATTTTCATCAGGCATGTTTCACACTAGGTCAGTCCATTGTTCAATGCTGTGATTCAAGGACAAGATGGTTCCGTTCGTAAATAATGTAAAGTAAGAAGTGTTTTTTGCCAAGTGATACCAAATGTGTAATTTACAAATATTATGTCCTTTATTGTTGTATAGTGTTTATATAAAAAACCATGTAAAAAACGACAATTGAGAGTTGTTGAAATTGTGAAAATCCAACAATTTGTTTATCAATTTAATAAAAATTAAAATATAAATACTATTTACAAAAAGTAAAGTTTATTTCATTGCTCAAAAAAAACAAACAAAATGTAAATATTTTGCAGTAAACAATAATTACTGTTATTATTATTGGATATTTTAAGCAAACTCCTACACAAACTACAACTTGTTTTCTCGGTAAGTCAATGATGGATTAAGCCAAGAAATCTTGCCAAGAAAAATGAGAGAAACACTGCTCTTAGCTGTGGTCTAAGGTTACAATAGTAGTTGCTATTTTAGGCCCTGAATTTATAACATTCCTAATTGCAAAAAAAGATATTATAAAGGGTAAAAACATCACATATGGAAATGTAATCAAAACACTCAGAACATAAAAACACTATGCTGTCCATATTTTCATTTAAATTTAGTAAGGCTACTACTTCAGAGGTCAGTTATAAGAATATTTTCTAATGAGGTATATCAATCATTTTAATTATAGTTATTATTATATTTGCAATGTGTCTTCAAAAATATGTTTAGTTCCATTGCTTTTACCTCTCACTATAAGAGCTTGCTAGGATAGATGTTTTTTTATATCATTATTGGTACTTCTGAAGTTTTATAGCTGAAGCAGAAATAAGGTTTTCTAATAACTTCAAAATTCCAGGATCAAACAACGTAGATTAGTATAAAAGCAATAAAGAGCACAGTGGCATGATTATAATTATTAAACATGTATAAATCCTCGCTACAAATATTTACACAACCTTTATGTACATTTCTCTAATTCAAAAAATTTTCCAACTTAAAATTTTTATTAGAAGTTTTCAAGAGATATTTTTAAAATTGATTCATCCAAGACTTTTTTTTTATTTTACTTGCTTAGTTTTTTAGTTACTAAAGGAAATTTCATATGCAATATAACTTGGAATATTTTTATTACATTTCTATTTTAACTAGGATTTATTTTATAAACATTTTACTTTACGTAACTGGTTTCCCATTTGTATAGAAGGATAATTTTTACTTTTAGACAAAATGTTTCTGGGTTTATATAAAATGCACTTTCTTCTCAATTGGTGAACTTACCTGTATCATGATAGTCGGAATCATCCCCCATGACCGTAGACCCCTCAAACGCAATAGTATAGTTATCCTTATTGGCTTGACAAGTTAGCATTATATCCTGTTCTTCACAGTCCAGAGAATCCATGCTGTAGTTAGTGGCAGGAAGTGGTGTTTCCTTCACAGGTGAAAATAAAGGCTCGGCCATGGACATTGAGCCATTTGATTCCTCCTGTCATACATACACAACAAAAATTTGTTATGAATGTTTATAGAATTTGGTAGAAGATATTAATTGCCCTCAAAATATTGTAAGAAGTATAATAAATAAAATTATACATATTTCTATAAAAATAAATTTTCATTATTATTTCAAAGTTTAAAAAGTTTTAATTTTTTTGTAAACATTTAAAAAATATATCCTATTAAGTAATAATAGTAATATGGTGCAGAATTACAGTCATCCAAGACATGATTGAAAAGTTTTTTAAAATATCTGCTGATTATTACACAGTGCCCCAGAAAGAAATGGGAAAACTTTCAGGAGTATTGCTTAGGTGAAAATAATTAATGGTGTTTGTTAACGAGTTAAAGCTGGCAAAATATTTTACATGGATTTTAGTTTCCCTGTTACAATGAAACCATACTAAAAATTGTATGGAATTAAAAGGTGTTAAATTTAGTGAATTTTATGTAAAATGAATTGATGAATTGAATAAAACAAGTCACAGACCTGTGACTACAGTAATGTTCAAGATATATGATGAAACAAGATAACTTATGTACAAAAATATGTTATATTTAAAATTTAAGTACATTAATTATGTTCAATGATTAATAAATACATACAATCCGTAAACAAAACATCTACAGACTTTAATTCTGAAGAGAATGTAGTAAAATAGGTCAATAATAGAAATATGAAGGTACCACTGTTGTCATGTTTATTTAAACAAAAACCCTTAAGAATCTACTTTTTTTACAGTATTTATAACTGAATAAAACTTTAAAAAAAAACAATAATTACTTACATTATCACTAACATGTTTCACATTTGGTCAGTGTATTGTTCAATGCTTTGAGTGATGCAGAAAACTTCCAATACTGACCAAATGCAAAAAAAGTCTGCTGATGAAAGTAATAAATTTTATTCAGATATAAATATCTCAAGGTACAATATTTATGTGATACAAAAAACCTCAATGAGCCAATATATTAACATGTAATTTTATTATTTTAAGCATAGGTCTAAGTGCAGGAAAATGAGTTAAAGGGTTTGAAAAGTTTGTGTCAATTGAGTAAAGGGATTGACATTTATAAATGCCAGAGATATTTCATACATGTTTTTGTTGGGTATTACTTGTTTATGTGAAGTTATAGAACATTTATTCTTTCTAGGTGAGTTGATAATTTCAGCTACTACCTAAAACAATTTCACATCTCTTGTTATCCAAATAAAACTATTAAAAATATTTCTTAGCAAATGTTTTACTGCTTGAACTCTACATCAATAACACTGGCCAACAGTGATTTTGTTACATGGCTAATATTTACTGAATCTTATGTATTTTCGGACGCTGAATTCAAATCTGAAGTCAGAATTTATCTATCACACTTAGTTTTTTTGTAATACCTCTTCCTTGATTACTAGCAAGTTCATGCAAAGTATGAACTATGTGAGTAAAATGTACACATCTCTAATTAATTTATTATTTGTTACTGCAATTATATTGACACAAATTGAAGTAATATAACTACTAACATTAGAGCTGTAACTAATAACATTTCATTACTAGCCATGTAAACAATAAATTTAATGTTCTTATACACAGTAAGATAGGGTACGATTATATCACCCATTAGTCACACTTGGTATAAAGCTGGTGTTAAGTCCTCGTCCCTCATATTTGATGCAATTCTACTGTAAAACATTGTTAACTGGATGGCTGAATAGATCTCGTCACATAAGATCTGCAATTCCAATAGTTTGGAGAGAATGAGAGGATCACTCATTGACTGTTATTTTTGTACAACAAAAATATCGGGTATAACAGTTAAGACATACCGTTAATTATCCTAAAATTCCTCCTGCTTTAAGACCTGTTCCTCACAATCCACATCTTGGGTATGAAATTTTCTTGTATCTTGTGCGAGTGGGACAGCAGAGACCAAATTAATCTTTACATCAAAAAAACAGAGGCAAAAACGAGAAAGATTGATTGTTCTTATAACAAACAAAACCCAAACTTTTGTTGTACAGTGAAATTTTAGGTACAGGTATAACAGCAGTTTGACAATTTCCATCATTGCTATATTAGGTATAATAGCTGATGATGTTACAGTTATTTTAAGATCCATTGTGGCGTTTATAGCCGTTACCTGAGAACTGCTGTGAGGACTGAGCGATGAATCAAAATCAAACTTCACCATCATTGACCCTGATACACTGGCAAACATTTCCCCTTGTCTCTCTGACTGTAAAAATAATCACAAATAAGAGACATATATCAATTGAAGACATTCAAATTACAAAACTATAAGAAATATACTCTTTGCTTAACAATTATTTGAGACTTTTAATTTAAAGCAACAAGACATAATTTCAATGTTTTTAAAATAAAAAGTGTATTGATAAATTTAATTTTTAAAAAAACCCATGTGGAACACAAAACATGTCATGTGTGACATGATACCTACTAGCCTTAGGATAGTAATTCACTCCAGTAACAATTAGTAATTTTTTTTAAATTTTATATAAATGCCTTATAATATAAATTATTTTTTTAAATAACTTGAGAGGTTTTTACTTGAACCCATTTTTCCTAATACAGTAGTAGTAAAATAAAGATAACAGTATTGATATTTGTTATATAAAATCTGAAAATCACTTGGAATTTGTTTGTCTAAATTTAATTCTTTTAATTTGAATATTAAATTACATATGCTTACAATGAAATTATCTTATTTACTCAAAAATTGCATAAGTATTACATGTAGAGGACACCTTGACATACATACATACATATATATATATATATATATATATATATATATATATATATATATATATATATATATATATATATACATATATATATATATATATATTGTTGATATTTTACGTTGTCCATTATTTTTCCGTTGCACTGACTTCATGAAGTTGATAAATTACTATTGTAAATACTTTTATCCAGTACTAAGTGCAATAATTTTACCTTGTTGTCAGTGGCGGCTCGTGAGTGAAAGTTCTGGGGGTTTGGGAATATTCCATGTTTCAAACAAAACGGGGGCCCTCGGACCTCCCCGGAAAAAATTAAAATATTTAACATTAAGTTATTGTTTTTAAACTATTTTGGTACTACAAATTAATAAAACCCAGACACATACTTTAGGCACAACAGTTTAATTCAAGTTAAGTTAAACATTAGTTACAATTCAGACAAGTAGCTGAGTCAAATATAATGCTGAGAGCCGATCTCCGTCCATAGTACTTCTTAAGAAGGTTTTTACCCTTTTTAGGCAAGAAAAGCAGCGTTCGGCTTCTGCTGTAGTCATTGGAATTGTAATTAAAACTTTTAATAATTTTACAGTTTCGCCAAAACACTCAGCTAAGTTGTTTTCAAGGAGAAATCCAAGTAAGTGAGTAACTTTCTTTACACTTTTAAAATCTTCCCTTCCGTAGATAATTTGAAGTTCTGTTTTTAATTTGTCCTTCTCAATAAACGGAAATGACTCTATGGTAGTTTATAATAGTTTTTCTGGAAACTTATTTTTAAATGTGGCGATAATTGCATTGTCAAACAGGTTTGCTGCTACAAGGTGTCCTGTAAATTCAAACCTCTCTTTTGTTTGTATGACGATGGCGTCACATACTTCTTTAGCTGCTATATTTCTTGTCATAACTGGATTTTCATTTAAACGAGCTCTTTTAGGTGTGGTTTCTGCTGCTTGTTCTACTTGGATTTCATCTACACTATTTCTTAATTTTTCTATTTCTCCTTTAAACAAATATATGGCTTCTTTTGCCCAGAGGGGATCTATATTTCTTTTTTGAAATGAATCATACAAAATCTGGACGTGAGGCACAACTTTAGCGAAAAAATTGAGCCAAAACACAAACTGTGATTGCAACAGCTTTAACCTCAAACCTTGTGCCTGATTAATTGTGGCAACTTGAACACTGGTTTCTTCAATTTTTTCAAAGCACAAAATTAAGCTTTCCAAATTTTCGTGAACAGTAAGAACTAATCTGGAATTATAATTCCATCTAGTAGATGAACCCGAAGGAAGCCTGTTCTTCACAATTTCCTCTAAAATACCAGTCCTTTGAGAGGAATGACAGAAGAAATTGTTCATCTCTTGTAGGTTGGCAAAAAAATTCTTACTTCTCTGTTTTGTTTAGCAGCTCTCGACATAATTAAGTTAAGTTGATGCGCATAACAGTGCACGAAGTGTGCATTTGTGTACTCCATTTTCACTCGTGCTTGAACACCTGAGTATTGGCCGCTCATGGTATTAGCACCATCATAACTCTGGGAAATTAACTTTTCCTTATTTTCACCAATCACATCAATTAGAACAGTTTTAATACAAGCAGACAGAGTTTCTGCATTTGTGTTTGAAGGATTGAGAAATGTCCAAAAGCGTTCCACTGGAAGCCCGGTCTTAAGAGCATAACGGAAAACTACAACCATTTGGGCTTTTGTTGAAACATCAGGAGTCTCGTCTGCAATTATGGACACATAGTCTGCACTACGAATCTCCTGTAGTATGTTTTGTTGACAAACATAAAACTTACTCTCTAAAAGATCATTTTGTATTTCTTTAGAGGTCCCCTTAAATACAGTAGCAGTTTGAAGGTGTTCCTTCAGAATGTTATCAAGGCTAGCAGAAAAATTTACTAAACCCTTGAAAATTCCAAGGTTTACAGAGTATAACTTCTCATCATGACCACGCAGTGCTAGTTCATTCACCACAAAATCTAATACAATCGATTACTTTTGACAAGACATACCTATTTTTTCTAACTTGATCATTTTGCTTTTCAATGTTTTCTCTGAAAGCCTCGCTTAGTTATTGCCTGATTTCTGTTCGTCCTAATATGGAAAGATCAAGACATGCATTACATTGAGAAATAGATTGTTCATGTTTTTTAATTTTTTGAGACAAATGTCCCAAATCAGCAACTCCAGTTTTCGTTCAGCTATTGTCTTTACCTTTCGCAAACAAAAGACAAGGAAAATAAAAAAACTTGTTCAAACTATCACAACCACAAATCCAAGAATTCCTTTTGTACAACTTATCGTTAAATGACAGGCAATACTCACGTCCTTTGACTTTTTGTTTTTGTGATAAATTTAGTACTGTCTTTGGTCTTCCAAGCTCTTTTATTGAACATTTTTCTTCTATTGTTAACGATGAAAAGTTGTTAATTAATAAGTACTGTACGTTATTCATTTTATCTTAAATATTTATCACCACTGCACCACAATTCACAACAACGTAACTCGACACTCAAGGACCAGATAGCACAATGCTTGACCAACCGCCAACGTGTGTACGGTGTGCCAACGCTAAAGGAAATGGGAGTTGCTTTAGCTGCCCCTTTCGGCTTCCATCGGGTAACTTCGCCAGAGCTCGGCTACGCGTTAGCTCCTTTCTCACTTAAATTAACAGGCCCCCCACCACATAACCCTACTCGCATGCCAACAGAATGGGGTTCACATCGAGAAGTGAACCAGCCAAGTTGTTCAGACCGCTTCGATCTAAATTAGCGCCGAAATTCACTATTTCTATTGTACACTACTTTAGTTTTTTGTCAAAGTTTATTATTTTCACGGAGTTTAATATTATTCTTGGGGGTTCACTGAACCAGTGAACCTACGGACAAGCCGCCCCTGCTTGTTGTGATGGAGCACCTTTCGGTCACTTGACCATTGTCGAATCACTCGATGGACAACGTAAAATATCAATATATATATATATATATATATATATATATGAAGTTAATATATTACTATTGTAAGTAATTTTATCCACCATTAAGTGCAATGATTTTACCTTGTGTGATGAGGCGCCTTTCGGTCACTTGACCATTGTCGAATCACTGATTACTTTTTCTCAATTTTTCTGGTGTGGATGTTCGGTACGTGGTGTTGGTACTTGTTGACGTCATACACGTTTCCTCTTGAGTCTCATGTATAATGTTTTTGAATAGTACGTCGTCTGCATATGTTGTCTGTAGGTTCATTAAATTGTTGTTTATGTTTTTATAAATGTGGTATTTTTCTAGTGAGTTTAGTTCTATTGGGTTATTATTTATTTCAAGTATGGTTAGGTTATTTTCGTAATTTGTTACTTCATTTTTATGTGATATTAGGTGTGCTGAAACATTTGATACTTTTGAATTTTTGTTTTTGAATGCTCTATAATGTTCTTCAAATCTTATTTTAAATGATCTGGTTGTTTTCCTTATATAAAATGTGTTACAGTTGTTACATGTAATTTTGTAAATTCCTGATAGGTTATGTTTTTCTGAATTTGTTTTGTGGTTTGTGTTAAGATATTTTATTATTTTGTTGTTTGGTTTGTATGTTGTAGTGTAGTATTCTTTGTTGTATATATTTGTTATTTTTCTATTTTGTTATTGGTGTATTTATATTTTAGGTAGATTTTTTTATTTTTATTAATTTTGTGTTCCGGTTGTAGTGTTGTGTTGAGGTTGACGTCAACAAGTACCAACACCACGGACCGAACACCAGAAAAATTGAGAAAAAGTCATCAGTGATTCGACAATGGTCAAGTGACCGAAAGACGCCTCATCACACAAGGTAAAATTATTGCACTTAATGGTGGATAAAATTACTTACAATAGTAATATATTAACTTCATAAAGTCAGTGCAACGGAAAAATAATGGATAATGTAATATATATATATATATATATATATATATATATATATATATATATATATATATATATATATATATATATGTTGCTAAATTGTATGTACTAGACTTTTGCTGTTTACAGATCATATTAATGTAAATCAAGGCTAAATCACAGGTAATGAAAGGTTTTCACTATAAGAAGTATTTTCATTTGCTTGACCCTGTATAATATATTTGACCCTGTCAATAGTGTTATTATAAGAAAAATTGGCCCTGTCAGTGAGTGACATTTTGAACTTAGGCTTGCATAGAATTTGTAAATATCCCAGAATGTGAAATATTTGGGTGCTTAACAAGAGAATGAAGAATACCAATATTAAGGAGCTTACACAGTTAATGCAAATTTATTGGGTAGTGTTAAATAAAAAAGATAATTTATTTTAGAAAATGCATTGAAAATCACTAGGAATGATAAAATGCAAAAAATGTACATTTTAGGTGACAAATGGTACATTAGGAATAAAGTATCTCCATAAAGCAATAAGAAAGCATAGTGCAGACAATATAACTATGCACTTGGCCTTGAGAGATCGCAGTAAAGGAGACAGGATGTAAAAGGTCAGTATAAATACTTTCCAACAAACATGATTAGGACTGCCAAAATACGAAGCATAGGACAGTGGATATTAGATACATTCAATGATAAATAACCTTCCGTATGAAATAACAAACAATATTTAAATATGTGTTAGACATATCAATGCAGAAGCTGTTCCATGTATAAAACATCCTCAATATATAACAAGTTTTAAGAAGTGATAGTACATGCAAGGCCAAGTGCACTGTATGTGGTCCGCACTATATGTAGAACTGAAATAAAATGCTAATGGGACATGATTGGTAGAGGCATGTGGACTGAATGAATTAAAAGTTACAAATGGAATTAATACGATTATAAGTTTAAGTACACATGGAGAAAAATAATAGAATATTAAAATCCATCATAAACTAAGCAATAGTTCAATAAAAAAGTATAATGAAGAGAGCAGACATTTAAGTCTTCAGGGCACCTATCTGTTGATATGGCTAGTATATACTAAGTCAAAATTAAGCATAAATATAAGAAAATAATGTTTAAAAATAACTTGTTACATGTCAAACTACAAAAATGCGTGTGTTTAATCAGTGTGTAATGCTAGTAACGCTCTTGTATCATAAGCAATGACTATAATCAAGGATAAAACTTTAAAACTGTTAATTTGAATAACCTATGCTTGGAATAAAACTTTGTATAAATTATGAATCAAAGTAGGGGGGGAACGTTTTTTTATTAAGTTCAAGTAACCTGCAAGTCAGTGCAACACATAGCTGGCAGAGTTGAAAGAATGTCCTCAGCTCTAAAATCCTCCATATCCACTTCAGCCAGTTGTGTGTCAATATCCCGTGCAATTTCATCGTAACAGCCCACTTCATATGATGCTGATAAAGAAAGAATGCTTGCATGATGATGAGTTTCCCGATATCTGAAAAGAAAATATAGAAATAAAATCCAATAAAAGTAATCAGCCTAACATAGTATATATTTTTACTTATCAAGCATTTTCACATAAAATTGCATGTTTATGTGAGATATTTTTTTATGTAAATGTAGAGGGAAATATTTCTTGTATGTACTGTAATCTTTCTACATTAAATAGATATCATGTTTTAATTTTATATTCAAATTAGACCAATACATAGGGGAAAAAATTATAATAATTTACTATGTAACATGTTGGTTGATAATTTTTTAGAATACATACAATTTGTAACTCGTATTTCTTTTAAATGAAACTTTAAACAAAATTTTACTATAAAAATTCTAATTCTGAGTGTTTCCAAAATACAAAACAAAAGTAAACAAAATTTTAATAACGTTTTTTCACTATTATTATGATAATCTGTGTAGCAATCACAACTTCATCCTCAATTAATCTTCAAGTTTCTTAGGCACCTTTCCAAGAAATGTTAAAACCTTATAAATAAACTTTCTTTTATTTATATTTAATATAAGGGAGAATGTACGATTCTGTATTAAAATAGAATGAATGTGTAAATATAAGTGTAAATAATCAGATTTAATTATATAACTATTTACCTGAAGATGCTGGTACTATTTTATCGGCGAAAATCTTTGAATAAATATATTCATTAAAAGTATTCTTGTTTTTGAAATATTTTTAATTTATTAATTATATATATATATATATATATATATATATATATATATATATATATATATATATATATATACTCGTATATATATATATATATATATATACATATATATATAACATGAATAGTTATAATCCAGAGGACATCCAGATAATAACTATTTATCATATATTTTTCCATCTGTGAAGGAATGCGTATCAGCATATATATATATATATATATATATATATATATATATATATATATATATATATATATATAAAGAACAAAAGTCAAAATACAAATACAAGAATTATATTTGAATTTACAATTCAAAGCTTTTCGTTGGCTAACAGTACCAACATCATCAGGAATATTAAACAATTAAAACAATTCTGTTTGTTCTTTATTAATACACAAGAAAACATATTGCGATATTTATATATATATATATATATATATATATATATATATATATACGAGGGTAAGTCAATAATTATCCGCAATATAGTTATAAAATTTTATTGAAATCAAATAGGAAACTTACAAGTACATCATTTTTCGACATAGTCCCCTTGCTTTTCAACGCACTTGGTCCAACGTTGTTCAAGTTTCCTGATGCCCTCGTGGAAGAAGGTTTTGGGTTGAGATGCGAACCAGGAATGCACCGCTTCTTTCAATGCTTCGTCTGTCGTAAATCGACGGCCCCTAATTGCCTCTTTGAGTGGACCAAACAAGTAAAAATCAGATGGAGCGAGATCGAGACTATATGGAGGATGATCCAATACTTCAAAATTGAGTTTCTGAAGCGTTTCTGCAGTGTGGGCAGCTGTATGCGGACGGGCATTGTCGTGCAACAACACAACGCCTTTTGACAGCAGTCCTCGGCGTTTGCTACGAATTGCAGGCTTCAGCTTAGCAGTAAGCATCTCACTGTAACGTACACTGTTTATTGTTGTGCCCCTTTCCTGATAATGTTCCAGTAATGGACCTTGTGAGTCCCAAAAAACCGTAAGCATAAGTTTTCCTGCGGACGGTTGGGTTTTGAATTTTTTCTTGCACGGCGAATTTGGATGTTTCCATTCCATACTCTGCCGTTTACTCTAAGGCTCGTAATGATGGATCCATGTTTCGTCACCAGTAACGATCCTGTCTAAGAAGTTGTCCCGTTCGTTAACATAGCGATCCAAATGTTTTTTGCACACGTCCAAGCGCGTTTGTTTATGCAACTGTGTCAGTTGTTTTGGAACCCATCTTGCACAAACTTTATGAAACCCAAGTCTGCTGTAAATGATTTCGTAGGCAGAACCGTGGCTAATTTGCAGACGATTTGCCACGTCGTCAACAGTTATCCGTCTGTCTGAGAGAATCATTTCACGTGAACGCTCAATGTTTTCCTCGTTTATGGCGGTAACTGGTCGTCCAGCTCCTTCATTTTGCGTAACACTTGTGCGACCATTTTTGAATTTTTCAATCCATTCATAGACATTCCGTTGTGGCAAACAATTGTTCCCGTACTGTACCAAAAGTCTTCGATGAATTTCGGCCCCTGATACACCTTCCGACCACAAAAACGGATCACTGAACGTTGCTCTTCTTTGGTGCAAATAGAAAGTGGAGCGGCCATTATTAACAGCACGGCAGCGATAACGAAACTAACCTAGCAGCTTGTAACGTGCATAGACATAACAACGAATAAACAAAGCATGCGTCATCAACGCAAAAGGACAGTACTGCCAACGTAAACAAAAAATATACCTATATTGCGGATAATATTTGACTTACCCTCGTATATATATATATATCCATTGATTCTGCAGTGCATAAAATCACAGTTTTGACGTTTCGCTAGAATCTCATCTAGCATTGACGAGGTGAACCCAACAACGGTTGAAGAGCAAGACAACTGTTGTTGGGTTCACCTCGTCATTGCTATATGAGATTTAGGA
The DNA here is from genome assembly GCA_036971475.1 of Prosapia bicincta. Lineage (NCBI taxonomy): Eukaryota > Metazoa > Arthropoda > Insecta > Hemiptera > Cercopidae > Prosapia > Prosapia bicincta. The sequence goes on along the minus strand of JBAIZL010000001.1, from coordinate 155,711,327 downwards.
AAAGTCAGAACTGCAATTTTATGCACTGCAGAATGAACGGACATACTCCAGATAAAAACTACTCATCATATTTTTTCCATCTGCTAAATAAATATATATATATATATATATATATATATATATATATATATATATATTCTTGATATTTTACGTTATCCATTGTTTTTCCATTGCACTGACTTTATGAAGTTAATATAATACTATTGTAAGTAATTTTATCCACTATTAAGTGCATTAATTTTACCTTGAGTGATGAGGCACCTTTCGGTCACTTGACCATTGTCGAATCACTCTTACTTACAATAGTAATATATTAACTTCATAAAGTCAGTGCAATGGAAAAACAATGGATAACGTAAAATATCAAGAATTTAATACCTACCAAGGTAAACAACTGAGTGATTCGACAATGGTCAAGTGACCGAAAGGTGCCTCATCACTCAAGGTAAAATTATTGCACTTAATGGTGGATAAAATTACTTACAATAGTAATATATTAACTTTATATATATATGTGTGTGTGTGTGTGTGTGTGTGTGTGTGTGTGTGTGTGTGTGTGTGTGTGTGTGTGTGTGTGTGTGTGTGTGTGTGTGTGTGTGTGTGTGTGTGTGTGTGTGTGTGTGTGTGTGTGTGTGTGTGTGTGTGTGTGTGTGTGTGTGTGTGTGTGTGTGTGTGTGTGTGTGTGTGTGTGTGTGTGTGTGTGTGTGTGTGTGTGTGTGTGTGTGTGTGTGTGTGTGTGTGTGTGTGTGTGTGTGTGTGTGTGTGTGTGTGTGTGTGTGTGTGTGTGTGTGTGTGTGTGTGTGTGTGTGTGTGTGTGTGTGTGTGTGTGTGTGTGTGTGTGTGTGTGTGTGTGTGTGTGTGTGTGTGTGTGTGTGTGTGTGTGTGTGTGTGTGTGTGTGTGTGTGTGTGTGTGTGTGTGTGTGTGTGTGTGTGTGTGTGTGTGTGTGTGTGTGTGTGTGTGTGTGTGTGTGTGTGTGTGTGTGTGTGTGTGTGTGTGTGTGTGTGTGTGTGTGTGTGTGTGTGTGTGTGTGTGTGTGTGTGTGTGTGTGTGTGTGTGTGTGTGTGTGTGTGTGTGTGTGTGTGTGTGTGTGTGTGTGTGTGTGTGTGTGTGTGTGTGTGTGTGTGTGTGTGTGTGTGTGTGTGTGTGTGTGTGTGTGTGTGTGTGTGTGTGTGTGTGTGTGTGTGTGTGTGTGTGTGTGTGTGTGTGTGTGTGTGTGTGTGTGTGTGTGTGTGTGTGTGTGTGTGTGTGTGTGTGTGTGTGTGTGTGTGTGTGTGTGTGTGTGT
>JBAIZL010000001.1:155562543-155707543 GCA_036971475.1 Prosapia bicincta | reverse complement strand
ATTAAAACGTATTTAAAAGTTTTTTAAATTGTATTAACCCAACACGCCAACCCCAGCAGAAAATACTGGTGAAACATTTTCGAAAGATTGATAACCATGATAGTTTGCATTAATGAAAGGTGTTTAGTGTTTACAGGAGAAAATTAGGCACCCATGTCTCCATGATATAAGATTATATCATATAATACAGGACCTTAAAACAATTTGATTATATTCCTTGATAAAGGATACACAGAGAACACAGAGGTTTACTAAATGCCAAATTTATTATGAATTTGTTGAAATATCTGAAATTATTACTATCTCCTGTGCAGAAAAACGTGAATTTGGACAGAAAATTATGAATTAATACCAAAAATTAGACATGATTGACCAGCCCTTCATATTGCAGTGAATGAATTTGGAAATAAGATCCTGTTTTTAGGTACTTCATTTTTAATATTTTAATAATTTTATCACTGTTTTAATTATTAATATAATAAATAATTAAACAATAACAACAAACTAATAAAATTCATTTCTCAGATTTACTGGAATGATTAAAAATGATATTTTAAATAATGTTAATGCACTAATCCAAGACTTTAATGTTCACACATTATTCCTTGCAAACAGTTCTTCAGGCACAAAACAAACAAATAATGCACACATGTGGTTTCAAATGACTCATCACTTTAGAATGCCTAGTGCACATGTTTTTTTACAATAAACTGTATCTCTCATTGGAATATGATAGTATTCGTTGTTCTTAGTATGGATTAATTATATATTGTATTAACAAATGTTTTTAATTGTGATAAAATTTGTAAATGAATATCATTTAAATTAAAATGTTATATATTTATTATTTTAGGGCTCAGGAAATGTAATTACAATTTTTGTTTCAAATGAACAACTTTTTTTGATAAAAAAAAAATTAAAACAATATATAAAGGGACCAATATGGATTTAACATGCAAGGGTGCTGCATACTATAGGATGAAGGAAAGAATAAGACAAGTTTTGCTATTTTAGCAAAGAAAAGCCTATATTTTCATGAGGAAGAAAGAAACTAAACAATTTGAAGGGTTTGGAAATCTGTTACTCAGATCTGAATCATTTACCTTAGTATCAAAGAATAGGAATTATATTGACATTTAGCTACGTAAGTACTTAGTAATACAGGTACTAAAATAGTTAGCTGAGTAAAAAAGTCTAATGTGATAAAGATTTTATTACAATAGATGCTTTCAAAGTTAGCTTTTTAATATATCTAGACTATAAAATTTTAATATTTGTTGCAAAAGCTTCAAGTTTCTACATAAGACTAACTTTTATAAACAAACATTACAAAAGAATTAACAACTTTGAGAAATCATATAAATTTATTACATTAACCTGATTTTATAGATCTGATTTTGGTGCTATTTATATTTGTATAAATATAGTTCAATGTGAATTTCCCTGGTTATGTAGCAGGTAGCACACATTCTATCTGAAATATATTTCCTTTCAATTTACTATAGCATTGCTATTGAAACTTGCTTAACTGATTCCAGCTCTGAGATTTGTCAGAGAGGATAGTAAAGGTGGTTCAAACACAATATCCTTGGTGAATCTCCTCCCAAAAATTAAGAAGTGTCAGTTCAAGTGACCTTTAAGACTATTAGTACATCTCCACCAATCCATTTACCTGAAGAGCACTTATTAATAAAATCCCAGATGGCAGTGAGGTAGTGTGACATTGCACAGGTGAATAGTGATTTTACCATCTTCATCAATCTGTGGTATTAAAACGTTTTTCATACACACTAACCTGTTAATGATTCTCTCTTGGAAAAAGAGGGGCATTACTGAACATGTTCTATAGCTTGATGTGGATTTTCACTGACCCAACTTCTACAATTGTATTAACGTCATTACATAAGTGGAAAATCGTCTCATCACTAATGTTTTACATGAAATTACCTCTTTTCTGAGGGCTGTTTACAGAGTTAATAATCTAAAGAAAATATGAGTTTTAAGTGGATTAAGTGGTTAAAGGTGGCTGAGAAGATTCGAAAGATAATGCAAGGCTAGGACAAACTTCACTCTTCTGTGTTGATAAAATCAATGGATGTGTGCAATTTCATCGTCCTTACAAATTGCTGATGAATTTAATTTAGGTAAACCCAATGATACACACATTCCTACCTAAACATTTCGGTTTAAAAAAATTATTTGACAAAATTAGGCCTAGGTTTAATGGTGGGTCAAAAGTTAAGAAGAGATGGACATGTTAATGACTGCAAACAATTATTTGAAAAGATGATGGATCCCTAAATAGGATGCTTACTGGAGAAGAATCGTGGTTATCTAATATAACCTTCAACTAAAATTGCAAAGCTAGGAGTGGAAAAAAAACCCTAAAAAAATAAGAAAAACCTATTGAAAATCTAAGTTTTGCTCCTGATTTTATTTTGATATGCAGGATCTTGTTCACCATTAATGTTGTCTTAAAAGACAAATGCTGGCTTCTATGTGATGGTTCTCAAGCACTTAAAAGACAAATGCTGGCTTCTATGTGATGGTTCTCAAGCACTTAAAAGACAAATGCTGGCTTCTATGTGATGGTTCTCAAGCACTTAAAAGATTGGTTACATAATTTGAAAGTATTATCCTTCCCTTTATTCATCAGATCTCGCTACAAATTCATTTTTTTTTCTTTTCCAAAATGTCAAATGATGATGAGGAGCAGTACTGACATGTTGAAACAAAACAAGAAACAGCAAGGAAACTGAAAAGTGAAACTTCCAAGAACTAACAGCAAAAACACCTTTGATCAATAGAAAAAACACTGGATAAATAGATAGCAGTGAATGAAAAGTATTTTGAAGGGAACAAAATTGATGTGCCAAAAGTTTGTAAAATATAGTGTTTATGGCCCCAGGTCACATATTAACTAGACAGAATTCATATGTGAATTTTTTTCATATTATATAGAACATGTTTATTTCAAAGATAGAGAAACTACTGTAAAGTTTTATACAATGAAAAGTGGTCCTATCCTGTAATTAATTTCTTATGTATAATGTTTGTTAATGGTGAAATAAAGAATTATAGACAGAAACACTTTAAAAAAATTAAGTGTTTTTTTTCTCGCACAACTGAATTTTAAGTCTTATTTTTAAATTAAATATTTTTTATTCAGGTAGATTAAATTTCATAGACAGTAGAATTAGTTTACCAGTTAATCAGTTTTATCAATTTAAAAAAAAAACACTAAAATTAACACTAAATTTTCCACTAGGGAAAACAAGTACATCACAACCATACATAAACAAAACAAATAAAATAGTCCGCAAATTTCAAAAAACAGGATACAAAATAGCATACAAAACTAATAACAAGTTACAATACAAAATACAACACCAATAACAAAGATAAACTACAAGCACTAGACGTATACAAACTAAACTGCAACATATGTAACAAATTAAATATTGGACATACACGTCGCAGCTTTAAACAAAGAGTCGAGGAACACAAACAGAACACCAACTCAACATTTTACAATCACGTAAAAGAAACATGACACAAATACACAGACATTAACCATAACCTAGAAATCCTACACATCAACAAAAAAGGACCACCTCTCAACACATTAGAACAATATGAAATTTACAGACACACAAAAACACAAAGTACAAACATACTAAGCGAACAAACAATACAAATCACACATACTCTTTGATACTATCGAAAACCTGCCTTTAACACCGTCACCCCTTGACCCGACATCTCCAAGCAGAAGACACTGATGAAGATCACCACAAAGCGACCAAAAACGTTCTGTCTTGGTCAGTTTTCACAAATTTACAAAATTTAAAGTTCGGAGAGTCATAATAAACTATTGTTAAAGTTATTAATTAGGATTCGCCGAATGTAATGGACTACAAAATGCAAGAATTTTTAATTGTTAAGTAAAACATGTAAACTGCACACGGGTTGAGTTTTTGTAATTGATAAAAATCACTATTGGATTGTAACTACCCGGTGGAAGAAGACACAGGATGGTATTATGGTAAATTATGTATAAGATTAAAGTAGGAAAATTAATCTCCTGTAACGGGAGATAAGAGAAAGATGGCATGAAGTGGAAGTTATATAAAGAAGTGGTAATACAAATATTTCTTCCTTGCCAGATGTTTTTCACATCACTTGCCCTTGACTGTTTCCTTTCACTATCCGTGAAAATTAGTAAGTATCTTGATACATAGACAATTAATCCTGATTACTCCTCTTGCAGTAAGGATGGTAAACAATTCATATGATATTGGCTTAGGAGACTATGGTTACTACAATGGCTGGGAGAGTTTTGAGGGGCTTTCCCCAGGTTGAAAAAATTCTTATCTTGAGAATCAAGAACAAAATCCCTTTTCATTCATTTAAAACTACACTTATTGAAAGTGGCCATATAAGTAACAATTTTTGGTAGCAAAAATATATATATTACTTAATGAAAAATAAAATATTTTACTAGAAAATAAAGAATTAAGTACAATATTATGTTTAATGAAATACTGCGCATTTAAACATATTAAAACTTTAGATTACAAAGAAAAACTGTGTGCACTAAATTTTAAATTTTTATCACTTTTTCATAAGAAAAACAATTTCCATGCTTTGTAATCATTCTTCTTTCATTTTGTAGTTCTTAATTTAAAAAATTGAATTTAATATACTGCAGGCGTATATTTTTTTTTGTTCAAAACCCTCGAATCCAGTACAATGAAATATTAATGTTTAATCACATGTAATGTTTAATGCGTTTTTGTACTATTACACACTGACCAATTATAAAACAATTTAGAGGTTTGGTTAGTAGACTACATGGTTCTTTGATTGATTTTCACAGAGATTGTATAGTAAAGAAGATAAACCCCCAAATAAAATAAAATAATTATGTCAAGCATAATGGGCTGTTACTGTTTCTTCTGTCTTGCACACTAAAATAAATCAAAATTCATAATCGAATTGTTATGATTTTTTCCTTCATCTCTGGTGCTCAAAGATAAGTTCTGTTATTTTAAAAAACTTATAAACTTCAATATCTTCGGTAAAACTACCATTAGCTTAATTATTAACACCCATGATATTACAAATAAGAAGATACTTCCTTATTAACCTAAAACTCCCTTTTTGAAGTATTCAGATCGTTCTGAATTAAGTAACTGTTTCTTTTATAAACAAAACTTTTAATTTTTAAAATAACTTGACAGTTATTTTGACAAAATAACACAGTTGTATAAATTTCTTTCAATTTGCTAATAAAATTAAAATTTTGATATTTTTCTGCTAACATGAAAATAATTTGAATTTTTTTCTTCTTGCTATTACTGAAGACGGTTTTAAGTTTATACTCAATACACTGGAGTTTACAGTATATACAGCTACACTAACTCGCAATTCATAGGACGAGTTGGGATAACTGTACATGTAATAGTGTAAGGTGTTTTAAAAATAATTAATTTTTTTTTTTTATCAAAACAGTCCAAAACAATTTATAGTTTATTTTTAAAAAAATTATATCTTTTGGATATATAACGTTTGAACAGGACAATGTCTGTTGGGTGCGCTAGTAATATTAGAATATATTATGTTAACTCCAAATTTAAAATTCTATGAAATGTATTATCTAATATGATAATTTCCTGATGGCTGATGACAAGGCATTAGGCAAGCATTTTCATAAATTAAATGATGCAATGCACACAATACTAATGTGGTTTACATTGATACAGATAAGTTAGAACTATCAACAGATTAATGATATGTCAATAAAAGTTTATCATTAACTGCACTGTAAAAGTTCTACTTACAAATTAAACACGAATTATGAAGTTCTCTAAATTGGTAAAACAATGTTCAAACTAAAGATATTTAAAATGTGTGTGCGTGCGTGCGTGTGTGCGTGCGTGCGTGCGTGCGTGCGTGTGTGTTTGTGCGTGTGCGTGTGCGTGTGTGTGTGTGTGCGTGTGCGTGTGTGTGTGTGTGTGTGTGTGTGTGTGTGTGTGTGTGTGTGTGTGTGTGTGTGTGTGTTTATAGTCTTAATTAAGAATTGAAAAATTATGAATTTGAGTTTTTCTGATATCTAATTTTTTTTTTTACTAAGTTGCTGTTATAGAAAAAAACCTATATGAACATTAACTTCCTGTTTTAAAAAGGTTTCCGAAAAAGTTTTACTACAATAAAACACTGATTACATATGTATATATACTTGCTTAACAAGAATCTACCCTTTCCTAGACAATATTTTGTTTTTAAAAATTTCTTATTATTGATCCTAACCTTAAACAGTTCCTTATAACTGGAACAAACTTTTAAAATATATTACTAAAACCAATGATTGACTTATTGATGTTGTTCAGCGCGCATATTATACAAATTTAGTATTGGTTGATTCCATCCTAAGTGAACGAATAGTTTTTAACTAAAATCACTTGTACCCATGTTATACTTACTTACAGTAGCACCTACTTTTTTTATTGTAGAGGGCAGCCATTTCAGGAGATCTGTCACTGCAAGTTTGTCACTCAGATTTTACACAGGCGAAATAGGGAAATTTTTTTACATACGCTACCAAGAACAAACAAATGTAAAAGCACTTATAAACAAAAACACTCAATCGAACTTTGCGAACACCTAATATCCACAAACCATAACTACAAAAACAAAACATCTAGCCTAAATATTCTTCAAAAACAAAACAAAAATAACAATCGATACACAACTGAGCAGTAAGAGATACACAAACCTTTCTCATACCCATACTCACACCCTATTACACTGTGAGATATACTCACACCCAATTACACTATAACTCACAGACACTTTTTGACATTATAACCCCCAATACTCTCCAAAATACAACCCACATTCCTACCCTAATATTCCACCCCTACCTGACCTATAATAACCATGAGGTCAGTTATGGTCTGAGTTGACAATGGGATACATCTCACAAAAACGGTCAAGTGCTACTATAGGCAAGTGTAACATATGTACAAGTGTATTTAGTTACAAATTTAGTGTGTTGTTCAATCCTATGAGATGCAAGACTTGCTCTTGGTACTTTCAAATAGTACACACAAAACTCATAGTAAATAGTAAGTTTTAAATGAAATTTGTTTTAGCATTTATTAGCAGTATTAACTTGAACCAATAGTTGTGCAATTCCTAAATTATAATTCAGTTTTTTTACTATTTAACAATTAATTTGTTTCTAATTAATTTGAAGCAAAAACAATGTAATAACACTATGTTAAAATAACGAAAATGCTGTAATAATCTGTTTCATTAATCCCTGAACTGCAAAACATTATTGAAACACACAAAAAATTTCAAATTCTAGCTATGTTCGGTGAATTTTAATTATTCACTTTAACATTAGTTGATGACTATCCGAACTTTAAATTTTGTAAATTTGTGAAAACTTACTGAGACAGAACGTTTTTGATTGTTATGTGGCGATCTTCATCAATGTCAGAAGAAGACACTGATGAAGATCTCCACATAGCGATTAAAAACCTTCTGTCTCAGTAAGTTTTCACAAATTTATAAAATTTTAAATCGGATAGTCATAAACCAATGTTCAAGTGATAATTACTAATATATGTTATAGTGTTTTTAGTAAAATTAAAAATATTTCAAATGATACCTACACACAAAAAATATTTCCGACAAAAACCTGTAGCAGGCATCATTTATTCTTGATATACTTCAAAAACTTACAATCTTTCCTCTATGAGCACTGGTTCTCACTTTTTATTAACTGCCTCATTCTCAGTAATTCAAAGGAATTTAATAGAACTTAGTGCAAAATTTTCATACTCAAAAAGTTACAAAATAAAATTTTATTCTTACCTGTAATTGGTAATAAACTAATAAAACAATCGCAATCAAAAATATTTAACAAAATTATTTTGTACAATGACCAAATGTATAGAGCTTTTTAAAATTTGTTACTTTTCGAAAATATAAATGCACTTTCAAAAACCATATCTACAAAAACATATCAACAAACCTACAAGCTTTTCATAAACTGGATATAATATCATATTCCATAGAACCAAACAATGAAATATGAAACACTTCAAACCAATGCCTATACTCAACACCCAATTTCATTATAATTCACACAAGTTGTTGACATAATTACACCAAAACTCTCATAAAACCACCTAATACATATTCTCAGCCCTCTCTTACTAATAAGAATAAACCAAGACGTCAGTTACTAGCCAAATTGAAAAATAGACATATCTTTCCAGACAGGACTCCTTATTTACATTAAAAATAAGTGCTAGGGTAGTTTCTATATTATCCTAAATATCTTAATCAGTATACATTATCCTAATTTAACCCTCTACATCTCCCAACTTTAAGCAATTGCAATATTTATTTCAAAGTTTCAACTCATGAGTTTTAAAATGTTTTTGCCATAGTGTAGCTATCTAGATAAACTATTTATCTCTCTAAGACAAAAAAAAGCTTTCAAATAGTGATATAATACTATATACTCTTTGTGTAATCAAAATAATAAAATAGTTTTAATAAATAAAGATCTATGTTACCCATAGTCCAGAAACCATTGATAATCCGAATTATCCTGGATAAAGTCCACATCTTGAGAAGAGGTATTGCTGGCATAGCTAGCGGTTGAGTCAAGAGTGTTTGAATTGCAATCTGATTCTGGGCTGTGAATGGTTCCTAACTTATCCTCTGTAGTCATCCCGCGTTGCTGTCCCGACACTCCTGAAATTAGTGAGAAATTTTATACCAAACTTTAAAATAAAAGATTAATTTATTGTGTATGTTAGATGGATAAATAATACTTTCAATTCTCATTTTTTCAATTAGTAATGAGTTCTTTCAAAGTGTATAGGCATTAATACTATATCAAAATACGAATAATTAGTATTTGAGTTCATTAATCAATAATAAGGAGCACTGGATTATTTTAATGTAAATTATAATTTTTCTCCTTATAAATGAAGGTTTTGTAACTATTTTGTATTTGTAACTAAGGGTCTGTAACTGTTAAACTAGTATTTAATTATAGATTATCGCTACCAGTACCTGTTTTTACTAACAGTAACTTATATATATATATATCAATATAAAATATGTTTTCTTGTTTAATAATTTAAAACAACATAGGTTATTCAAATACAAGAATATTTATTAATTTATATTCAAAGCTTTTCGTTGGTAAACAATACCAACATCATCAGGAATGAAAATTACAATAATGTAAGCTATATTCATAATAATGCATAGCTTACATTATTGTAATTTTCATTCCTGATGATGTTGGTACTGTTTACCAACGAAAAGCTTTGAATATAAATTAATAAATATTCTTGTATTTGAATAACCTATGTTGTTTTAATATATATATATATATATATGGTAATTTTTTAATGGGGCGGCCCCATATGATATTTTGGATTATTGTTCAAAAGCACGAAAAGGTACGATAATTAACATATATATATAATGGATAATATATATATAATATATATTGGATATATAATGGATATACAATGGATAATGTTAAATATCAAGAATATATATATATATATATATATATATATATATATATATATATATTTATTTATTTATAGTTAACTTTGCCAAATTAAAAATGCTTGCGACATTGTAGGTCTAACCCTTGCAGATTAAAAAGGCACCATCTTTTTAAAATGACAATTTTTATTACACTGTTTGGCAGTTTTTAGCATTAACTGTTTACAGTGTCAATTTTTTTAATATTAAAAATTTCTTATCATAAGTTCATTTTTTTAAATAGAGTGTAAACTAATTACCTATCAGATTTATACTGCTTACCTATTACCTGATGATTTTTTTATCCATTCTTATTTAACTTAGTAAAATATAACTAAGTAAAGTTTGACAATTTATAGGGCTTGAGTAAATAAGTGATAAGCTTTTAATATTATGCATGACTGAAGTGAGGTTATGTTCTAAATAGATAATTAATTCTGCAGTTAATGAATAAGCTACTCCGTATAAACTATTATTGCATACACAATTCAAGATATTTACAAATTTTAAAAATCTGAAATTCTCACCTTAAGTGTAAAACATTTACAACTAAATGCATTATCTAACGAAAACCATAACACAAAAATTCAACAACAAACTAATGTTGTCTATCAGTGTTGCCAACAAGCCCAGCTGTTGTTTTCAGTGTTTTAGGTGAGCTTGAAATGTTTGTTCTAATAGATTTTGTTCAAGTTCTGTATGGTGATATGAGAATAGACGTTAATCTGTTATTGTTTAGATAGAGATGCACCCACAATCAATTGTTTTCTCTTTTAAATACTGAGTATTTTTTTTTTAAATAAATGCAGTGCAACAGTGTTACTTTTAGGCACGGAACAAAATAAAATTATTTAAAAACAGTTAATAACGTCAATGTAATAATACTTCATACCGTTAAAATAAGTTAATGTATTAAATGCACGATGTAATTAATGCACAATATCAGCTGGAAAGGAAATTAGACGGACTTTTATCTGTAATTCGTATTACACAACTACCTTAAACATTTTAAATCTAAATACTCAGTATTTAGGTGTTAAAAAAGTCTGATTGCAAGTAATAGGAAAAGTGTAATAAGTAATTAACAACCAGCTCGTCATGAACAGCACGATTTCGTCATTTATTTGGTTCTTGCTTAAAAGTAATACTGTTGCACTGAATTATTTAAAAAATTACTCCGTATTTAGGTTTAACATTTTTAAGGAAGTTGTGTAATAAAAATTACAGATAAAAGTCCGTCTAATTTCCTTTTCAGCTGCTATTGTGCATTAATTACATCGTGCATTTAATAAATTAACTTATTTTAACAGTATGAGTAATTGACTTTTTTTCATATATCATTAAATTTTGTTCCATGCTTTAAGTAACAATGTTCCCCTTGTATTATAAAAAAAAACAGTATTTAAGTTTTGAATTAATTTGCTATTGTACATTAATTGCATCGTGTATTTAATAAATTAACATATTTTTATTAACATATATTTGACTAAATAAATTACTGGAATAAAGTATGAATGGTAATATTTTACTGTTTGAAAGGTTGGCTATACTACCTAAAAACGCGGCAAGTCACATTTATTAGGAGAGAGTGTAAGGAATGATATGTGTTTACTGTTGGGTGTAATATTTTCTGTTTTGTGCAAAGAATGGTGTTTGTAAGTGTTTATTTCGTTATTGTGAGTAATTTTGCGAATTACTACCGCAAAACAAATGATATGTTTGCGCGAGTTTCAAGAGTCTAAAAGGTATGTAAATAAAGTGCTTAGTTAGGTACAAGGTAATTAGTAAAACAGCTACATATTAGTATGGAACGTTCCTGAACATGTCTTAAGACTATATTGATATTGATAGTATGGTTTTCTTTTTATTTTGTCAAATTCATTAAAATTATGCCAAAACGTAATGGTACACAGTATTCAAGTGTAAAGGTGTAATGTATCCAACATTTGGACTTCGTGTATCCCTCCGCGCGACAGTAAATTTATCCATTCTGCTTCTTCCGCGCTGAAAATTTTACGCAACTTTAAATTTAAAAAAAAAATAATGTTTCGGAGGAAAAAACAAAAAATATCAATGAAAATATTTTCATGTTTCTGATTGTTTCATGCAAATATAGGCCCGGTTTAGAAATGTAAACATTTACCATGTTAAAATAGGCTACTTTAAATCTTAATACTTGGGATCAATGATGTTTTATTTTAAAATATTTTCCAAGTTCATTACTAAATTTCTAGATTTGGTTTTAAATTTATACAATACTGTATACCTATATTAAAATTTACCGAAAAAGTGTCAAGTCAGGTTAGATTTGGTTTTAATTTTATACATTGGTAACATCACGAAGCATTTGTATCACTCCGCGCCTATTCACAACTTCTACATCCGCACTGAATATTTTCCGCTACTTTAAATTGGAAAAAAGTAACTTTCCGAGGTCAATTTTAGAAAAATTCTTGTGGATATCGTCCTATTTGGTGGTGTTAAACCATTTCCCAAAATATCGTATGGCGCCGAGCTTCTTCATTTTTACCTATATCACGGAGTTTAAACAACGTTTTGAATTGTACGTTTCTAGGTCCATAAAAAGATCTAGGTAAAATTAAATATCATCTCAGTGATCTGAATGTTTTTACTGCTGATTATGACACTACATTTTAGATTAGTATTTTAGAAACAAAGAAAGGAATAATTATTTTTATTTTAGGCCTTACTATAGGAGTACTTATATTTCTATCTGTTCTTCACGGCATGGAAATTTTTCAAACATTTAGCTATTTAATACTGCAAACAAATATTTATATTCTTGAATTTTGTAGTCCATTACGTTCGGTGAATCTTATTAATCACTTAAACAATAGTTTATGACTATCCGAACTTTATATTTAGTAAAGTTTGTCTCAGTAAGTTTTAGCAAATAAACTATTGTTTAAGTGATCAAAATATTTATACTTCGAAACATTTTTTCATAAATGTGAGATTTATTTTGCTACCTACCTACTAACCTACTAAGAGTGTATAAAACTTCTGAGAACGATGGGATGTACATTACGTTATAAGTTTATATATATATATATATATATATATATATATATATATATATATATGATGAATAGTTACTATCTGGAGTACATCCGTTCATTCTGCAGTCCATAAATTCGAAGTTCCGACGTTTCGCTAGACGTTTCACCTCGTCAATGCTGGATGAGATTCTAGCGAAACGTCGGAACTGCGAATTTATGGACTGCAGAATGAACGGATGTCCTCCAGATAGTAACTATTCATCATATTTTTCCATCCGTGAAGGAATACGTATCAGCATATATATATATATATATATATATATATATATATATATATATATATATATATATATATATATATATATGTATATATTTATATATAATGATAATTCAGATAGAGCATTAATTTTACAAAAAATATGAGTATTTAAGCATTTAATAAATATATAGGCATATATATATATATAATATTATATAATATATATTATATTATATAATATTATATACTATAATAAGTATTCTCGTGTATATATAAAGAAATAAGACAATTTACAAATACAAGAATAGTTTATTGAATATACAATTCAAATTCAATTGAATTCAAATTTATTGAATTGTATATTCAATAAAATATTCTTGTATTTGTAAATTGTCTTATTTCTTTATATATATATATATATATATATATATATATATATTTTACTTATTACACTTTTGCTATTAATTGCGACCAGACTTTTTGTTAACTAAAGCTGTTAAATTGTTAACTTACACTTGGAGGAAACGTTTTCGTCTTACGACTTCTTCAACAATTTAACAACTTTAGTTAACAAAAAGTCTGGTCGCAAGTAATAGCAAAAGTGTAATAAGTAATTTACAACAACCATCTCGTCATGAACAGCAACAAGATTTATATATATATATATATATACATATATATATATATATATATATATATATATATATATATATATATATATATTAAAAATAATATATAATACATGTATAATATATTAAATATGGTGATACAATTTATTGTGATATAATAAATGATTGAAAATATTTCAAATACAAGAATTCTTTTAATTTATATATTTTTCCAAGCTTATCGCCAATAAATGTATTATTATCTTCAGGAAAAACAATGAATAACACATTTCTTACATATATCGTGTTTGAAATATGTTCATTAATTTTTTATACATAATATTTTTTTAAAATATATAGAAATCTTGAGGTTGTTATTTACGATATTAAATCAACCAAAGATTGCTCGGAACAGGATTTTCTTCATATTGTCTCAAGGCGATCAATCAATTTAACTATGGTCGCTTATAATAGAAATGAAGGGGAAGGATTGTGAATAAAGATAGGATTCAGGAAAGACATAAAAAATCATGGCTTGAGGTTTAGAGAAAGATTATGTCTTTCGTGTGCAGGTGTAGCCCTTAATATGTGACGATTACCCAAATAGGTCAGGTGTAGAATTAGTCTGTGAGGGTTACCTATGTAGGGCTGGCTTGTGCATACCCTAGTCTGTGTGGCTTACCTATGTACAGTCTAGTCTGTGTGGTTTACCTATATAGGGCAGGTGTAGAATTAGTCTGTGAGGGTTACCTATGTAGGGCTGGCTTGTGTAGACCCTAGTCTGTGTGGCTTACCTATGTACAGTCTAGTCTGTGTGGTTTACCTATATAGGGCAGGTGTAGAATTAGTCTGTGAGGGTTACCTATGTAGGGCTGGCTTGTGTAGACCCTAGTCTGTGTGGCTTACCTATGTAGATCTGGTGTAGAGTCTAGTCTGTCTGGTTTACCTATATAGGGCAGGTGTAGAATTAGTCTGTGAGGGTTACCTATGTAGGGCTGGCTTGTGTAAATCCTAGTCTGTGTGGCTTACCTATGTAGATCTGGTGCAGAGACTAGTCTGTGTGGTTTACCTAAATAGGACAGGTGTAGAATTAGTCTGTGAGGGTTACCTATGTAGGGCTGGCTTGTGTAGACCCTAGTCTGTGTGGCTTACCTATGTACAGTCTAGTCTGTGTGGTTTACCTATATAGGGCAGGTGTAGAATTAGTCTGTGAGGGTTACCTATGTAGGGCTGGCTTGTGTAGACCCTAGTCTGTGTGGTTTACCTATGTCGATCTGGTGTAGAATTAGTCTGTGAGGGTTACCTATGTAGGGCTGGCTTGTGTAGACCCTAGTTTGTGTGGCTTACCTATGTAGATCTGGTGTAGAGTCTAGTCTGTCTGGTTTACCTATATAGGGCAGGTGTAGAATTAGTCTGTGAGTGTTACCTATGTAGGGCTGGCTTGTGTAGACCCTAGTTTGTGTGGCTTACCTATGTAGATCTGGTGTAGAGTCTAGTCTGTGCGGTTTACCTATATAGGGCAGGTGTAGAATTAGTCTGTGAGGGTTACCTATGTAGGGCTGGCTTGTGTAGACCCTAGTCTGTGTGGCTTACCTATGTACAGTCTAGTCTGTGTGGTTTACCTATATAGGGCAGGTGTAGAATTAGTCTGTGAGGGTTACCTATGTAGGGCTGGCTTGTGTAGACCCTAGTCTGTGTGGCTTACCTATGTACAGTCTAGTCTGTGTGGTTTACCTATATAGGGCAGGTGTAGAATTAGTCTGTGAGGGTTACCTATGTAGGGCTGGCTTGTGTAGACCCTAGTCTGTGTGGCTTACCTATGTAGATCTGGTGTAGAGTCTAGTCTGTGTGGTTTACCTAAATAGGACAGGTGTAGAATTAGTCTGTGAGGGTTACCTATGTAGGGCTGGCTTGTGTAGATCCTAGTCTGTGGGGCTTACCTATGTAGATCTGGTGTAGAGTCTAGTCTGTGAGGTTTACCTACATAGGGCAGTTCTAAACCCTGCTCTGTAAGGATTATCTATTTGGTCAGGTGAAGAAATATTCTGTTATAGTTTGATTTAAAACAGAATAGGATTCTGCGTAGGTGAAATCGGCCTGAGGGAGTGGGGATTACAGCCGCCTGAGCTAAAAGGAAATTTACATCTTGCTGCGTGGGTGAGCCTTGTTCGCTGGCAGTGGCGGGTTGACTGCCAATGCTTTCGAACTGACAACGTCGCATCCCTATCCTGCCACAGACCCATTCCTATTCTACTTTAAATCAAAGTATAGGGTTACGTACATAGAATAAGAAGAATGGGATCAACGCGTAGGGGAGTCGCTTATCTCTACTTTGGCGGAGTCATTGGTTCTCACAAAGAAATGTTTATATTAATTATTATACGTGTAGATAGTGGATGCATTATTTATTGTATTAATCGCGTAATGTATGAGTTTTTGTGTGTATATTTGTTGTGAGTAGGTCTATACGTTGTGTTGTTCCAGCGGTGCCGAGCCCGACTCAGTAGGTCCATTAATCCGTATCCGCCTCCTGTACAATGCTCGAAATAGTGAGTCAAGTGTGCGTGGGATTTACGTTTTTAAATACAAGTTTTATAATTTATTCTAGGAAATATTTAAATGATGATTTTAGTTGAATAGAATATCATTGACAATTTAAATACACATCTTAAAGCTGTAATTCACTTACCTCTTGTGGTTGGGGTCCGAACTAATCCTTTGATAAACCGCATTGCTGCGCAGATGTACAATGTAATTATAATGTAACTAAACACACTTTTCACTATCACATTGTTAATTCACTACATCTAACAAATATTACCATGTTTGCAATGACAAACTCGCTAAAAACAGTTTTATAGAAAGCTTAAAAATAAAGGTAAAACCGATGGCTTGTTCAGCAATTTAATTAGAAATATTATGTTACAACCATATACATGAAATTCGCGTTTTACTTCCCCCAAGCCTCCTAAGTTAAATCATGCTAATTTCATGGCCAATTATTATCTAATTGTAAGTATATTTTTATTAGAGTGCGTTTTATTAAAAAACAGAAATGCAAAGTTTATCACTAGACAAAAAATTAATAACTGCGTTTTATTATTTTATAATTAATTAAATTTTGAATAATTAATAAACAGTTTCATAGATAATACCTATTTTGGGATTTTAATTTACTCTTGGCGATTTTTAAAAAATGTTGTTTTCAGTTAGACCAGAAGGCCTATATATTATAGTTGTAGGATACAAAAACGTTGATGTTCAATACTTAAACACTTTGAACCTTTGTATCCATGTACTCACTTCATAAACAAGGCTCATATTATAAAGGCTGCCTACCTACGATAAAATATCTTTAAATCGCAATAAGGGAACTAACTTCCCTTATTATTTAATTATCCTATTTACACATGTTTTACAAAATAATCAAAAAAAGGCATAAAATCTATTAGTTAATGAACAAAAATTAAATTAAAATTATATTCAATAATAGGCCTCCTCTATAATAACTTCATTGTTGTCCTTAAACTTTGCTTTAGATAAGATGGTGTTATTAAATTGGTTCTATTAGCTCACACTCTCCTGATTTATATCTTGTACAAATTTTCAATTGTTAATAAAATACGTTTTTATTCATCCAATCGAGTTCAAATACAATTTTTAAACCTATAGTGGATGAAAATGTTAATGAAGTTTTTTTTCAAATATGTATTCGATAATTAAATTATAAAAATATGGGGGGTCTATCCGGATTCGAACTATGCATCATGTTCAAAGTCTATCGCGGCTTGGCACTACGCCAACTTTCCAATATCAAGAAATGAATTTCCCAAAGACGTATAAAAATGTTTTCCCTCATCTGGTTGTCGTCGAAACCTCCATTGTACAACCTTAAATTGTTGCCATGGTTACCACAAAATATCATAAATCATTCTGCAAGGTAAAAATGAATGAAACTAATAAAGTAAACAAACAAACTGGAAATAAGCAAACAATGATAACATTTTTTCTTTCTTGACCTCAGTAGGAATTTACTTTATTATTTTTTTAATATTACTTGTTTTCTGTAACTCATATAACAAAACATCAAATTATACAACCAAATGGGAACTATAACAATGCAGTTAACTTTCATATTCGGGTTTAGAAGAACTGTTAACTGTTTAACCATAGATTAAAGAGAAATAACTTTATCGGAATTCTTGCATCTGGCTACTAGATTACTCTGTTATAAAGGCCTATGCTATTTATGACTCGATGTAAACAATTGCCACAGCCTCTTAAATTAATCTCTACGTTGCCATTTCAAGCTCCATAGAAGGCAGTCATGAGTCAGTACGTAACCTCCTTCACCTTATTTCTCAAAACCAATGTCAGCTGTACTGTCGGCTAACTTGATTGCAAATATATAACGTCTTGTATGTGAATGGTACAAGCAAATGCAAAAAGGTTAAATTCGTTTGTAGGCCTACACCAAAACTTCTGTCTTATATTTATCGTAAAATGCAATTTCAATGCTATCTACTACATGTTATCTTATACCCCAAATTTTTCCTATCTTTACAGATAACTTCAGGCATATTTTGCTTACACAAATGTAATTAATTTCCTCTTAACCTATATTCATAAAATTCTGTTATTTTTTTTATCAAAACCGTCGCGTCTTATTTATCGTAAAATCCAATCTCAATGTACTCTACCAAAAGAAATCTACAGTTGTGTCTCACGGCTGGAATGCGCGTGAATAATTTTACTCTCCTAATAATTTTTAAGTCCATATGGATCAGAAGCATAATTTTAATGGTTTTAAAGATGTAAATTCATAAAAGTAGAACAAGCAGTAGAGCAAATTTTGTGGGAAGTTTACTTCAATATTATTCTTATAAAATAACGCTAGAAGCTACTATTGCAATATTAACTATTCTAGTACTGTAATACCGCCAGTAGCCAAGCGTAAACTAAAATATTGCTTTAATCTCTCGACAACTACACATCTGAGTTTTACTTAGAACTTTTAATTTCTAGATTTACATAATTTCACTTCATCGATTGCAAACTTTTCGCTATGTCCCATATAGCCAGTTTTGTGAGAATTAGTCCAACTATACAACGAATACATTTCGAAGGGAATCCTTTAATACTCTCAGACGAAATTAGGCCTTAATAGTTTGCTTAATCCCAGACAGAGATTAAAGTATTCGTGTCATGTAAAGAAATCCTTATCAGCTCTTAATGTATTGATCAGATGACTCCATTGCTACAAACGTAACTGTAGCTCAAAGCTGTTAAACTATTAGCTTTAATTGTATAGTGGTAAACATAAACGTAAAAATCGTTACTATTGAATTCTTATAGTAAAAGCACTGTTCTACTTTTATTCAATACTTTGTGTTAAAAAAGTAAAAATTATTAACCACAGATAAACTTTAATTATTCACTTGAATCCTAATGTACATTTCGATTGCAAAGCAATCATCTTCAGAGGATTCTGTTATAATAATACCTGGTACAATATTAAATGATTATTTTTCCACATACCTCTATAAGATTATTGATTTGATATCGAAATATACATGATTTAAGTAAATAAAAAGTTTGATTAGCGGTTACGAGGTTTTATTTATTTGATATTTAATTTCTATTCGATTATTAATAGTAAGGACTTGACAGAAAATGAAAAGATATCCTATTGCATTAAATAGTCAAACTTCTACATAGTTCATTAATTATATTTTGATAAATAATTTAACTACCGAATAAATTTGAAGTAGATAATTAATAACAATTTTTAATTAATTATTAAGTAAGAATACCTTCTTACCTTCTTTTTTTTTAATGTTTAATAAGAGTTAGTAAAATAATGTAGGTAACTTAATAAAATTTCTTTTTTTATATTCAATTGAAATCATTTTTAAAAGAGTATCAGACGCTCGGGATGTTTTTATTTTAAAAATTGGATTAAATGTAATACATAACTTATTATTATCATTAGGCCTATATTGAATAATTTTTATTAAGATTTATCAAAATTTAAATACATTAATATATTTATTAACTGATATAAACTATTTAATAATATCCTTTTCCCTTAAAAATGTTCAATAAATAATGTAGCAACCTACGTGTTAAAACATCTGTTCTACAACATAACCTATAACATAAAACCAGCTGATATATGCAATCATATGTTATCATTTAATTAACCTCGAGGTGACTCATTGCGTAACCTGATGGAATTTATACTGACACTATTAATCTCACGGGAAAATATACTGACGCGAAATTGTATGTTATGTCCATCCAATAAGTTTTTGTATGCGTTTAATAAAAGTTTTCACTTCAAAAGTTAACACGGGGATGAAACACTTGAACGTGAAATCATCGCTCGGAAATTCTAACGTGAAATGACAATTTCCCTTCTCCACATCTTTTCTCTCGTTCTAATGCATTGTCCTGAGGATTATAATTATCGAAAGCGATACTTGGTGGTTGGTTACCTCTAACCTCTACTTTTGCTTTCCACTTGAAGGTTTTTTGAAAATTAACTTTTACAATTTTTAAAAACAAATAGCAACCAGTTCAGAAATATCGTGCATTTGATTAACAATGTACGATTTCATACAATAAATGTTTTTACTACTTGTAGGCTGTCAATTTCTGTATATTACAGTACATTAGCAGTTGCCCAAGCTAAATTACATTATTTCTCAATACGTTACTGTAAATAAATTATCTAAATACTGATATGATAATGACTTGAGCTGTAATAATTAGCCGATTACATCCTTTTTAACAAATGTTTTCAAGTTATAATTCTGTAGGTACTCCCAGTGTTGCCACATTTTGTATCGAGTAGGGATATTATATGTTGACATGGTGCCTAGAGTCTAATTAACTAAGGACATCAAACTAGCGTAACCTTTTCTACGCAATATTACATTTAACTGTGCTCAAGCGGCTTATAAATACGTGTTTTGTTAATAATTTTAAATAAGGGAAATCAGTAAATACTTTGCCATTCTGTTGAATAAAGCAACTACAGCATAAGCAGCTGGTGCAAAATTCGAAGACAATTGAATAAGACTTTAAAATAAGAAGTGCTTACATCGAGTACTGCGCAGCTGTAAAAAGGGGAGCTCAAAGTATTTAATGGAAATAACTTTTATCTTAATACTTCCTTTCCAAATAATTAAATTGTGTTCAAGTGCCTGATGGAAATAAAAAGAATTACATGACCTTGTTTGACTCATGAAACGTTTTTGCAAGAAGCGATGAAATGGCCATAAAACATCACCAAGTGAATTGGAAATTAAAGATAATAAAATAAATTTTTAATTAACGTTGTTTACTTATAAATTACTGTTTTCTAGTTTCTTTACAACAAATAATTTTTAAATTTGTTATTGCAAGATGACTTTTAAAAAAAGTCTTCAACTCCTAAATTAATTGCTTATAAATTATATATTTGTATTTTTGCTCATAAATTATTGTTTTTGTTTATAGTTTACCTAACATAAATATTTTAAACTTCCTTTTTATTTTAACAAAACACTACACTTTTTACTTTGAAACAAATAATATTGAAACTAAATAATATTTGTAATTACATTTGTTAATAATATAACAAAAATATAATTATTTATATCTATTGCCTATAACATTAATAGCTTATAAATTATATATTTGTATTTTTGCTCATAAATTATTGTTTTTGTTTATAGTTTACCTAACATAAATATTTTAAACTTCCTTTTTATTTTAACAAAACACTACACTTTTTACTTTGAAACAAATAATATTGAAACTAAATAATATTTGTAATTACATTTGTTAATAATATAACAAAAATATAATTATTTATATCTATTGCCTATAACATTAATAGCTTATAAATTATATATTTGTATTTTTGCTCATAAATTATTGTTTTTGTTTATAGTTTACCTAACATAAATATTTTAAACTTCCTTTTTATTTTAACAAAACACTACACTTTTTACTTTGAAACAAATAATATTGAAACTAAATAATATTTGTAATTACATTTGTTAATAATATAACAAAAATATAATTATTTATATCTATTGCCTATAACATTAATAGCTTATAAATTATATATTTGTATTTTTGCTCATAAATTATTGTTTTTGTTTATAGTTTACCTAACATAAATATTTTAAACTTCCTTTTTATTTTAACAAAACACTACACTTTTTACTTTGAAACAAATAATATTGAAACTAAATAATATTTGTAATTACATTTGTTAATAATATAACAAAAATATAATTATTTATATCTATTGCCTATAACATTAATAGCTTATAAATTATATATTTGTATTTTTGCTCATAAATTATTGTTTTTGTTTATAGTTTACCTAACATAAATATTTTAAACTTCCTTTTTATTTTAACAAAACACTACACTTTTTACTTTGAAACAAATAATATTGAAACTAAATAATATTTGTAATTACATTTGTTAATAATATAACAAAAATATAATTATTTATATCTATTGCCTATAACATTAATAGCTTATAAATTATATATTTGTATTTTTGCTCATAAATTATTGTTTTTGTTTATAGTTTACCTAACATAAATATTTTAAACTTCCTTTTTATTTTAACAAAACACTACACTTTTTACTTTGAAACAAATAATATTGAAACTAAATAATATTTGTAATTACATTTGTTAATAATATAACAAAAATATAATTATTTATATCTATTGCCTATAACATTAATAGCTTATAAATTATATATTTGTATTTTTGCTCATAAATTATTGTTTTTGTTTATAGTTTACCTAACATAAATATTTTAAACTTCCTTTTTATTTTAACAAAACACTACACTTTTTACTTTGAAACAAATAATATTGAAACTAAATAATATTTGTAATTACATTTGTTAATAATATAACAAAAATATAATTATTTATATCTATTGCCTATAACATTAATAGCTTATAAATTATATATTTGTATTTTTGCTCATAAATTATTGTTTTTGTTTATAGTTTACCTAACATAAATATTTTAAACTTCCTTTTTATTTTAACAAAACACTACACTTTTTACTTTGAAACAAATAATATTGAAACTAAATAATATTTGTAATTACATTTGTTAATAATATAACAAAAATATAATTATTTATATCTATTGCCTATAACATTAATAGCTTATAAATTATATATTTGTATTTTTGCTCATAAATTATTGTTTTTGTTTATAGTTTACCTAACATAAATATTTTAAACTTCCTTTTTATTTTAACAAAACACTACACTTTTTACTTTGAAACAAATAATATTGAAACTAAATAATATTTGTAATTACATTTGTTAATAATATAACAAAAATATAATTATTTATATCTATTGCCTATAACATTAATAGCTTATAAATTATATATTTGTATTTTTGCTCATAAATTATTGTTTTTGTTTATAGTTTACCTAACATAAATATTTTAAACTTCCTTTTTATTTTAACAAAACACTACACTTTTTACTTTGAAACAAATAATATTGAAACTAAATAATATTTGTAATTACATTTGTTAATAATATAACAAAAATATAATTATTTATATCTATTGCCTATAACATTAATAGCTTATAAATTATATATTTGTATTTTTGCTCATAAATTATTGTTTTTGTTTATAGTTTACCTAACATAAATATTTTAAACTTCCTTTTTATTTTAACAAAACACTACACTTTTTACTTTGAAACAAATAATATTGAAACTAAATAATATTTGTAATTACATTTGTTAATAATATAACAAAAACATAATTATTTATATCTATTGCCTATAACAATGCAATTATAATTGGGCATTTAAATTAAAATATAGTTTTGGAAGCCCTATTTTGGAATTTAAAATTCGCCCTATTTTGGAAGTGTTAAAAAAATTTCATTTCTGGATTTGCCCTTATTCCTTGAAGCTCTTGAATGAAGTTTACTGAACGATCACAGAGCTATATTATGTTTTCACATCTCTCTGAAACCACTAGCAAACGTTGTTTGAATCGCCAGACCGGTTAATGAATGGTGTAATTTACCGTCGGCTGAAGGGGATTGATGACTCATCCCTTCTGGATGGAAACGTTCTATGCTTGAGACGGAGGGCGACGGGATCAATATTGACGTACACAAATATGTCAATCTTCTGTTATGATGAAGCTCCCTAGAGTGGCCTTTCGCAATAAAACACAAGTATGAGTAGGGACTTACAATCTATGTACGGGAGACTATTTGCAGATTGTTTTTAAAAGCTTGTAACTGATAAGTTGGCATAAACACGCGGTAAGTGAAAACTCACTTTCTGTTTATCTAATAAAGCTATCTAACCCACATTCAATACAACATATTTCAGACACTCGTTCAATAACTTGTAAATACGGTCACTCAGATTTAAAACGTAGCCTACTATACACGGAAAATTATAATTCAAAATGTAATACAAAAGGCATTAATTAAATTTTAATCTGTAATTTATTCTTAAAGCAATTTTTAAAAATGTATTTTTATTTTGAGGTCGCGTAGATTGTTTTGACTATAGTTTTAGCCTGAAAAATTCGTAGAAAGCCATGCACACCATAGTCATGAGAAAATAACTTCACTATAAAATGTTAATATATATTCTTGATGTCCGGATACGATTACAAATACAATCTTTTATCTTATTATTGAAATACCTTAAAGAGTTACGAATAAATAATTAAAACTTGTAACTTGAAACACTTGGACACATAATATGTAACAATTGCCTATAGTAGCACTTACTTTCTTGTTTATTAAGGACGGCCGTTTTGGGACACGTGTCCCATTGTCAACTCAGACCGTTCACCATCGCCCGGACTCCCTCATCCATACTGATTAATATACAATGTAAACTAGTAACTCTAAGTTGAAAATTGGATCAAAGAATACAATTTTCTTCTTTCTATTAATTAAGAAATTATAGGAAATGAGTAACATAATTTAGAAAAAACGGTTTGTTCTTCAGGCTTGTTGGGCCAGATCTTAAGGGGCACAGCCTGTGATTTTTTCCCCTAAAACCAAATATTTTTAATTTTTTATGTCAGTTCTGTCTTTATTTATTACAGATATATTTTATTTCGTAAGAACTTAATTTTTTATGCGTTCAAAGAGTACAAGAATGCAATACAATTTTCTGGCCAATGGTGTTTAGCAGTTAAGTTAATCGGTAAATTATTATTCTTATAACTTTAATATTATGAATACATACTAATAACTTAGTGCTATTAGGTTATAAACATACCGAGATATTAGATTGTGTTGCTATAAAATTACATTAAATGTTACCTCACTAAATTGTATCTATTATTCAGTCATCCTGTATTAAACTGTCGCAGTCAG
This sequence comes from Prosapia bicincta, assembly GCA_036971475.1. NCBI lineage: Eukaryota > Metazoa > Arthropoda > Insecta > Hemiptera > Cercopidae > Prosapia > Prosapia bicincta. The sequence goes on along the minus strand of JBAIZL010000001.1, from coordinate 155,682,660 downwards.
TATTGTGGGCTTTGTTACACATTAAATATTAATACCATAATTTTACTTCATCGTTGCTATATTTTTTCTGTGTGATATAGACACAATTTAATGGACATGGAGATTAAAAGCGGAAATAGTGACTTAAATTGTCTGGAGATCATAATCTACTACACATTTTCAGTGCATTGGCAAAAATAGAATAAATTAATATTTCACTTCATAATTTTATCTACACTATTACTAAAAAAATAATAGTTTTGGTTTTCCAACAAATATTAATTTTTAAAATTATTATGGTATCTGAGTAAAATATTAGTTTTTTGTTTTAAAAGATAGTTGCATAAAAATTCCAAAATAAGCAAATTTAAGTCAACAATTTTAGTTCTTTATGCTTGTCTAAATTGGCACGTTTATGTTTAATTGAAACAATATGTGGACATATTAGAGACAAATGGCAGCTTTCGTTGCAATCGGAAATTGTATTCTTATGCGATTACAAAGAATACAAAGAGTTGTATTTTTTATGCGAGTTAAATACAAAATGGGCGGTCTCCATAATTTGTATTTATTTAAACTGTTGATTTATTTTACAGAGTTTTGCAATGCGTTTTAAACAGCACTTAAAGATTTTCCTCTTAACATTCTACAACACTAATGTTTTGTAATTAATGTGAATATTTTTTTAAATTTTTTAAAAAGTTTTGTAGATATTATTTTCTAGGTTAATATGAAAAAAAAGAGTGCACATGGTGGGCATTATTGGGTATAATTCGCAGTTGATTACAAAACGCGAACAAATGTAACAAACAACACTAGTGTTAACCAATAAATAACTTTTAAAGTGACTAACAGAGGAAAGCTGTTTCATTTCTCATTCAACTTATAATTAACATTGTTTTCCCGTTAAATCTGTTAAGATTGTGGTTGTTAATGCGTCTATTATTTTATTTCAATGTGTAACTAAGGGACGAACTTGAAACGGTAAGAAATTCTCCATTGTTCTCGATGATAAGCAGGAGACGATTTCCTAGAAATGCTATTTTCCAGTCGCAAAGAAGAAATGAAAATATCAAAAGATATTTTGTTAGTGTTTCATTTTTATTTACTCTAATACAATTACAAGAGCTGGTACTATTTTGTTATATTCTGCAGCGAACGAAAAACCAAAAATTCCTGGCAGCAGACAAGATTCTTAGGAATTTTGTCTGCCAAACAAGTGTCAAGATGCTTACAGTTTCGTCTCGATGCGACGCATGAATCATTTCACTCTAATCTTGGATGGAGTGACGCTGTTCGAATATTAATTTGGTATTGTTTACAACAGAGGTTCTCAAACCTTTCAGGTCCTTTGATCACCGATGTCCGTCAGCCCCCCCCCTCCCAAGTTGTGTGGGCAATACAAGTACAATAGCATGTGACTTTGAAGATGGTTAGCTGTGTTTAAGTTACCTGAAGGTGGTTAGGAAATTAAACTTCACATAATATTGTATATATGTAATATATTACGCACAATATTATTATTATTGGTCTTGATTTTTTTTTAAATCGAAGAATTTTAGCTCTAAATACAAATCTATTTACATTAATCTATGCTATATAGTGTTTATAAGTCATATTGGAGAGATGACACAGTTTTTCCTTTACAAGGTTTAAATATCTAGTTGTAATTGTGACAAAGCACACTTGAGGCAAATTCGAAATCCAACGCTATTTTTCCTTATTTTTATGAGTGCTAATGGAGAAAATCTCGATTCACACTCAACACCATTGACGAGAAGTGCCCCAATTTTTCAACTTTCAATTTTGAAAATACACATGCTACCATACATTATAGATTTACTTATGTTCATTATGTTTCCCTTGAGAATTTTCTATTCCACCCCCATATTTAGAACCCTGGTGTACAGTTTAGTACGAACAAACTACTAATGTACGATTATATAATACAAAAAACTTCTTAAACTTCCTAATCAGTGATACGTTTCTTATTACAGTAACTAAGTAATTATTTAGAAAAAAAATATAAATTTATAGCTTTCACCCAAATACGACAAATATAAAAATTTATTTCTTTGCAGCGTTTTCTTTATTCAATTTCCATTGTTTTTATATTTTAAAATTTTATTAATATTCTAGTTATTTCAACTAACATACCCTATATAAAAATGTAGAAAACTATAGTTTGATTTAAAACAGAATAGGATTCTGCGTAGATGAAATCGACCAGAGGGAGTGGGGATTACAGCCGTCTGAGCTAATAGGAAATTCACATCTTGCTTCGTGGGCGAGCCTTGTTGCCAATTCGACGTTAAACTTCCGTTCGTCGCTCAGTGACATCGTAACTGTGGTGGAGAGATTTACTAGTGGTGTAGCTTGATTCGTTCTGTAATTTCAGTCGCAGGCAGTGGTGGGTTGACTGTCAATGCGTTCGAACTGACAACATTGCATCCCTACCCTGCCACAGACCCATTCCTATTCTACTTTAAATCAAAGTTTATAAGGTTTCCTTAGAAATAAATAAATTGTCAATAATCTAAATAAAATAGTGGATAATCGTGTTTCAGGGAGATAAAACCAATCCCAAATCATCCCCAATATAGTCAATTTTTAGACATTATTATTTTGTATCATATAGACCAGTTGCTCTTTCCGATCGAGAAACGTATTTGTTATTCACAGATTCATCCATTTTTTTAGTCATTATTATTTTGTATCATATAGACCAGTTGCTCTTTCCGATCGAGAAACGTATCTGTTATTCAGAGATGCATCCAATTTTAGTCATTATTATTTTGTATCATATAGACCAGTTGCTCTTTCCGATCGAGAAACGTATTTGTTATTCACAGATTCATCCATTTTTTTAGTCATTATTATTTTGTATCATATAGACCAGTTGCTCTTTCCGATCGAGAAACGTATCTGCTATTCAGAGATGCATCCAATTTTAGTCATTATTATTTTGAATCATATAAACCAGTTGCTCTTTCCGATCGAGAAACGTATTTGTTATTCAGAGATGCAACCAATTTTAGTCATTATTATTTTGTATCATATAAACCAGTTGCTCTTTCCTATCGAGAAACGTATTTGTTATTCAGAGATGCATCCAATTTTAGACATTATTATTTTGTATCATATAAACCAGTTGCTCTTTCCGATCGAGAAACGTATTTGTTATTCAGAGATGCATCCAATTTTAGTCATTATTATTTTGTATCATATAAACCAGTTGCTCTTTCCGATCGAGAAACGTATCTGTTATTCAGAGATGCATCCAATTTTAGACATTATTATTTTGTATCATATAAACCAGTTGCTCTTTCCTATCGAGAAACGTATCTGTTATTCAGAGATGCAACCACTTTTAGACATTATTATTTTGTATCATATAAACCAGTTGCTCTTTCCGATCGAGAAACGTATCTGTTATTCAGAGATGCATCCAATTTTAGACATTATTATTTTGTATCATATAAACCAGTTGCTCTTTCCGATCGAGAAACGTATTTGTTATTCAGAGATGCATCCAATTTTAGACATTATTATTTTGTATCATATAAACCAGTTGCTCTTTCCGATCGAGAAACGTATTTGTTATTCAGAGATGCATCCAATTTTAGACATTATTATTTTGTATCATATAAACCAGTTGCTCTTTCCGATCGAGAAACGTATTTGTTATTCAGAGATGCATCCAATTTTAGACATTATTATTTTGTATCATATAAACCAGTTGCTCTTTCCGATCGAGAAACGTATTTGTTATTCAGAGATGCATCCAATTTTAGACATTATTATTTTGTATCATATAAACCAGTTGCTCTTTCCGATCGAGAAACGTATTTGTTATTCAGAGATGCATCCAATTTTAGACATTATTATTTTGTATCATATAAACCAGTTGCTCTTTCCGATCGAGAAACGTATTTGTTATTCAGAGATGCATCCAATTTTAGACATTATTATTTTGTATCATATAAACCAGTTGCTCTTTCCTATCGAGAAACGTATTTGTTATTCAGAGATGCATCCAATTTTAGACATTATTATTTTGTATCATATAAACCAGTTGCTCTTTCCGATCGAGAAACGTATTTGTTATTCAGAGATGCATCCAATTTTAGACATTATTATTTTGTATCATATAAACCAGTTGCTCTTTCCGATCGAGAAACGTATCTGCTATTCAGAGATGCATCCATTTTTTTAGTCATTATTATTTTGTATCATATAAACCAGTTGCTCTTTCCGATCGAGAAACGTATTTGTTATTCACAGATTCATCCATTTTTTTAGTCATTATTATTTTGTATCATATAAACCAGTTGCTCTTTCCGATCGAGAAACGTATCTGTTATTCAGAGATGCATCCAATTTTAGACATTATTATTTTGTATCATATAGACCAGTTGCTCTTTCCGATCGAGAAACGTATCTGCTATTCAGAGATGCATCCAATTTTAGACATTATTATTTTGTATCATATAGACCAGTTGCTCTTTCCGAACGAGAAATCTGTTATTCAGAGATTCATCTTCCATTTTCAGCGTAAACGGAAAAAATATACATCCGAGCTATTGTTTGCTAGACTCGTGTTTGTTCTTCGAAATTAAAAGGCGTCTTATTCTGGGAAAACAAAGCGTTCGCCTCATTATTTCTTGGTTCACTAGACACTACATCTGTGTAATTGCCTCATCCATGCTTTTGTAGTAGTTGGTGGGAAGAGCAGAAAACTTTACTTATAAAATACGAGTATCATTTTCTCTCATGAAAATACTCGTAGTGATTATTTAGAAGATATGGATAACATAGTACAAATGATTTGATTTCTAGGTTTTTATGAAAACATTAGATAAGTCCCAACGAATTTTCGAAATCATTGTTGAAACAATCTCCCAAAAATAAAAGACCTCTAGGCAGAGAAAGTTTGATAGGGTGAATAATACAGGTGTGCAGGCGTGGATCCAGAATGGAAGGAGCTTTAAAAAAATGAATAATGCAAGAATAAAGATGTAAGGACAGAATGGAAAAAGCTTGAAAGAATGAATAACCCAGGTGGGAAGACGTGGGGCCAGAATGGAAGAAGCTTGAAAGAATGAATAACCCAGGTGGGAAGACGTGGGGTCAGAATGGAAGAAGCTTGAAAGAATGAATAACCCAGGTGGGAAGACGTGGGGTCAGAATGGAAGAAGCTTGAAAGAATGAATAACCCAGGTGGGAAGACGTGGGGCCAGAATGGAAGAAGCTTGAAAGAATGAATAACCCAGGTGGGAAGACGTGGGGTCAGAATGGAAGAAGCTTGAAAGAATGAATAACCCAGGTGGGAAGACGTGGGGCCAGAATGGAAGAAGCTTGAAAGAATGAATAATCCAGGTGGGAAGACGTGGGGTCAGAATGAAAGAAGCTTGAAAGAATGAATAACCCAGGTGGGAAGACGTGGGGCCAGAATGGAAGAAGCTTGAAAGAATGAATAACCCAGGTGGGAAGACGTGGGGCCAGAATGGAAGAAGCTTGAAAGAATGAATAACCCAGGTGGGAAGACGTGGGACCAGAATGGAAGAAGCTTGAGAGAATGAATAATCCAGGTGGGAAGACGTGGGGTCAGAATGAAAGAAGCTTGAAAGAATGAATAACCCAGGTGGGAAGACGTGGGGTCAGAATGGAAGAAGCTTGAAAGAATGAATAACCCAGGTGGGAAGACGTGGGGCCAGAATGGAAGAAGCTTGAAAGAATGAATAACCCAGGTGGGAAGACGTGGGGCCAGAATGGAAGAAGCTTGAAAGAATGAATAACCCAGGTGGGAAGACGTGGGACTAGAATGAAAGAAACTTGAAAGAATGAATAACCCAGGTGGGAAGACGTGGGGCTAGAATGAAAGAAACTTGAAAGAATGAATAACCCAGGTGGGAAGACGTGGGGCTAGAATGAAAGAAACTTGAAAGAATGAATAACCCAGGTGGGAAGACGTGGGGCTAGAATGAAAGAAACTTGAAAGAATGAATAACCCAGGTGGGAAGACGTGGGGCCAGAATGAAAGAAGCTTGAAAGAATGAATAACCCAGGTGGGAAGACGTGGGGCCAGAATGGAAGAAACTTGAAAGAATGAATAACCCAGGTGGGAAGACGTGGGGCTAGAATGAAAGAAACTTGAAAGAATGAATAACCCAGGTGGGAAGACGTGGGGCCAGAATGGAAGAAGCTTGAAAGAATGAATAACCCAGGTGGGAAGACGTGGGGTCAGAATTGAAAAGGCTTAATAGGGTGAATAACCCAGGTGGGAAGACGTGGGGCTAGAATGAAAGAAACTTGAAAGAATGAATAACCCAGGTGGGAAGACGTGGGGCAAGAATGGAAGAAACTTGAAAGAATGAATAACCCAGGTGGGAAGACGTGGGGCTAGAATGAAAGAAACTTGAAAGAATGAATAACCCAGGTGGGAAGACGTGGGGCTAGAATGAAAGAAACTTGAAAGAATGAATAACCCAGGTGGGAAGACGTGGGGCCAGAATGGAAGAAACTTGAAAGAATGAATAACCCAGGTGGGAAGACGTGGGGCCAGAATGGAAGAAGCTTAAAAGAATGAATAACCCATTTGGGAAGACGTGGGACCAGAATGTATAACGCAGATGTGTGAATAGAATGGGTTAGAATTTTATTTCTGTCGATGTATATCTTATGGGTGTTTCTGGTTGTTAAACTGTATATCTTTTAATCTCGTGATTTATTTATTTATGTAAGAATGTCTATGACGAGCTGTGCATAAGACACACACAAAAAGAAAAGCCTGATTGTTAATTATTTTAATGTTATTTGTTTACATTGCTTCTACAATAAATAAAAGAACGAGCTACTCTTATTATGCTCAGTAGTATCGTGTTTTTAAAATATTTTATAACCTTAGCATAAGTGTAATGTTTCAAAAAGCCAAAATAATATAAAAATATATCAACTTGTAAATTTATAATAACAATTCATATACGTTAAGAAAGGTTCACTTTTTACATTGCTTTAAAAACGTCTTTTACTTTTCGTAGATACAAATATTTACGTAAATAAAACTCTTTCAGTTGTGATAATCCACAATATTTTTGAAGTTTCTACATTCAACGAAAGAAATTGTGCATTTACATGCAACAAAGTGTCCTTGTGAAGGATGACAGTCGGGCAAAGGATATGAACGCCAGCTGGATTGCGTTTCCATGCCAACCGCATATCGATTCCCAACAGATTGCTTGGGAGGGGTGGATTTCTGAGTCAGTAAACAGATACAGTACTTGTGTTTCTTCCTGAGATGAAAGGGCTAATTAAGAATTCTACACCAAGAAAGAGGTAGTGCGCTTGAGATGTAGGCAAATTGGGTTTAGAGGGTGAGATAATTTTATTGCACACTGCACCACCAACTTGTAGCAACTTCAAAAGCAGGGCGTGGCAGTTATTAGGCAGGCTGAGGAATGTGATCAGTAATCAGTTCAATTACCGGTAAAGCCAATCCTCATACGATTCACCCGTTCTAAGTTTTAGTTTCGAATGTTATTGACATTGGATAGAACTGTCATGATATTTCACTTTAGTAAAGGGTTCGTATGGGGTGGTACATCTTCAAGTAAATTATACCTAAACGTACCTCTCTGACATTGTATATCTTACCCACACATTCTTTATTGACATTGGATAGAACTGTCATGAAATTTCACTTTAGTAAAGGGTTCGTATGGGGTGGTACATCTTCAAGTAAATTATACCTAAATGTTCCTCACTGACATTGTATATCTTACCCACACATTCTACTGGCTTTTTAGTTTTTGCTTTAAAACAGTTCTGTTGAGAGGTACATTTACTGTTGGGAACCGGAGGTTTAGTTTTATGCTGTCTGATAACACTATCCCATTTAGAAATAATAAAGTGCATCATTTTCGACTACTTTTTTTCTGCCTTTCCTAACATCAAAACATTATACTTCGTTGTCGCGTTTCGGATTAACTCCATTATTAAAACCTTAAACTGTTTGTTTTGATAAAGGAGATAATACTAAAAGCGTCAACGAAGAATAATGCTTTGAAAGGCGATAAATGTACTTAAATGTGCACCATTATTCCTAACAGAAATAAAGTTTAGTATATTAAGAATTTCACAATATTTTATTAATGGTTACTAATTCAATTTTAATGAAATATTATTCACTAAAACACTCAAACCTACATTACTATGTTATACTTGCCTCAGGACACAGTTACGGTTTGAGTTGACAATGTGACACATCTTCCGAAATCAATAATTGGTGTCTTCAATAATCAAAAAAATTAAGTGCTATTACAGTATAAACAAGTGTAATTTATCAATTTCGAGTGTTTTATTGTAAAACTAGTGGCTCATGTGAAGATTGAATCAAATACAGTATATATGAAATATTATTTATGAATTTTAAAAGAAATGACAATATAGAAGACTTTTTTTTGTTAAACAGTGGTAAATATTTACGCTACAGTGTTTGACTTAGGCCTAACCTTCACACCAAACTGGCTCCTATAAAAAGACATTTTTTCCAAACATTTTCATAAAGTTATACATTTTTACGTGAGGCTAAGATATACCACGGTATAAATATTATACAATGACCTTTAATGTGTCTAGTTTTAAAATACTGTAATAGAAACGGGCAACAATGTTTTTATAGAATATACAAATTGCTGCTGGTTGCAAATGGTTGTCGGCGATTGAGTAGTTTTGGTAGAGACTGTCGCTACACTACTGTGGCACTAGAGAGTAACTATTCGTAGTTACGTGACGTACATTAGTTATATATATATTACGTTATCCATTGTTTTTCCGTTGCACTGACTTTATGAAGTTAATATATTACTATTGTAAGTAATTTTATCCACCATTAAGTGTTTAGGTTGAAACCGGAACAAATAAATTAAAAAATTATAAAAATAAAAAAAATCTACCTAAAATATAAATACACCAATAACAAAATAGAAAAAATAACAAATATATACAACAAAGAATACTACACTCCAACATACAAACCAAACAACAAAATAATAAAATATCTTAATAACACAAACCACAAAACAAATTCAGAAAAACATAACCTATCAGGAATTTACAAAATTACATGTAACTGTAACGCATTTTACATAGGGAAAACAATCAGATCATTTAAAATAAGATTTGAAGAACATTATAGATCATTCAAAAACAAAAATTCAAAAGTATCAAATGTTGCAGCACACTTAATATCACATAAACATGAAATAACAAATTACGAAAATAACCTAACCATACTTGAAATAAATAATAACCCAATAGAACTAAACTCACTAGAAAAATACCACATTTATAAAAACATACACAACAATTTAATAAATCTACAAACAACATATACAGAAGACATACTATTCAAAAACATTATACACGAGACTCAAGAGGAATCGTGTATAACGTCAACAATTACCAACACGACGGACCGAACATCCACACCAGAAAAATTAAGAAAAAATAATCAGTGATTCGACAATGGTCAAATGACCGAAAGGCGCCTCATCACACAAGGTAAAATCATTGCACTTAATGGTGGATAAAATTACTTACTATAGTAATATATTAACTTCATATATATATATATATATATATATATATATATATATATATATATATATATATATATATATATATATACACTTTACAGACAGCTGAAATCATTCGTTGAACGCATAACTTGTGACGCTATACTCATAACCACAGACAACACAACAAAGTTCGTAACTGTAAACTTTGCTTTAAGTGGGTTTAGTATACTATATAGCTGTGCTAAATAAGTTATGTATTTGCGCAATATACTAAAATGTCTACACAAGGAAACGTGCTTTACAAATTAAGATACCCGTGTGTGTATTATACACATATAGTCGTCTATCTTAACTTCAGCCCTATCCCAAATGTTTTGGATTACAGCCGTCAAAGGCTATTAATACAATTAAAACGTTTGTCAGCTTAAAATTATAAAATATCGTCAATGTGATTAAATGTTTTGCATGAAAATAATTTTACTTTACAAAACTTACTGTTTCAAACGAACCAAATGCTTGTGTGGAAATGTCTCTACAGAACAAAATAATAAAGAAAAGTACCTTTCATTTAAAGTCACTGAACAAACTCATACGGTAGTTTTAAACGTATGAGGTGTAACAAAGATGATCTTTATATGTAACGTGTTCACGGCCCCGTTAGTGAGGCCTACTCCAGTTACGCAACCCCGCATGAATAAAAGCAAAATATATCCCGTGACATCCCTTACCTTAGTTCTACAGCTATATCCACAATCATTTCCTATTCTCGTAGGCACTGGACGAAATAACACAACATAATAAAGTGTACGCTAATGCATGTCGTGAATATATTGTAAAATTTGAGTTATAACAGCAAACGTTTCGTGTGACATTAATGCACAAGAATTGTCAATTTTTGAGATACAAGCACTTTGTACACGTGAAGATCAACAAATATCCATTCCTTGAAAATTATAAATATTTAATATACTCATCATTATTTGCGTTAATAAACACAGTCGTAGGCGACTGGCTTCTATTTGTATTAGACTTCCGTGCATCTCAAACAACCTTCAACATTTGTTTTATGTCAAAGAATCATCGTTATCATTATTTGCGTTAATAAACACAGTCGTAGGCGACTGGCTTCTATTTGTATTAGACTTCCGTGCATCTCAAACAACCTTCAACATTTGTTTTATGTCAAAGAATCATCGTTATCATTATTTGCGTTAATAAACACAGTCGTAGGCGACTGGCTTCTATTTGTATTAGACTTCCGTGCATCTCAAACAACCTTCAACATTTGTTTTATGTCAAAGAATCATCGTTATCATTATTTGCGTTAATAAACACAGTCGTAGGCGACTGGCTTCTATTTGTATTAGACTTCCGTGCATCTCAAACAACCTTCAACATTTGTTTTATGTCAAAGAATCATCGTTATCATTATTTGCGTTAATAAACACAGTCGTAGGCGACTGGCTTCTATTTGTATTAGACTTCCGTGCATCTCAAACAACCTTCAACATTTGTTTTATGTCAAAGAATCATCGTTATCATTATTTGCGTTAATAAACAAAGTCGTAGGCGACTGGCTTCTATTTGTATTAGACTTCCGTGCATCTCAAACAACCTTCAACATTTGTTTTATGTCAAAGAATCATCGTTATCATTATTTGCGTTAATAAAAACAGTCGTAGGCGACTGGCTTCTATTTGTATTAGACTTCCGTGCATCTCAAACAACCTTCAACATTTGTTTTATGTCAAAGAATCATCGTTATCATTATTTGCGTTAATAAACACAGTCGTAGGCGACTGGCTTCTATTTGTATTAGACTTCCGTGCATCTCAAACAACCTTCAACATTTGTTTTATGTCAAAGAATCATCGTTATCATTATTTGCGTTAATAAACACAGTCGTAGGCGACTGGCTTCTATTTGTATTAGACTTCCGTGCATCTCAAACAACCTTCAACATTTGTTTTATGTCAAAGAATCATCGTTATCATTATTTGCGTTAATAAACACAGTCGTAGGCGACTGGCTTCTATTTGTATTAGACTTCCGTGCATCTCAAACAACCTTCAACATTTGTTTTATGTCAAAGAATCATCGTTATCATTATTTGCGTTAATAAACACAGTCGTAGGCGACTGGCTTCTATTTGTATTAGACTTCCGTGCATCTCAAACAACCTTCAACATTTGTTTTATGTCAAAGAATCATCGTTATCATTATTTGCGTTAATAAAAACAGTCGTAGGCGACTGGCTTCTATTTGTATTAGACTTCCGTGCATCTCAAACAACCTTCAACATTTGTTTTATGTCAAAGAATCATCGTTATCATTTTGACTGATCAATTAAACGTTTATTCCAGCCAGAAGAATGCTATGCCGCTGCTGTACTAGTACATCTTTCAGAGCACACGCTGTAAAGTTAGTAGGTTGGTTCGGGTCGCGGAAGAATAATTGGCGCAATCTAACTCTAAGTAAGTCCTATATGAGATATGCAAAGGACATCATTGAATGAAGCTGTTTACGCCTCTCACACTGAAAGGGACATCTTTCAGAGCACACGCTGTAAACTCAGTAGGTTGATTCGGGTCGCGGAAGAATAACTGGCGCAATCTAACTCTAAGTAAGGCCTATATGAGATATGCAAAGGACATCATTGAATGAAGCTATCTGCGTCACTTACAATGAAAGGGACATCTTTCACTGAACAGTGGCTAATGAAGACAGGACGAGGCGAATTAGTTTCATTCACTGATAAAGCGCTGAAACGTCATACGATCTGTTCTCGCAACTGCTAACATGAACGAGGTGCGTGTTGTGCGGCGACTAAGATGTCTAGATGCGTTTATCTCTCACTAAATATGGCATTATTACGAGATGCATCAAGGCTACGTCCACACTCGACGTATTTGTCGCCGCGACAAAAACGCTGGTTCTAATTGCGTCACAGTAGATACACTGTAGTGGGCCACACTCGGCGACAAAATCGCTGATGAGAAACAACTGCTAAGCGAGAATTCCATTGCATTGAAAAATTAGGAATAAATATTAAACGATCTTTATTAAATGCCTTCGATTAATGGCAATATCCTGTGGTAATTTTATTTGAAAAAAAAAAGATTTAATAATAATTCTATGAACTTTGTAAGGTTTCCTATCTGTTGCCAGTTTCACGCGTTGATGTGCTTTCTGGATGTGCAAAAAATGCTCTTCTTATTTAAGTGTGAGTAGGCATACGTCATCGTTCGATGAATAATTACCAGCTATTGTGAGTGACAAAACCTGTAAACAAGATATAAGACTACGCTTTTGCATAGCAATAAAGGAGCGTTTGGCAGATAAATTAAAAGAGTAATCGAACACCTATTACAAATATCGATTACAGACAAAAGATAGTAGGCCCTATCTAAGTAAACTCGGAAGACATTTTTCTCTATTAGTTTTAGATAGTGAACTTAATTACATATATGAATATAAATCTGAAGAATGTATCTCAAATTTTGAAATCTCTCTTATTTAATGATCATCCAGCGCAAATGGACAACTATTTTTCCGTCTGAGCTCGAATTGAAAACAGTTGTACAATAATTACATATTACTCGCCGTTAGGCTTTTTAATATTTTGTTTTACAATTTTTTTTCTGCACGAATACCATATAATAATTATATATATATATATTAATTGTTTTATAAATATAAAACATTTTGTATAGAATGATTTCTATATAAGTTGATTTTGTTTAATATACGTGGAGAAAAATGCCAGTGTTTTTACGAAAACAGTGTTTTTCATTTCTTTCATTTAAAAAAGAAAAAATATTGGGAAGTAATTTTTCATATATTTTATACTCCATTTTGTTCTCATCGATTTACCACTGGCAAGCAAAATATTTTTTTATAATGCTATTGGTATTCAATTCTGAGATGAGGTGGGATTGAATATTATAATATAATTATATAATGAATATAATTTTAATATTCTACACACAGCGTACAAGTCGCTGTCGCTGACCGTTAACGCTCCCACTTGAATAAACATAAAATTATATGATTTTCCTGTTGTCGAGTTTCTACCGCAGCGACAAATACGCTGAGTGTGGCCTAATACTGCTGACTTAATGCTTTAGTTTTGTGCAGGCGTTTGTGATTTTTACCTCACTAAACGGTTTAGACGCGACAGCTGTAAAAGCACCTGTAATCAATAGTTGCAAAGATTTCAGACATTCGTGTGCATTCAATAGAAAAACCCTCCCTGGTTGTTTGCTTTATGTTTGGAAAACCGTAAAGGAAGGTATTGTGCGCATGCGCACCCCACAATCGGCGATAGGTTAAAAAAGGTAAGTTCTTTAAGTTTTATTGTAATCTGATGACATATTCAGAAATGTTTTCAAAGTGATGTAAAAAAAATCATTGCAGTTTCAATGAATTATTCAAGAAATTGCTCCCACATACAAACAAACAATGGCGTCACAAAACTCTTCTCTAAACCAGCAGAAGAAAGACTGAGAGTTAATTTAGTCACAGAGAATAGAAACAAAACACATAATGCCTGGCGATAACACATAATGTAAGGCGATCGTTTCGACGTTAGTTCAATTACTAGGGATGCCAAGGTCGCTACTGTTGAGGCATCACCCAAATCAGTAAATATTGCACAGGTTGAATACATATATTGACTTTTGTGATGCTTCGACATTAGCGATCTATGGTCTAGTGATACAACGTCAAAACTACCAACTTTTGATACCATTGCCCTCACACTCTGTGTTAGCTCTATTCTCTGTGGTTTAATCTTTCACGAAACAACAATTAGTCGAGCGTATGCGACAATTGACAAGTTCTGTGTTCTGTCCGATGAATAATTTTGTCAAAGGACGATCGGTCATGATTTCTGATTTTTCTCCTCTACACTAGCAATTAAAAGTGTGATTGTTACATTAGGTCTCAGCAGGTACTCACCAACAGTTTCTTTCTCTTTACTCTACTTCCTGCCTTACAATCTCCGTACACTACCTAATGGAACTTTACTCACCAACAGTTTCTTTCTCTTTACTCTACTTCCTGCCTTACAATCTCCGTACACTACCTAATGGAACTTTAGCACGGTTTCTTTCCAATTCTCTGTGAAATTATTTTCTCGCTGTTCGACTAACGAGGTCAGTGTTGATAGATGAACTACTTATATTGAGGGGGGGGGGGTGTAGTCTAGCCAAAGCGCTGTCCGTGATGAAAGTAGTCGTAAAGGGGAATTTGTAAGCAACGCAGAAATAACCTAAAACACAAGCTGGCCCGGCTAATCCATGCACCCATACCTATCTATAAGAGATTTTAAGAACACAAACAAACCACGAATTATTTTCATTTTTTGAACACATTATGAGAAATAAAAATTGAATTGATTATCTGAGTAAAATTAATGTTAAATTTATTCAGCCGATTTTGAGTAGATAGATTTCGAGAGATTTTGAGTTCACTATTTTGACTTTTACATTTATGATTTATAGTTATTTAAAGTAAAACAAATTTTGAAATAATTTAAACTTATTTTTTTCCTCTTCTCAATTTATTTATCCGAAACAAAATGGGGTCTCACATTAACAGAACTTACTCCAATAATAATTAATTAACGACCATTCACTCACAATCAATAATGCATCATTTTAAATGCGCATACATCATTAGAGGGAAAAAACTACACACATTTTGTATAAATACAACTGCTAAAAATAAGTATAGTTAAAAATTTAATTATTGTCGATGTTTAAAACACTTACGAGAAAAACCCCTATTATTTGTTAGTGTTAGTTTGTATTTAATTATACATGTAGACTAATATATTTCTCAAAAGTTTAATTCCACATTATTAATTTGTATTCAATAGTGTATGTCAATGGTTTCCTTCGGGTAAGTTTAAGTTTTAGTATAATTTTTATTTAATACGTCACACAAAAATGTTGACAATAAAGAATGATTTTGCTGATTTTTTCAAATATTTTTTGTCCTAATTTTAAGAAATTGATTATCTAACAGCTAACCCAACTACTATCAAAAACCTTTGTGCCAGCTATCTCCTACCAGTTTAAATAAACAAGAAACCCCGTTTTCAATAAAAACAAAGTAATCTGTTGAAGCAGATCCCAGAACCAGCTACGTTTTCTCAAACCCGGGATGTATTCAGGCCTTTCTTTAAATTTTGACATGTTTTAAAATTTGAACATAATTAAATATATGTAAAAACGTAGCTAAAAACCTAAAATGTACTCCGCGAGACGAGTATAAGTGGTTCTCCAAAATCCGTTTAAAATCCAAGTTCAATGTTACCTCCCCCCCTCAAAACCCCTTCTGTATATTACTTCTTATACTTACTATCTTAGAAATATCATTAACAAGTAAGTTATAAATATACGAACAATATATAATCTTAGATACTGCAAATACATAGTTAAATATTTGGTAAACAAATACGAAATAACATTTCAACCTAAACACCTAGGCAATGTTTTAAATCAAGTGATGAGACAAAAAAATAGACTGTACAAGTTGGGAAAACTAAGAAAGTTATGAACAAAGGCAGAGATTTTTGGAGTTTATTTTAAAATAACCACAGCCACCGTAACAATGGACATATTACTGCTTACGGACGATGGGGAAGGATTGTGAATGTATGTAGGATCAAGGTAAGGACATGAAAACCCTTGGAAGACTATATAGGGGAGGTTATTGGATCACATGAGCAGTATAGGGTACACTCTCTACCGAGGTGTCACCAGAATTTTGGAAAATACTCATAAGTTAAGGTTGTAATATAAAATGAAATATTTATAATTTTGATATAAAACTGAAATAGGAAAGCTTATCCTAAAATCTTATCTCTATTCAATCTGCTAAGTCGTAAACGTAAATCATGGGAATATCTCAGAGACGACCGGGCATCTCTGTAAGAGATTGTCTACATTTTCAGGAATTCCATCTGAGCGCTAAATAATGCAGGCCGCCGAGGCGCGGGCGTTCTACTGGGGACTATTTTTAGCTCAAGTTTATTATCTTTGCATGCTCAGTCCGCATCTCACAGTTGAATGAATGATTTCTGTTTTGGTTTATTGTTGTTGTTTGTACTGATTATGAAATTAAATCACTCAAAAACTAGATCAAACCGTAAGAATATAAAACTAAGAGCATATTCAAAATGACAAATTCTACCCACTCAAAAAAATGTGATCTTACCATAAGAAGGAAAGTAAAACTGCGTCTAAATTCAAGATGAAAATATGCTACCCACTCAAACAAATTATGATCGTAACCGTAAGAAGGAAGGTAAAACTGCGTCTCAATTGAAGATGAAAAATGCTACTCACTCAGAAATGTGATCTCACTGTAAGCATATAAAACTATGAACATATTAAAAATGAAAAATGCAAAACTGCGTCTAAATTCAAGATGAAAAAATGCTACCCACTCAAACAAATTATGATCTTACCGTAAGAAGGAAGGTAAAACTGCGTCTAAATTCAAGATGAACAATGCTACCCATTCAGAAATGTGATCTCACCGTAAATAGGAAAGTAAAACTGCGTCTAAATTCAAGATGAAAATATGCTACCCACTCAAACAAATTATGATCTTAACCGTAAGAAGGAAGGTAAAACTGCGTCTAAATTCAAGATGAAAAATGCTACCCACTCAGAAATGTGATCTTACCGTAAGAAGGAAGGTAAAACTGCGTCTAAATTCAAGATGAACAATGCTACCCACTCAGAAATGTGATCTTACCGTAAGAAGGAAGGTAAAACTGCGTCTAAATTCAAGATGCAAAAATGCTACCCACTTACAAATGTGATCTCACCGTAAATAGGAAAGTAAAACTGCGTCTAAATTCAAGATGAGAAAATGCTACCCACTCAAAAATGGAATCTTACCGCAAGAAGAAAAGTAAAACAGCGTTGGCCTGCATACTCAAAATGAAAAATTCTAATCAGTCAAAGATGTGATATCACCGTTTTAAAACCTATTAAAATTACAAAAAAAAAATATTAATAATAGTTCAATAGTAAAAGATTGTAGGTTCAATAATGGACGCAAGTTGCAGTAAATGGTAAAACATCGACTTAAATATTAACTAGTTATTTAATTATTGCCTTGTACTGCTCATCAGAGCTCTGATTATTTATTGTTACATACAAAACATTAGCTTCAATTTATTATTATTATTATTATAACTTTGTATAAATATTATTCTGTGCGTAGTAACAAACTTTAATATAACGTGTTAACTGACATTTGATATCGATTATATTGTATAACGCCCTTGACAGTAAGGAAAGTCTTTCAGCAAATCAATCCAAAATCGATGATTTTGATCGATGAAAATCGATGAAATTTATACACCTTGTAAGTCCTAAATAAAATAAACTAGTGGACAGACGCTGTTACTGTTATATGAAAATGAGATTAGGAGATAAATGAAAAGTAACCGTTTTTGACCAAAAAATAAAACAGGCTTAAATCTTTATCGTTGTTCTAGCCTAGTCTTCACCTTTAGACGGCCTCCTCGCACGTCCCACGCAGGATGTTTTTATTCACTTAGGCTGACCACTGACAATGGCGATAAGTTACACAGGAAGACGAGCATTTCGCCAACACATGTTACAGATGAATAGGCCAGTAGGAGGTGCATTGTGGGTCACATACGCTATTCTTGTGCACCAAAACATTCTTCCACCATTACACCGCACGCACTGGCCAAGATATTAAAAACCGGCTTAAACAACCGATAGTAACTTTGTCCTTTCAACATTTTAACAAGAAGTTAGTCTGGAAATTATATCATCATAAAAACCTTAATATGTATTAAAAAATATTTCGGAGTTTTAATTTGTTTAAAAAGTATATTTTATAAAACAAATACTGTTAAAATTTCATAATTTAAACAGATCATTGCTGCTAATTTTGACAACAATTAAAAATTGCTTCCTTTTCATTTTGTCTGTTTACTACGTTAGTAAATACCGTAAAAATATAGCACATTTCTTGTTTCTTTTTTCGTAATTAGACACCTTTTAATATTTTTAGTTTAGTCTATAGAACTAGCACACGTATCTAATAATTAAATAAACTTCTTTCATATAGGAATGATTTACTTACTCTATATAGATTATTTATACACGATTACCACAATAAATCGGATCCAATAATTATTTTATTTTGCTTATATTTCAGTAGTGACGTTCCATCTTGGAAATGATATGTTACCGTTAATCTCACCGTACCTCAGGTAATTTCAACACTTTATATCATTATTAGTAATGTCGGTTAAATAATGCAAAATTTTCATTTTTCTTTGTATTTTTGGAAGCAGAAGTTTTGCTTTTTTTTAAACAATTTTTACCTTTAGACTCCTTTCAGAGTCGCAGATCCCCTCCTGGGAATGTGCGTGACTTAATTTTTTTTTCTAGTTACACGAATGACAAAATTCAATTCTTTGTAGTAGAGATATGAGGAAGGTATAACCCTAGGGTTCGCGTTGGCATCTACCCTAAGTATACCTATCTACCCATTATGGAAATAATTGAAGTGACGACCACTTCTCGCTGTAGTAGAGATATGAGGAAGGTATAACCCAAGGGTTCACGTTGGCATCTACCCTAAGTATACCTATCTACCGATTATGGAAATAATTGAAGTGACGACCACTTCTCGCTGTAGTAGAGATATGAGGAAGGTATAACCCAAGGGTTCACGTTGGCATCTACCCTAAGTATACCTATCTACCGATTATGGAAATAATTGAGGTGACGACCACTTCTCGCTGTGGTAGCTTACATGATAAACGAAAACCTTTACCAGTCTCGTTACGTAAACTTCGCAACCGTAGCATAGACGGTGTTGTTTTTTACGCCGGAAAATATACGAAGTGTTCGAGATGTATTTCGATGCTTTCTTCAAAACTGCATTGCAGTCAAGTTTAAGTGATACAAATTATCGCTTCTGGCCACTATTTACATAAACCGGTAGCTCTTAGCGATTCCGGAAGAGATTTATAGGATAATTATCAAACGGCTACAAGTTAACGTTACAGCAAAAAAACCGGTTTTTTGTCAACAGTTCAGTTATGGTCATTGTAAGAAAGTAAATACACCGAAAGTAGAATGAAAGATTGCGTCACAGATGAGCAGTTTCTGTTCCAGTCTATCAGTCATGGAGTCGATGACAGAAAGGCCTTGACAGACGGACGGATACACCTTATTTATTGTCGTTGTCATAACGGTTGCCCTACTGATTCATTCGGAATAGCAATAAAATGCAAATATTGAACAGAACAGATATATTGCTGCAGTAAAATGGGAAAGCAAAATATTAATAAGAAAGGCAAAATTTGTAAAAAAGCAGACATTTTAATTAATAATAAAATAATGTAGTTAATAGAAAACTTTTATTTGACGTTTCCCAATTTACTGAATGATAAAAATTGTAAATAACGAACGTAACTGAACGATTCTTAAAATGTGTCAGACGCGCTTAAGAAAGTTGTAATTTTAAAAATTTGAATAAAAATATGTAACTTATTATTTTTATGAATTAATTATAGTAAGATTTATCGAAATATACACAAATTCATTTATTTATTAATTGTTAAAAAATAATTAATAATATTATAACTTCATAATGTACAGTAAATAAAGAAACATGACCTATGCGTTAAAACAGCTGGTGTACAACATAACCTATAACACAAAATCAGCTGTTATATGAAATCATATGTCATAAGACCTCATTAGAGCTAAAATGTGGAGAGGGCCTTTAGGTTGCTCATGAGCGCGACGACAACCCGAAGTTATTTCTCCGTAGAAAACCTAAAATATCCATTTAAAAGTTCACACAACTCTGAAGAAACACTAAATCAGTCTCAATGTTTTCTGAATTTAGATAAACTAACTTCAAAATATATTTTACTCGATATACAAATGATAGTGAAGTAACATCAAAATCATCAAAATGATTTTAACACCAAAAGTAGGGGTTTAAACATGTATTAATAAAAAATCTCATTTTTAAAACTTATATCTTTTTATAAAGCAGAACACGGTGATATATTACATAACAGTATACGTAAATTACAAATAGCTACTATTTTCCTCGATCATGCAACAACGTATGTGATGTTAAAGCTGTCTAACGAATCCTGTCCTATCGGGATGGTTTGTATCTAGACATAAAGTAATACAGTAACACAGCCCGGCTTGTTTGTTTTATAGAACGTTGTCGATTATAAAATTCCGCTTGTCTTTGTTAAGAGAGGTTCTCTTTGTATTGAAAAAGTCCCAGTTTCTGGTTAATTTTGTATTAACGTTTTAAAAAATTATTTTTTTAATGTTTAAAGCATTCAAATCTATAACAAATCGTGTTGAATATACAAAACTTGTTGAAAAACATTTTTTATAGAATACACTTTTACATAAAATTACATTTTACACGAAATACATTTTGTTTGTGAAAAGTTCACACTTTTGCACATTTAACCTTGTCCCTGTCAAATTATAGTTGAAACTTCACTTGAAACAGTTACAGTCATTGTTATAACTATATTTGGAACCCCGTCAAATTAACATTTTCATCAATAATGAAATAACAGTTACAACATTATTGTTATAACGACAAATTAACATTTTCATCAATAATGAAATAACAGTTACAACATTATTGTTATAACGACAAATTAACATTTTCATCAATAATGAAATAACAGTTACAACATTATTGTTATAACGACAAATTAACATTTTCATCAATAATGAAATAACAGTTACAACATTATTGTTATAACGACAAATTAACATTTTCATCAATAATGAAATAACAGTTACAACATTATTGTTATAACGACAAATTAACATTTTCATCAATAATGAAATAACAGTTACAACATTATTGTTATAACGACAAATTAACATTTTCATCAATAATGAAATAACAGTTACAACATTATTGTTATAACGACAAATTAACATTTTCATCAATAATGAAATAACAGTTACAACATTATTGTTATAACGACAAATTAACATTTTCATCATAAACCAACGGTAAGAAAATCATTGTTATAACTATACTTGGGCCTCTGTCAATATAGTATTCATCAGTATTAGAATAACAGTTGAAAATGAATGTTAAAACTACCCTTGGAACCCTGTCAAATTTCCATTTCCATCAGAAATATAATAATAGTTGGGACATAATTGTTATAACAGCACGTTTTCTTTCACAAAAACCATGTATTAGTTATAGGGTGCAAGACCGATGCCATTTGCTATAGCAACTTTAATCGAACGTTCGATTTATAACCAACTAAGCCTTCTTTTTACAGAAGAATTATGAGAGGTTCAGGCCGGAGTGAAGAGAATGAGTTTCATTCAAAAAAATATTTAACTATGTAAAACTTTTTAATAATTATTCTTTGGCAAATTTAGAAAGACGTTTTGTAAGGAAAAGAGTAAATAAAGGGGATCATAAATTCTTTCTATTTTGGGGGAATAGATCCATGTCATTTACGTTTTAGCAAGCATACGTTTTTACGTCATATCATGAACAAGCAATAAAATCATACGTTTCATATTTAATGACTGAAAATTCTAGATGTTAATTTCCAATTAATTGCAATTTTGCGATTTTGTAAAGATAATAATTTTAAAACAAAAAGAGACAATGTTTTACTAATTAATTAACATGGTCCATGGATTTGCATAAGGCATTGTAATAAACTCAAGACCATCACTGATTTTTACTGCTGTACATCTACGATAAAAAAACCCGCCTGCATACAAAGTTGCGTCTTACATCCTACACGACTTAAATGCCTAGCCTCATTACACTAGCCAATTGTGACAGCCGTCTTGTACATTCCCACTCACTATTGTATACAAATATTTTTCAAACTAATACATTAAACAACGCACAATACAACAATAGCTCATGTTTCCCGCCCAAAGTAATGACCTTGAAATTTAAATTCAAAACAAAATAGTGACCGGACGTAAAGTATGGGTTTATTTTAATATCCAGCCACAGTCTGAGGAGGAAATAATTTACGTGTACAAGAAAAAATAGAACAATCACTATTTAGTAAGCAAATATGAAATACGTTTACCAGAGTTGAAAAGAGTGAAAAATAGAGCAATCACTATTTAGTAAGCAAATATGAAATACGTTTACCAGAGCTGAAAAGAGTGAAAAATAGAGCAATCACTATTTAGTAAGCAAATATGAAATACGTTTACCAGAGTTGAAAAGAGTGAAAAATAGAGCAATCACTATTTAGTAAGCAAATATGAAATACGTTTACTAGAGCTGAAAAGAGGGAAAAATAGAGCAATCACTATTTAGTAAGCAAATATGAAATATGTTTACCAGAGCTGAAAAGAGTGATGAAAAATAGAGCAATCACTATTTAGTAAGCAAATATGAAATACGTTTACCAGAGTTGAAAAGAGTGAAAAATAGAGCAATCACTATTTAGTAAGCAAATATGAAATACGTTTACCAGAGCTGAAAAGAGTGAAAAATAGAGCAATCACTATTTAGTAAGCAAATATGAAATACGTTTACCAGAGTTGAAAAGAGTGAAAAATAGAGCAATCACTATTTAGTAAGCAAATATGAAATACGTTTACCAGAGCTGAAAAAAGTGAAGAATAGTGCAATCACTATTTAGTAAGCAAATATGAAATACGTTTACCAGAGCTGAAAAGAGTGAAAAATAGAGCAATCACTATTTAGTAAGCAAATATGAAATACGTTTACCAGAGCTGAAAAAAGTGAAAAATAGAGCAATCACTATTTAGTAAGCAAATATGAAATACATTTACCATAACTGAAAAGAGTGAAGAATAGAGCAATCACTATTTAGTAAGCAAATATAAAATACGTTTACCAGAGCTGAAAAGAGTGAAAAATAGAGCAATCACTATTTAGTAAGCAAATATGAAATACGTTTACCAGAGCTGAAGAGTGAAAAATAGAGCAGTCGTTATTTAGTAAGCAAATATGAAATATGTTTACTAGAGCTGAAAAGAGGGAAAAATAGAGCAATCACTATTTAGTAAGCAAATATGAAATATGTTTACCAGAACTGAAAAGAGTGATGAAAAATAGAGCAATCACTATTTAGTAAGCAAATATGAAATATGTTTACCAGAACTGAAAAGAGTGATGAAAAATAGAGCAATCACTATTTAGTAAGCAAATATGAAATACGTTTACCAGAACTGAAAAGAGTGATGAAAAATAGAGCAATCACTATTTAGTAAGCAAATATGAAATATGTTTACCAGAACTGAAAAGAGTGATGAAAAATAGAGCAATCACTATTTAGTAAGCAAATATGAAATATGTTTACCAGAACTGAAAAGAGTGATGAAAAATAGAGCAATCACTATTTAGTAAGCAAATATGAAATATGTTTACCAGAACTGAAAAGAGTGATGAAAAATAGAGCAATCACTATTTAGTAAGCAAATATGAAATATGTTTACCAGAGCTGAAAAGAGTGAAAAATAGAGCAATCACTATTTAGTAAGCAAATATGAAATACGTTTACCAGAGCTGAAGAGTGAAAAATAGAGCAGTCGTTATTTAGTAAGCAAATATGAAATATGTTTACTAGAGCTGAAAAGAGGGAAAAATAGAGCAATCACTATTTAGTAAGCAAATATGAAATATGTTTACCAGAACTGAAAAGAGTGATGAAAAATAGAGCAATCACTATTTAGTAAGCAAATATGAAATATGTTTACCAGAACTGAAAAGAGTGATGAAAAATAGAGCAATCACTATTTAGTAAGCAAATATGAAATATGTTTACCAGAACTGAAAAGAGTGATGAAAAATAGAGCAATCACTATTTAGTAAGCAAATATGAAATACGTTTACCAGAGCTGAAAATAAATAGAGCAATCACTATTTAGTAAGCAAATATGAAATACGTTTACCAGAGTTGAAAAGAGTGAAAAATAGAGCAATCACTATTTAGTAAGCAAATGTGAAATACGTTTACCAGAGTTGAAAAGAGTGAAGAATAGAGCAATCACTATTTAGTAAGCAAATATGAAATACGTTTACCATAACTGAAAAGAGTGAAGAATAGAGCAATCACTATTTAGTAAGCAAATATGAAATACGTTTACCAGAGTTGAAAAGAGTGAAAAATAGAGCAATCACTATTTAGTAAGCAAATATGAAATACGTTTACCAGAGTTGAAAAGAGTGAAGAATAGAGCAATCACTATTTAGTAAGCAAATATGAAATACGTTTATCATAACTGAAAAGAGTGAAGAATAGAGCAATCACTATTTAGTAAGCAAATATGAAATACGTTTACCAGAGTTGAAAAGAGTGAAAAATAGAGCAATCACTATTTAGTAAGCAAATATGAAATACGTTTACCAGAGCTGAAAAGAGTGAAAAATAGAGCAATCACTATTTAGTAAGCAAATATGAAATACGTTTACCAGAGTTGAAAAGAGTGAAAAATAGAGCAATCACTATTTAGTAAGCAAATATGAAATACGTTTACCAGAGTTGAAAAGAGTGAAAAATAGAGCAATCACTATTTAGTAAGCAAATATGAAATACGTTTACGACAGCTGAAAAGAGTGAAAAATATAGCAATCACTATTTAGTAAGCAAATATGAAATACGTTTACGACAGCTGAAAAGAGTGAAAAATAGAGCAATCACTATTTAGTAAGCAAATATGAAATACGTTTACGACAGCTGAAAAGAGTGAAAAATATAGCAATCACTATTTAGTAAGCAAATATGAAATACGTTTACGACAGCTGAAAAGAGTGAAAAATATAGCAATCACTATTTAGTAAGCAAATATGAAATACGTTTACGACAGCTGAAAAGAGTGAAAAATAGAGCAATCACTATTTAGTAAGCAAATATGAAATACGTTTACGACAGCTGAAAAGAGTGAAAAATATAGCAATCACTATTTAGTAAGCAAATATGAAATATGTTTCATCAGAGAAAAGATTGTTCCTATGCTAACCACTTTATGGGTTAAGTGAGAGACAGCGTTCATCCTGTGTGTTGCAGTGCAATAACGTGTAATAAAATGCAAACTTGTCCACTGGGTAATTTATATAAGAAAACTTTAATGTACGTGTGTTCATGCGCGTTGCGCGCGCGCGCGTGTGTTGCAGAAAACGAATGTATTTTTGTTTTTTTCATAATATTGAGGTGTTGGGCATCAACTCGTGGATTTATAACTTTTCGTGTACCCTACGACTTTCTACATCGCCATATATATATATATATATATATATATATATATATATATATATATATATATATATATATATATATATATATATATATATTGATCTTAAAGATGCATAAATTTGATAATTTGTTAAAATACCCACTTTGATGTCAATTTTAACAAACAGTTAGATTTTCAAAATGTTTAATGCTTATGAACACCTAATAATAAAACATAAGATATGTACAAATATAATATGAGTTATTTCTCGTATTAAACTTTTAAAACAACGAGATAGTAGGCTATCGCTCCATGGGAAGGCAGAAGTTCCATACTTTTGACTTTATTTAATTCAGAGCCAAAACCAGATGAGAGCATGCTATTATTATACCTAATTATTACATGTTTTCAGACTAAACATCAAATAGTTTGAGTTATTATAGTTTTAATTGATTTATTATTGTTTCTTTACAATTAAATTTTAGAAACTTGTCTTCTTAGCAAAAACGAGTTTCAAGATATATCTACATTTCTATATAAACTATTAAAAGATTAGTCTTAGGATGGCTCCAAAACGTTTAAGTGAGTATCTCCAGCTTCTATAGAGAAGTGCAAAACGGACAATGCGAAAGAAAGGGAAAAATAACTACAACACAATGAGAAAAAGAAAGCGTATAAATTGTAACAAACAAAAATATGGCTCAACACCACACATATAAAGGAAAATGGAAAACAGCTAGAAAATTCGCATTCTATTTTACCACTAATATTTTTATTTTGACATGTGTATACATACCTATATTAATTGTAATTATAAAATAAAAACAAACTAAAATAAAATTTTCTTTGTTGATTTAAAAAGGAATTAATTTAATTTTTTTAAAATTACTTGTTTTGTTGGTTAATTTTATTATTTAAAATGTTTCCATGGAAAGGTTATCTTATGGACGCTCTGTATCAGTGTATCAGTGTAGCAGTGTATCAGTGTAGCAGTGTATCAGTGTATCAGTGTAGCAGTGTAGCAGTGTATCAGTGTAGAAGTGTATTAGTGTAGCAGTGTATCAATCAGTGTAGCAGTGTATCAGTGTAGCAGTGTATCAGTGTAGCAGTGTATCAGTATAGCAGTGTATCAGTGTAGCAGTGTAGCAGTGTATCAATCAGTGTAGCAGTGTAGCAGTGTATCAGTGTAGCAGTGTATCAGTATAGCAGTGTAGCAGTGTATCAATCAGTGTATCAGTGTATCAGTATAGCAGTGTAGCAGTGTATCAGTATAGCAGTGTATCAGTGTAGCAGTGTAGCAGTGTATCAATCAGTGTAGCAGTGCATCAGTGTAGCAGTGTATCAGTATAGCAGTGTATCAGTGTAGCAGTGTATCAATCAGTGTAGCAGTGTATCAGTATAGCAGTGTATCAGTGTATCAGTGTAGCAGTGTATCAGTGTAGCAGTGTAACAGTGTAGCAGTGTATCAGTGTAGCAGTGTAGCAGTGTATCAGTGTATCAGTATAGCAGTGTATCAGTGTATCAGTATAGCAGTGTATCAGTGTAGCAGTGTATCAGTGTATCAGTGTATCAGTATAGCAGTGTATCAGTGTATCAGTATAGCTGTGTATCAGTGTAGCAGTTTATCAGTGTATCAGTGTATCAGTGTATCAGTATAGCAGTGTATCAGTGTATCAGTGTAGCAGTGTAGCAGTGTAGCAGTGTAGCAATGTATCAGTGTAGCAATGTATCAATCAGTGTAGCAGTGTATCAGTGTAGCAGTGTATCAGTGTAGCAATGTATCAATCAGTGTAGCAGTGTAGCAGTGTATCAGTGTATCAGTATAGCTGTGTATCAGTGTAGCAGTTTAGCAGTTTATCAGTGTATCAGTGTATCAGTGTATCAGTATAGCAGTGTATCAGTGTATCAGTGTAGCAGTGTATCAGTGTAGCAGTGTAGCAATGTATCAGTGTAGCAATGTATCAATCAGTGTAGCAGTGTAGCAGTGTATCAGTGTAGCAGTGTAGCAATGTATCAGTGTAGCAATGTATCAATCAGTGTAGCAGTGTATCAGTGTATCAGTGTAGCAGTGTAGCAGTGTATCAGTGTAGCAGTGTATCAGTGTAGCAGTGTATCAGTATAGCAGTGTATTAGTGTAGCAGTAAAGCAGTGTATCAATCAGTGTAGCAGTGTATCAGTGTAGCAGTGTAACAGTGTATCAGTGTATCAGTGTATCAGTGTAGCAGTGTATCAGTGTATCAGCTCAAGTTGAAGAAGGATCAAATAATATCAACACTCGTCTTTGTTATTTAATTATAGAATTTATCAATTCCGATCATTATATTATTATCTACTACGTATTTGTAAAAAAAAGTCAAAATTATTTGCCACAAATAGATAAGAAATGACAGGTTGGAAAATCAATATCACTATTAATAATACATTGAAAACAAACTCAATATACATAATTGGATAAAGGTTTCAATAAATAAATACTAACCAAATTGGTAAGGTATTTATTTCGAGTTTGTTTTAAATTATTAATAATAATTATATTACAAATTGTATAAATTTTTAGATTTGACTGAGAAAGTCAGTCTCAGGCATACTTGATATTGTGGCGCATGGATTCATAGACTATTCATAGCGTAGTCCGATGCAGTTCCTTCCTGTTCCACTTTGATTTACCAATCACGACTTAATTTCCGGTCCATTCACATTTACTAGAGTCGTACGTGCGAGACCCGTTCACAGTAGTAATTCTAATTATTTTTCCGTAATCGATTCTTAGAGCCCGCTGGTAAAATGAAGGAACTTTGTAATTTTGCACCGATACTTGATGAGTTTTGTTTCTAAAGGTAAAACCAAATTCGGCGTGTCGATCACGCACAAAGTGTAAGCCTATTATGGAAAGAAATAAGGTTAAAGAATATTAAATTCATTAAAATATTGATAAGAACGTACTTAGCCTTAAAAATATTTGTTTAATTTTCTTATTTATTTACAGTATTGTATATTGGAATGCAATATATAAGAAGCCTAATATAACTGATGCAATGCCTTATTTATCATTACACTTTATGTTTTTAAATTCAAATTTTATAATATACCATTCCTAAATTTTAAATTTTTAAATTTTATGTTTACATGTTCCTAAATAGGCTTTATAGAAAGCTATATATAATATAACTCAGAAACGAGTTAATCATACGAGATATGGTGACTATATCCACCGTTAACCTAGTAGGAAATAGTTAATTTCTATTAGACACACATTTTGAACTTGTTAATGTACAATACAAATGTTTCTATAACCTACTAGTGATAAAACCTGCTGTTGATTAAAATAACAAATTTAATCAAATTATGATTTTGCACTAATATAAAGCACACTGCATTTGAAAATGATTAAAACAAATCTTGAAATTACTTTAAGTGACTCTTCTTTCCACCAAGAGTCATTATAATATTTTAAATAACAAACCCAGTAACCACAATATAACTTTATTTAATCACTTGATGTACATTTCGGTTACCAGGTAACCATCTTCAAAAGTACTGAACAAAATCAATTTAATTTACGACGTAACATATATAGCAAAAAATATTGAGGTTATGACCTCAAAATTGAATGATAACCTCATTTGTGTGTGTGTGTGTGTGTGTGTGTGTGTGTGTGTGTGTGTGTGTGCGTGTGCGTGCGTGCGTGAGTGAGTGCGTGCGTGCGTGCGTGCGTGAGTGTGTGTGTGTGTGTGTGTGTGTTATAATGTGGTTATTGGGTTTGTTATTTAAAATATTATAACATTAGGCCACAGTTGTTCAAGAAATCATTAAAAATCAAGAGTCATGTTTAATTTTCGGAAATCTTAAAGAAAATTCATTCCACTTGGGAAATTTAACGTGAATTCGTACAGAACCCGTTGAAAAAATGTTATAGGCGCAGTTTTAGGTGCGGGTAAAGAAGTTTACATTTTCATTTTAAAAAAATTGAATTGAATTGCTTGTAATCATTTTAAATTCACTTATTAAATGATACTTAACTAAGTGAATACGTAAACTTGCTGACGCGTTTCGAAACAGTCGTTCCTTTCACAAAGCATTTGTCCTTTCGCCTCTCGTATTTTTTGGGTGTAGGTTATATTTTAGTCCTCTGTTTAATATTGTTAATTCGTTTGTATTAAATATAATATTTGTTGTGTTGATGGTGCGCGGGAAAGGATTTGCTTCGTAAAAGGAACGACTGTTTCGAAAAGCGTCAGCCAGTAAGCCCTTACGTATTCACTTAGTTAAGTATCATTTAACATAGTAAAAAAAGGGTTAAGCCGTTGCACGCTGGCATTGTAATAAGGGTGTTGTATAGTCCCTAGAGCCATTCGGATAGGAGCAGACAACTAATGAAATACGCCCCTCTAGTAGGCATAATAGTACAAAACCTGTACTAAATTATTACTCTATAAATCCTTGCAGTGGCCTTTCGTTTACTTTATCTCGACCTCTCGACAATCCTAGTTTCTTTTTACTACTTGCGATCCTAGACATTACGACTGTTAGAAGAGTAGGAAAATATTATATTACACGTGTGTTATGCAGGTAACTTGGGTAGGTTATGTATGTGAATTTGAAAATGAAAAAATTGTATGTGAATTTTATTTTAATTCCTTTTTATTAAATAATTACAATTAATAGACTATAAATAAAGTAACATAACCTATGCGTTGTACCACACAACCTATAACATAAAATCAGCTGTTTTATGAAATCATATGTTATCACATATTTTAAACCAAATGGAATGAAATACGTTTATTGCATACCTAGCCCCTTGTGAAAGGTTTTCTCCTACATAAAACTAAAATTATTCATTAATTTTAATAAATGTAATAATAATTGAAGAAGCTGTATTAACATATAGTATCATCCACAAGTTGAAAAAATAAGTTGAAAAAGTATTTTTACAATTATTCTTTGAGCTTACTTGTGAGGTTATGTTAAAACAAATTAAAACATACAAAAAACTCACAAATTATTCATTTATTGACTCATACGAGTTTTAATGACAAAGTCATCATCATCAGTGAGTGTTGCTACTACAAACTCTAACTTACAACTCTCGAGTTGAAAACTCTTAAGTTGTAAGTTAGAGTTTGTAGGAGTAACACTCACTGATGATCATGACTTTGTCATTGAAACGCGTATGAGTCAATAAATGATTAATTTGTGAGTTTTGTGGATGTTTTTTATTATTTTTTTAAAGTATTTTATTAACGATTTAAAATGTGAGCAGGCTATATATAAGGAGAGTGTGAACTAATAGAAGAAATTGATAAACAACTAGCATCCTTAACACAAATCATGAAAGCGTTGTATTCTACCAGGAGGCCACGGTTTTGTTTTCATAAATAAAATTTTTAAAATATTAAAAAGACAGTACTCAATATCATCCTTAGTACAAGTTTCAAGCCGACTTAAATATACTGTCTGGCTCTGTATGTTTTAAGAGAACTTTAAATCCAACAAGCTTTATTTAGACTAGAGAACAGATGCTGCACCTACTGCTGGCTCCGTCCCAGTAACACATCTTACAACAGTCACCAAGTGTATTCAGTACCTCTATGAAAACATATTCCCACATTAGTACCTGTTACTGCTCTTGTGAAATTCCTCTTGGTGTAAACAGTACATTATAATAAACCTGAACAGGGAGAGGGTTGCATTTATGGCATTCCTTGTCTGTCTTGGGTTGAATCCACTTCCCTCTTTACACTATTTTAGCGTTTATTCAGATCCGACTATAAAAAAGCGCCATTCCCTTCATTTTTATGGTACCTTATAACTGACTTCTTGAAAAAACATTATAACAATAATAATAATAATAATAATAACAATAGAAATTAAAAGTTAGCTTTTCAAGATACTGCCTGGTTCTCATTAAATGTGATTCATGCTATATATATATATATATATATAGGCTCTAAATGATTTTATTTTTAAAAAAAGATCTGAAGGGAAACATTTTTTCAACACCCACGCTGCATCAGCCCTTCAACGTATACTATCCCTAAAGGTTGCGTAATTATTATTGGAGTTTTGACGCTGCAACTGTTTAGTAAACGTTTGGTCTTTAATGTGATTAAAAATACGTTTTAATGTAATTTTACGTGACCCGTTTGCGGGTGGCACACACGACGCTCTGCAACGCACAAGACATGAGACTAAAACTTGTAACATTATAATTTTACGTGACCCGTTTGCGGGTGGCACACACGACGCTCTGCAACGCACAAGACATGAGACTAAAACTTGTAACATTATAATTTTACGTGGCCCGTTTGCGGGTGACACACACGACGCTCTGCAACGCACAAAGATGCGACTAAAACTTGTAACATTATAATTTTACGTGACCCGTTTGCGTGTGACACACACGAAGCTCTGCAACGCACAAGACATGAGACTAAAACTTGTAACATTATAATTTTACGTGACCCGTTTGCGGGTGACACACACGACGCTCTGCAACGCACAAGACATGCGACTAAAACTTGTAACATTATAATTTTACGTGACCCGTTTGCGTGTGACACACACGACCCTCTGCAACGCACAAGACATGAGACTAAAACTTGTAACATTATAATTTTACGTGACCCGTTTGCGTGTGACACACACGACCCTCTGCAACGCACAAGACATGAGACTAAAACTTGTAACATTATAATTTTACGTGACCCGTTTTCGTGTGACACACACGACGCTCTGCAACGCACAAGACATGAGACTAAAACTTGTAACATTATAATTTTACGTGACCCGTTTGCGTGTGACACACACGACGCTCTGCAACGCACAAGACATGAGACTAACACTTGTAAAGTAACATTATTATTTCTTAGAAACCTGATGAAATATCTTGTAGGACTAGTAAATAGGTTTGAAACCAAGTAAAGTAACAACATTGATGTTATTTCCTTAGAAACATAATTACGCGTTTTACAACCAGCGTATCATTCGACCAAGATGGAGGACGTTCAAGGTCAACGTCATCCTTTCACGTGCTTTCTGTGTCAAATTCAGAACTAAAATTAAGGAGCATAAAAGAATAAACAATATATGCAGCAGAAATAAGATTCACTACAACCGCACTCACAAACCTAATGAGGTTACACAAAAGATATCGCGCACATGAATAAGTCGGATTACTTTACCTAGAAACAGGCATTCTCCTTATCTACGTGGTGAGGACGGATTAACATGGTAAACCTACCTAATCCAGCCGGTTCCGGGATGCCGCTAGTTGTGTGTGGCGGCGACACTCGGCGCAGGGTAGCCTGCAGCGATTGCGTTGATGTGCAGGCCTAGTTCGAATGGAAAAACAAATTAAAAGATATCTGAATTGAAGTGAAATCTCAGATTTTTATTTGAGTTTACATTCCGAAAATAGGGTATTATTGCTCTATATTTTTTATATACATGCGCCAAAATAAACAGTAGTGAAACAGTTGTAAGATTTGATTTTATTTACATAGTTTTACAAACACGTACAACTAAAATAAAGCAGAATGGGTTAGACTCGAGTATAAACATGTTCTATATGGCCTACGTTCAATTTGAGGCAACACTCGTACCGTTCTTGAAGGTTTTGTACCATTGAAACTACAGCTGATTTAGTTTTGGTATTGTTTATTTTATTGCGTACGGTGCATGAGCGTGAGCAAACCTTTACTAATGGGACGCAAAGTTAAGTTACTGTGTCTTTACTTACAATTTTGGTAATTTTGAAAAACAAAACCTCTTGATAAAATAAACTAAAATTGAATATCGAAATCTTGTTGCTGTTCATGACGAGCTGGTTGTTAATTCTTATTACACTTGCGACTAGACTTTTTGTTAACTAAAGGTTGTTAAATTGTTAACTTACACTTGAAGGAAACATTTTCGTCTTACGACTTCTTCAGCCTCCTGAGGGATGTTCGTACTCTTGGAGGGTGAAGAATTCGTAAGACGAAAACGTTTCCTCCAAGTTTAAGTTAACAATTCAACAACTTTCAGTTAACAAAAAGCCTGGTCGCAAGTAATAATAATTGGGATATTATTATAATACCATTCGTAGATTAAAGAGGGGCCATTTTTTTCATTGCCGACTGTCATTTATTGAACCAAAAGATGTCTTCACTATTTGCAACGCTATTGGTTGCAATTTTTGTTTTTACATTATTGAGCCTTAGTAAATTACGCTTACATGTGTAACTTGTCACGTAACTGTTATTAAATGTTGAGGGATGACAAATTTTTGTATCGAATTGTGAAGCCCTTCTGCCAGTCTGTCCGTCCGCACGCTTATGTATCTGATAATTACTAAGATAAAGTCTAAACATTGAAAAAGGCGAGAGCTCCAAGGAACAACACAATGTGGCAACTTTTCATTGCTATTTTCAATTTTCCCCTTTACCAACACTTTCAATAAAATACGCTCAGAATATAGTGAAATTTAACGGAATAATTAACTGTGTTGTCCACTACTATCATATAACCATGCACGGACCATTACATAATTAAACTGAGCTGTAGATTCTATTATTTTGAATGCAGCTTGGCATCACAGCCGGACTATTTTCGTCAACTCTAGTTGGTCTCAGACTTTGTAAACACGGAATGCATAGGTTCGTGATTCTCGATGTTAGAAATGGAAGCCAGTATAAATTTATTTTAAACTATAATAAAAGCACATCGGATGGTCTCATGTAAGGAACGTGATCGCAGAAGCCGTGCATTTGCAACAGGCTTGCCAATATCTAATTACAAGGAATACATAATTACTTCCTTTTTACGAAAGGCTTAAAACCATTTTAATGAATAACCGATATAACTTTAGGTTCGGTAAAGACCTAAACCAAAACTCCTTAATTTTGTTTTAAGAATGTACCTTTTAAAAAATGAGTAGTTTACAGTAAGATAGGGATTACTTAATATATGGTTTTCTCAAATGTATAATGAAATATTTGAGCAATTGTCATAAAATTAATTGCCTGAGGCAAATTAGAGAGAAAATTACAGAAATTTAATTTGAAGGTTTGAAATTCATTCAGTTAGCACTAGAGAAACTAATATACACAATGTTAAATGATGTTATAATAAAAATGTTATTTGTCAAGCAATACATAGTTATAATATTTTGGCATTTATTTAACGCTCTAGTACAGAATATTCATGTAAGAATTTAGCATCGAGCAAGCTAATGAAAATGGGTAAAAAGACAATTTGAAATAATTGTCAATTCATCACGCAACGCTCAAACACGGACTTGAATAGTTAAAACTAAAGCTGCTGCAGGAATTTCACTAATTTAATGGAATTGGTTGTTTTATTAGGAACACATAAGACAAAAATCTGTACAATGAAGCCGACTTATACTTAAACTGGCCTATAATAGACTGGATAAATTTTTAAGAGTCCCGCTCCAAATGTCTAGACGACTAAACACGCGCAATGCCGATAATAGGGTGATGTCATCATCGTAAATACACAGAGAAAAACAGACAAAGACTATTTGTAAAATCAATCAGTAGATCGAAACTAGACGACAACCTTGATCCAATGTGTTCGGGTCTTTAAAGTACCGTGTGAAGAGGTTTTGGCTGTAGGCCATCTTTAGGAGCGGTGATAAATAACTGAAAGAATTGGAAACAGTGAAACAATACAATAAAAACCTAAACTACAGGCATTTGATAGACGACATAGAAAAGTGGGTTTAACTAGTATAATAACATTTAGTGAAGACGTTCTAGGAGGATATAGCAGCATCTATATTTTGTTATAACGAAAAATTATGAAAGATATAAATGTATTATTTATTTATCATTTATATAAAAGTAACGTTTTTTCTGATGTACTTGCATAGTTTCAAAATAACTTATTTTTGTCTCCTCTTATTAACTATTCTCCAAAATGGTTATTTTATATTTGAGATAAACATTCTATTAAATATGGAATTTAAATTATTTTTAGGTTTTTTTTCTAAACCGTACAAGATAAAAGTTTCTATTTTTTTTCAAAATTAAAATGAGTTTTTGTTTAAAATTGTGGTTATATCAATTATAAAATTTATTTTTCACGTTTAATATGTAGGATTCGACACAGGTCTGTAACTATGTATTTTATTCGGAAGTTCCAGGATAGTAACCAATAATTCCGGGAGATATTTTGTGAAGATATTTCATGAAGAAAATAAGTTGTGAAATTTCACCCATATTTACCTTACCACTGACAGCAGTCTTATTTCAAAGGTGTCTTATTAATGATAAAATTAAATTTAGAAGCCGTAATGGTGATATCAATAAATAGGAATCAAGCCTACCATAAAGACTTAGAAGAGGAAAACTTTTGTAGGTTAGGATGCTAGGAGAATCGAGACCAAAATGTCCCCAGCAATGTATGTAATTAATTACGTTCAAACCATACAAGTATTGATAATTCCCCATACTTTGTATCGTACGTCTCTTTTGTGGATATACCTGAAAAACGATCGTTTCCAGGCCTCCTTACGCCCATTTTAATTAATTAGAAACATAGTAAAGAAACTTTTAGGTTATAGTTACGTTAAAACAACTAATATACATCCCCACCTATACAATCTATTGTTACTAGACATTAATTTGTAAAACATTAAAAAGAAAGGATGGCTTGTTTTCAATGCAAATATCAAAAATAGCACATTTTAACATCCAAAAGATAAATGTCTTATTTTAAAATTAGCGAAGGCCCAGAGCGCTTCACATTTCACACCATTCAGTGATACAACAAAAGAATAAATTTATATCGCTTAGGTCACTCGTTGTTCAGGTTTCAGCAAGTTTTAACCACTTTAAAGAATAAAGGAATGTCTGTATAACACCGCACAGCAGACGAGCAACAATCGTTACGGACCCTATATATGCGGGTGTTTACAGCATCTTGAGCATGACGAGCTGGGTTTCCCATTTGAGTTACGTGTCACCCCTATAACCCACCCCTCTATATCTCAGTAGCATGCTGTTACATTATGGCGGTCGTGAAACGCTTGAGAAACTTAAAGTGAACATTTTATTATTGGAAAATGAAATTCTCCCAAGTACAATCAGGAAGCTCCGGTAATTATTTAGATTTCATCACTTGAGTTATTCACTTTTTTGTA
The DNA here is from genome assembly GCA_036971475.1 of Prosapia bicincta. Lineage (NCBI taxonomy): Eukaryota > Metazoa > Arthropoda > Insecta > Hemiptera > Cercopidae > Prosapia > Prosapia bicincta. Next base: position 155,645,692 of record JBAIZL010000001.1, on the reverse strand, counting down.
TCCTATTTTAAGGGTTTAATTAACGTTCCAACATTTTAAATTTATCTTTAGACCAATAGTAATAATTAAAGACCCAGTAACCCAAAACAGGACCACTAACACTCTACCAGGATGTCACAATCAATCATTTATTTTTTCATACTCGTTTTAATCACAAATTTATCATCAGATCCCTGCACAAATTATACCTTTATAACTACTATAATTTAGAATTTGAGTAGTTTTGTTAACTGATGATGATGGATTTTTTCATTGAAACGTGTACAAGTTACTCCTTATAAGTTGGTGTTTGTCAGTTATTAATTGTTGTTTTATTAAAGGTTTATGCTTGTATGTTATATAAGTTAGTTTAGTAATATCATACTTGTATATTATGTTTTCAACATAATATATTCTGTAATATACTTAGTCTATAATATTTGTACCATGTTACTCATTATATACTAGTATATGTATAATGTAGTCTATGTGTATTGGTTGCTGTTGCATGCAGAATATGGACTTTTTATTATAAAACGTTCTATTTTTTTTTGTTTTTCATTAATTATTTTTATTGAAACATTCTGCATTCCATTCGAGTCAATCAGTACGTAGTTGCCACATTTCGGATAAGTTACATTTTCTAGAAGTAATAGCTCCACACCAATGGAAGTGTAATTATAGGCATCTACAGCAGATCCTCGCTATTCACAGATTCGCTATTCACGCTAATAAGATCGTATTAAAAAAAGCAACAAAACCGACAGTATAGTTACTGAGCAGGTGGAAGGATAACGTGGTATCATTTCATTTTATTTATTTTGTAAAATACTGTAGTTCTTTATCACAAAGAAATCTGATTGTTCTCCAAACATCCGTTATACTTTAGGCCTTAATTACTAGGCATACTACTTAAAAAGATAGGCATTCTTACAGGGGAATTGTTTGTTTAGGGAAGCCGTAAGCTGCAGCCGTCACCTCTCTTTAGAATGTGCAATAAAATATAATCGCGAGCTGTAAGAAGCACTATGGCCATATAAATAAGTTTATAAAAAACTAGAAGAAAAGTGTTTAAAAAGTTATTTGTCTAAAATTAGGTAATTAAAAATTTAGTGGAAAGCGTTTACCAATAAATAATGCGCGCGCGCGTGCGTTTGTGTGTGTGTGTGTGTGTGTGTGTGAGTGTGTGTGTGTGCGCGCGCGCGTGTGTGTGTGTGTGCGCGCGCGCGCGCTCGCGCTCGCGCGCGGATATTTAATAGAATTTTCGTATTGCAGGAAAACGTAATTAACAATAAAAATATGTATGTAATTATGCAGTGTGTAAATATACCATGCTTCATTGTAAGTGTAGGCCTACAGTATAGCTGTAATTAATGTTAACATTTTTTATGTGTAACGTAAACCTCCCCATTCTATGTACAGTTGGTTTCAGTATACACGGTAAGTTCGGGGAACGTACGTACCCCCCCCCCCGCGCGAATAGCGAGGGTCCACTGTACTACATTATCCGTACAGTGTTAATAGGAAGACAAAAGCTCCGTACTCAGTACAATAGTAGTTTTAGATGATGAAGTTTATCCGAAACATGCCAGCTAGATATAGATTGTATTAGAAAGGAATGACAGAAAATGTTTTTAATTTCAATTTAGATCTATACATAAACTAGCAGAGATAGTAATACAACCCCAACTTCAATATTGGAGCACGATAAAATTGATTTTCAAAAGAGATAGGGTCGTACAACCTGAACACTCTATTAACGCTGAATTTGTTAAAACAAAGAGTTGGTAGAAAAGAAGAAAGGTTTCGCGCAACCTTAGATGTAGATAGGTGAACAAGAGTGTAGATACATTTGAAGCATCCTTGACTTTCTACAACAGCCGAGCAAGTTCCGTGCTCTCGAGGGATTAAAATTAGAATACTTATTAACAAAAAAGTGTAGCCAATGGACAAAGTACTGTATGTGCTGCTTCTATCAACGTATAATGTAATTTAAATATTTATTACGCGCTGCTAAACAATAAATACTCATTTTCAAGCATTAATCATTTTTTTAATGAAAGGATATTATTTGTTTTCAAGTTTTGAACAAATTTTGGCACTGGCTATTTGCTAAACATTGTAACAAAATATTGTTCAAAATGATGAAATTCTTACTCTAAAGACACTTACTCTAAATCCAAGAAATAATTGGAGTAAATTTCAACTGGATAAACTATTCAAGTACTCTGTACCTTTGTCAACGAATAAAATTAAAACCCATCACATAAAAATGTTTCGTAAACTTTAAACGCCTCTAAAACAGAGTAGTTATACACGAAAATATTTTATAATTTGAGTGGATTAAATAACAAAGTATTTATTGCAAAGAGTAGACATTTCTTCACTTAATAATAATTTCATTTAAGCCTGTATCCTGGAAACATTATAGACGTCTGGTCAGGGAATGTCTGCCATGCGAGCTTGTAGAGTTAATATTGATAAACTATTCACTCTGTGGCTAATTTACTATAAAAATATAATTAAAAAGATATTTATCTTTCTTCTAAAGATTCTTATCGCGATTTAACGTTTCAATAATTTTATCTCATGATTTTTAGTAATAATTTTTATATTATATGAACGAATCATTATGAAAACGTAGCATTAAGATGCCAATTCTTCGTTTAAAACTGAAACTGCGCGTGCGCATAGCCTAGCCAATGTAAATGATGTACCACTAACATGTATGTGGGGAGGAATGTGTTTTTGAAGACGGAATTATTTTCAGCCTCGTAGGTTCCGTAATACAGATCATGCGCACCTGACTTTAAACTCTCATAATTACAGTCAATACATAAATTGCATTTATACCATCAGATGAATAGTTAGAATAATATCGACTGATAACTTTATCTCCAGGAAGAGCGACTAAATTTTATTACCATTAGTTCGATAGTGGATGAAAATAAGTCGTGAAAGTCAATCAGTCATTTCTAAAACATAATAGTAATGATATGAATAGGTTTTATTGTACTGCCATAAAAGTTGAAGTGTGTTTTGTACGCCATTCTAGTCAACCAGCATATTATTTCCCGGTGTAGTTTACCTGTTGAAACCTAGTAACATTACTTGGTGGCTACTGGACTAAGACCATAATAACCTTAGGAACAAAATGGCAGTCGTCTTTTTTCAATGCTAAACTTAAAACACAGATACACAGAGAGCAACATTCACTCATAGAAAGATCTTACCATCTTCCAGAAGAACTTCTATTATCCAGAGTACAGAATATCTTTTTAATCCCGAATTAAACCGCTGTTGATTCAGTCGCAGTGTTACTCCGAACTACCGCTACCTACAAAACGACTTGTGTTTCAAGATGGACCCCACTTTCCATGGTTAATCAGAAGATAAGTTACTATAGTCAACAGAACGTTTACTGTAATTTGAAAAGCTAAGTCACTTGAAAGTTTTAAGGAGAATTCTTGTTGTGCCAAACGACCGGCAATGTACAGTCCGGGTGGATTTTGCTGCGAAAGTATACATTGGTTTCACATTAAGCAAGCAGTGAATCTCATAAAGGTCTCATTGTAGATCTCATAGTAGAGTTTTTGAATACTCTTGAGTAGCATTTGAGTAATAGAGTAAATGCATAACATTCTTAAATTCTAGAGTCTTACAAAATGTTTGACACGCACTTTGTATGTACAGTTTTAGTTTTTACTAAAATCCATTTAAAATGGTGCATGTGATCAACTATTTCAGTATATCTCACATTAAAAAATATATACAGTAAACTCCCGATTATCCGTGGGCGGATTAACCGGTTTGCGGATTATCCGGGGTCTGCCGTTGTTTTACATATATCCAATCTTTATTCCAATCAGATTATGTGTTTAAATTTCCAAACGGTGAATTACGACGTAAATACATATAAGGCTTAATAGAAGTTAAGATGAAGGGAATACGTTTGTAAATATGTACGTACTAATTTTTACATTGAAAGGAAAGCATCCCGACGTGGGCCAGCGAAATAAAAGGGCCGAGCAGACTACTGTATATAAGAGACAATGACAAAATGCTTGGACGCCCGAAAACCTAATGTGTATCATAAGATTGTAAACAAGTGTCAGCTAATCTCGGCTATAAATAGTCTAGGACGTGACATATGCATTATCCATGTCTGTCATATACATTATCGATCTTTATGGCTTTGTGACACAAGTAGACACTGTGCGACAAAATGGTTCTCAAGAAATTTAGATCGCACATTAAAGCTAAATCAATGCTCACAAAAAAAGACGAAAGTGACAGATTTTTTTGTTGTTAAAAAGTGAAAGTATTTTGTGTAAAGGAAATTACATACATACTTACTTTTGACATATACTTATGTACGTATTGTAAATAGTTAGACATATAAATGTACATGTTATAATCCGTCAAATACATCGACATTTTAAATTATTTTCTGTATTTATTTTGTCCTCTGAAGAATATTTGTGAATTGCATTAACCGGGGTCATTATTTGTGTAACTTATGGTATAATAATCGATTATCGATCGTTTTGCGTATTCTTTGTTCATAGCGGATTATCCGGGGAATTCGTTATTCGGCGTTGCCGGGCCACCTTATTCCACGGATAATCGTGAGTTTACTGTATATATGTAATGGCTTAAATAAATAACTATTGATCACCAGCTCTCTTTAAACAGATATAGCTGGTATAGATTAGAAGAGCTATCCTACCATCGCGATGGCATAATTTCCCTCTTCTTGTATTAGGGGATCATTTCCTTCTTTCTATCCTTTTCCTTAAGAATTTAACGCCTAGACATCTCTTTATGTCTATATAGAAAGAGGGTCAAACTTTATCTATAGTGAGAACGCGTAACCGTGCACCTGTCCTTGAGAGATCGCAGTACGCGAGACGGGTGGTAGAGTGTCAGTATAAATACTTTCCTACAAACATGATAAGAAGTGTCAAAACACTGACTTGCATGACTTGCGATGATAAATTATTAACTTCGGTATGAAATATCAAATAATATTGAAATATGTGTAAACATATCAGATGCAGAAGCTGTTTATTTATATAATATTCTAAATATGGAACAGTTTTATGAAGTTGTAGTACCTGAGAAACCTGGTACGATTTCTTAGAGCCAAGTGCACGGTTGCGGTGTTGCGCACTATACACGACTTGATGATACCACAATCCCCTTATATAATTTACCAGAGAATTTGATTCACCTACTTTAAGCCTACCCATATTCAAAATCATTACTGGCTGATCGTGTAAAATACAAAAAAAACTACAAATTTTCAAGGTGGATTTAGAAAACGCGGATTTACAAGTAGTGTACTGTTGAAAAAACATGCAGCATGTTAATTAGCTCCGTGAAAATAGCTTAAAAAGTTACGTTTCCAAGCATAGAATGTTTTTACATCTTTTAAAATTTTGTTAGTAAAAAACAGTTTAAAATTTTGATAACCCTATAAAGATTGTTTGGCGAAGAAACTGTATACACAGGGTCATATCGGCACATTGCTTGTTAAAATTAAAAAATATATTGCGCCAATAGAATAGCTTCTTTTTCTTTAAACTAGAGGGTCTTTAAGTAAATCATTTATAAAGTATGGGATTAAAAAAACAAAATAGAGTTGCTAAAGATAAAAATGTGAAGAGCCTTTTTCAACAGTAGACCAATCATAGTTTTGTTCTAACTGAAATGTGGTTGAATAACATTAGACTATTGTGAATCAAACAATCAACAGAAACTAGAAATCCTACAAAACTAAAACAAACTCAACAATAGGAAGTATATTGTATTTTTTGTCATTGTTAGGCATTTCTTAAAGGGACAACAAATTCAACGCATGAATTCGCAACTTGTCATAGGAACTAAAAAAAATAATTACCCACTAACCACACTATAAAAATCTTTTATTTTATTAAAACTACTTTATGTATATTTTGATTACAAAGCAGAAGAGGATTATCACCAAGTAACCGAAATGTAGCCTACATAAAGTAATTTTAGTAGAATAAAAATATTGTTACAGTTAGTGGGTTTCTATTTCTTTGGTTAAAATTGGACCACAGTGCTGAAAAATATTGTTACAGTTAGTGGGTTTCTATTTCTTTGGTTAAAATTGGACCACAGTGCTCAAAAATATTGTTACAGTTAGTGGGTTTCTATTTCTTTGGTTAAAATTGGACCACAGTGCTCAAAAATATTGTTACAGTTAGTGGGTTTCTATTTTTTTGGTTAAAATTGGACCACAGTGCTGAAAAATATTGTTACAGTTAGTGGGTTTCTATTTCTTTGGTTAAAATTGGACCACAGTGCTGAAAAATATTGTTACAGTTAGTGGGTTTCTATTTCTTTGGTTAAAATTGGACCACAGTGCTGAAAAATATTGTTACAGTTAGTGGGTTTCTATTTCTTTGGTTAAAATTGGACCACAGTGCTGAAAAATATTGTTACAGTTAGTGGGTTTCTATTTCTTTGGTTAAAATTGGACCACAGTGCTGAAAAATATTGTTACAGTTAGTGGGTTTCTATTTCTTTGGTTAAAATTGGACGACAGTGCTCAAAAATATTGTTACAGTTAGTGGGTTTCTATTTCTTTGGTTAAAATTGGACCACAGTGCTCAAAAATATTGTTACAGTTAGTGGGTTTCTATTTCTTTGGTTAAAATTGAACCACAGTGCTCAAAAATATTGTTACAGTTAGTGGGTTTCTATTTCTTTGGTTAAAATTGGACCACAGTGCTGAAAAATATTGTTACAGTTAGTGGGTTTCTATTTCTTTGGTTAAAATTGGACCACAGTGCTGAAAAATATTGTTACAGTTAGTGGGTTTCTATTTCTTTGGTTAAAATTGGACCACAGTGCTGAAAAATATTGTTACAGTTAGTGGGTTTCTATTTCTTTGGTTAAAATTGGACCACAGTGCTCAAAAATATTGTTACAGTTAGTGGGTTTCTATTTCTTTGGTTAAAATTGGACCACAGTGCTCAAAAATATTGTTACAGTAAGTGGGTTTCTATTTCTTTGGTTAAAATTGGACCACAGTGCTCAAAAATATTGTTACAGTTAGTGGGTTTCTATTTCTTTGGTTAAAATTGGACCACAGTGCTGAAAAATATTGTTACAGTTAGTGGGTTTCTATTTCTTTGGTTAAAATTGGACCACAGTGCTGAAAAATATTGTTACAGTTAGTGCGTTTCTATTTCTTTGGTTAAAATTGGACCACAGTGCTCAAAAATATTGTTACAGTTAGTGGGTTTCTATTACTTTGGTTAAAATTGGACCACAGTGCTGAAAAATATTGTTACAGTTAGTGGGTTTCTATTACTTTGGTTAAAATTGGACCACAGTGCTCAAAAATATTGTTACAGTTAGTGCGTTTCTATTTCTTTGGTTAAAATTGGACCACAGTGCTCAAAAATATTGTTACAGTTAGTGGGTTTCTATTACTTTGGTTAAAATTGGACCACAGTGCTCAAAAATATTGTTACAGTTAGTGGGTTTTTTATTTCTTTGGTTAAAATTGGACCACAGTGCTGAAAAATATTGTTACAGTTAGTGCGTTTCTATTTCTTTGGTTAAAATTGGACCACAGTGCTCAAAAATATTGTTACAGTTAGTGGGTTTCTATTACTTTGGTTAAAATTGGACCACAGTGCTCAAAAATATTGTTACAGTTAGTGGGTTTCTATTACTTTGGTTAAAATTGGACCACAGTGCTCAAAAATATTGTTACAGTTAGTGGGTTTTTTATTTCTTTGGTTAAAATTGGACCACAGTGCTGAAAAATATTGTTACAGTTAGTGCGTTTCTATTTCTTTGGTTAAAATTGGACCACAGTGCTGAAAAATATTGTTACAATTAGTGGGTTTCTATTTCTTTGGTTAAAATTGGACCAAAGTGCTCAAAAATATTGTTACAGTTAGTGGGTTTCTATTTCTTTGGTTAAAATTGGACCAAAGTGCTCAAAAATATTGTTACAGTTAGTGGGTTTCTATTTCTTTGGTTAAAATTGGACCACAGTGCTCAAAAATATTGTTACAGTTAGTGGGTTTCTATTTCTTTGGTTAAAATTGGACCACAGTGCTCAAAAATATTGTTACAGTTAGTGGGTTTCTATTTCTTTGGTTAAAATTGGACTACAGTGCTCAAAAATATTGTTACAGTTAGTGGGTTTCTATTTCTTTGGTTAAAATTGGACCACAGTGCTCAAAAATATTGTTACAGTTAGTGGGTTTCTATTTCTTTGGTTAAAATTGAACCACAGTGCTCAAAAATATTGTTACAGTTAGTGGGTTTCTATTTCTTTGGTTAAAATTTGACCACAGTGCTCAAAAATATTGTTACAGTTAGTGGGTTTCTATTTCTTTGGTTAAAATTGGACCACAGTGCTCAAAAATATTGTTACAGTTAGTGGGTTTCTATTTCTTTGGTTAAAATTGGACCACAGTGCTCAAAAATATTGTTACAGTTAGTGGGTTTCTATTTCTTTGGTTAAAATTGGACCACAGTGCTGAAAAATATTGTTACAGTTAGTGGGTTTCTATTTCTTTGGTTAAAATTGAACCACAGTGCTCAAAAATATTGTTACAGTTAGTGGGTTTCTATTTCTTTGGTTAAAATTGGACCACAGTGCTCAAAAATATTGTTACAGTTAGTGGGTTTCTATTTCTTTGGTTAAAATTGGACCACAGTGCTCAAAAATATTGTTACAGTTAGTGGGTTTCTATTTCTTTGGTTAAAATTGGACCACAGTGCTCAAAAATATTGTTACAGTTAGTGGGTTTCTATTTCTTTGGTTAAAATTGGACCACAGTGCTCAAAAATATTGTTACAGTTAGTGGGTTTCTATTTCTTTGGTTAAAATTGGACCACAGTGCTCAAAAATATTGTTACAGTTAGTGGGTTTCTATTTCTTTGGTTAAAATTGGACCACAGTGCTCAAAAATATTGTTACAGTTAGTGGGTTTCTATTTCTTTGGTTAAAATTGGACCACAGTGCTGAAAAATATTGTTACAGTTAGTGGGTTTCTATTTCTTTGGTTAAAATTGAACCACAGTGCTCAAAAATATTGTTACAGTTAGTGGGTTTCTATTTCTTTGGTTAAAATTGGACCACAGTGCTCAAAAATATTGTTACAGTTAGTGGGTTTCTATTTCTTTGGTTAAAATTGGACCACAGTGCTGAAAAATATTGTTACAGTTAGTGGGTTTCTATTTCTTTGGTTAAAATTGAACCACAGTGCTCAAAAATATTGTTACAGTTAGTGGGTTTCTATTTCTTTGGTTAAAATTGGACCACAGTGCTCAAAAATATTGTTACAGTTAGTGGGTTTCTATTTCTTTGGTTAAAATTGGACCACAGTGCTCAAAAATATTGTTACAGTTAGTGGGTTTCTATTTCTTTGGTTAAAATTGGACCACAGTGCTGAAAAATATTGTTACAGTTAGTGGGTTTCTATTTCTTTGGTTAAAATTGAACCACAGTGCTCAAAAATATTGTTACAGTTAGTGGGTTTCTATTTCTTTGGTTAAAATTGGACCACAGTGCTCAAAAATATTGTTACAGTTAGTGGGTTTCTATTTCTTTGGTTAAAATTGAACCACAGTGCTCAAAAATATTGTTACAGTTAGTGGGTTTCTATTTCTTTGGTTAAAATTGGACCACAGTGCTCAAAAATATTGTTACAGTTAGTGGGTTTCTATTTCTTTGGTTAAAATTGGACCACAGTGCTCAAAAATATTGTTACAGTTAGTGGGTTTCTATTTCTTTGGTTAAAATTGGACCACAGTGCTGAAAAATATTGTTACAGTTAGTGGGTTTCTATTTCTTTGGTTAAAATTGAACCACAGTGCTCAAAAATATTGTTACAGTTAGTGGGTTTCTATTTCTTTGGTTAAAATTGGACCACAGTGCTCAAAAATATTGTTACAGTTAGTGGGTTTCTATTTCTTTGGTTAAAATTGGACCACAGTGCTCAAAAATATTGTTACAGTTAGTGGGTTTCTATTTCTTTGGTTAAAATTGGACCACAGTGCTGAAAAATATTGTTACAGTTAGTGGGTTTCTATTTCTTTGGTTAAAATGGACCACAGTGCTCAAAAATATTGTTACAGTTAGTGGGTTTCTATTTCTTTGGTTAAAATTGGACCACAGTGCTCAAAAATATTGTTACAGTTAGTGGGTTTCTATTTCTTTGGTTAAAATTGGACCACAGTGCTGAAAAATATTAATAATTGTACGAACATGAATTCTATATAAATAGAACTATCTGTCCTGACGCTTCTATATTTGTTTAACTTTAGATTACATTTTTAGCCTTCTTATTCTATTATGATCATATTGTTAGGAATAACGAAATAAGATTTGTTTTCCTAGTAACAATGGTACCTTGTAACAAGAACTTAACATTGCTGATTTGTTATTCTCGTTTTGAAAATAGTATTGCACAAACCTTTAATCGGTTTCTTCCCAATTTTTAATAGTTCTTTAAAAAACCATAATAGGAACCGACCGATAGAAATGACAATTTCTTATAGCGTTCCTGAAAAAACTGAAATACGTTTACGATATCATTAAATGATGAATAAAGTTCATTTTGCAAGACGAATGTTTTCTCAGTGCAAAACCTATACAGTCGGGGATTTCAAAAATTAGCCGGTACGAATGATCTACAGAAGTGAAGAATATTACGTCTACTTAAGATAGGTTTTATTAAATACTATTTAATGTAATTAATAATAAATGAGTGAAGATAATAGAAAACCTTTGTTAGATGTTACAATATTTACTTCAACGAATTAAATTTAAATCAGTTCTTGAAAGTGTTAGGCGGGCCTAAAACAGTTCACCTGAAAAACTGGAATACAAATATATAACCCATTATAGTAATATTGACTTAATTACAGTAAGATTTATCAAAAATAATATATTTCTACATACAAAATTTATTTATTTATTAACTGACAAAAATATATGTAATACCATTTTATCGTAATAACATATAATAAGTAAAATAACATGGCGTACGTTTTAAACATGTTGACAACATAACCTAAAATCAGCTGTTAATAATAATACAATGTCATTTGGTTGAAATATATTCTGAAAAGCGTCTGGTGATAATCACAGCAAGCCTAAAATTGTTCTCTGTGAAAAACCCCGTGACACTGCCATAAGAAATAGCCATTTCAAAAAATCATTATAAAAATTTAAAACTATATTTGTATTTTTAAATTGAAAAACAAAACAAATTAAAATACGAGTATTGTGTGTGTGTGTATATATATATATATATATATATATATATATATATATATATATATATATATATATATATACATATATAAAGAACTAAGTCAAAATACAAATACAAGAATTATAATTGAATTTACAATTCAAAGCTTTTCGTTGGCTAACAGTACCAACATCATCAGGAATATTAAACAATTCAAAATAACATATGTGCAAATTATATATATATATATATATATATATATATATATATATATATATATATATATATATATATATATATAAGTATGTATGTATAATTATTAATTTATGTTTTTGAAGCACTAAACTCTGTTACAACTGAATGTTGCAGCACATTTTAATATTTTTTAAAAAACATTCGTCATTATTCTATTGTATTTTTTTACCAAACACAACAAATATGATAAAAGTGGCGTTATTATACCTTAGTTGTAAAATTAATACCTTCGCCACCGTATTAAAACCGAGACGTTTTTTGATAGGCTTTAAAAGACATAAAACCTTGATCCTTACAATTGTTACTGTAAGCCAAAGTATAAACTAAAATCTTACTAATGATAAAATATCTTTTATCTTTTGCCTTAATTAACACAGAATATAAGCCGACGTTATCTGTTTTAGGCTGCTTTGAATTTATTGAAATATTGACGTCGTCTAAATAACAAATAAATCAAACTCAAGTGTTCAGTGAACCTCTACTTTCTCGAATTGATGGACTGGGTTGTTGACTAGTCAATTAAGTCCCAATCTATTTTTAAAAATTACTAACTAGAAACACCTATACATCCACTATCAAGTTTTCTTTTACTTTTTAAATGTGCGTAAATTTATCTATTAGTAAGTTAAAGTACTTTTTATTTATTTAAATATTTCAATATAATGTAAAACCTGTAGCCTTGCACATTGTACTTAGCTATTACTTTAAATTTTAGCTTCTGTTAATGTTATTTTTTTATTAGATAAATTCTCAAAAAAATATAATTTTAGTCTTGGACAAAAACGTCTAAAAACAAAGTGCAGCCCATTTAGTAATTCTGTAGAATTACTGAATAAACACCATAATTTTTTTATTTCCAAAATTACTTAACAATGCATTTTATACAAGAAACCAGTGAATATAAATATCGTAAACTAGAAATAGTTCATAAAATTTTAAAAAACCTCAGTTTACAAATTCACGACCTCCATATTTTATTTTAATAGAGCAGTATGTTTTAGCACATTACTGCTATAAAGTATCCTAATAAGATAGAATTCTTATTACACTTTTGCTATTACTTGCGACCAGACTTTTTGTTAACTAAAAGTTGTTAAATTGTTAACTTACACTTGAAGGAAACGTTTTCGTCTTAAGACTTCTCAGCCTCGTATTTTTGCCGCCCATTTTCGAAGAGGAAGAAGTCTTAGACGAAAACGTTTCCTTCAAGTGTAAGTTGACAATTTAACAACTTTTATAACTATATGAAGCAACTGTGGCGTAATGTTTATTTTTAAATAAATAAAACCTCTAAACCACAAATAAAATTTTATTTAAACCTTATGTACATTTCGATTGCCCAGCAATCATCTTCAGAGGTATTTAAAAAATACAACTCTGAGTTGTATTTTTTAAATACCTCTGAAGATGATTGCTGGGCAATCGAAATGTACATAAGGTTTAAATAAAATTTTATTTGTGGTTTAGAGGTTTTATTTATTTAAAAATTAACAACTTTTAGTTAACAAAAAGTCTGGTCGCAAGTAATAGCAAAAGTGTAATAAGAATTAACAACCAGCTCGTCATGTACAGCAACAAGATTTCGATAAGATAGAATTGGTTACAAAAAATAAGTTTCGTACAAACACTTCGTACGTCTTAATATCTCGTACAATGTCGTATAATCAAGGAAAATGGATGCCACTTCAGCCATTTCCTTACTTCAGCAACCGGTTAGCCTACCTTGGGATAATTAATCATTTTCCAAGCAAAATTTCTTACTGGATATTTGTTGTTGTTTGTAATATAGCTAAATTTTACTGTAGTACATCACAGCGATTTATTTTTAAAAGAAACTTTAATTTTAGTTTCTTATGTGCTCATAAAGTTCCGGTGTTTTGCATTACGTAAATTCAAACCACTATTTATCGTTTGCGGCATTTATAATCACTTACTTTTTAAATGTATCTTTAGGTAATAACATAATTAAATTTCTAAATATGGGTTTTGCTCATTTACTAAAAAGAATATAGAAAATTTAAAAAAAAATATCTTATTTAATATTTTTTACAGAAACCCGTCTAACACGCCCTACATCCGGTGACATTTCATGTTCATTGTCTTTTGAAATACAGGAAATTAAACCTACTGACGAACTCACAGATAACACCGACTAACGTCATACCAGAAACGTCTGAATTCAGAGAAAAAGATACTGAATGTCTCATCGTACTTGTTGCGTCGAACAATTCACTCGAACTAGAAAGTTTTAAATTTACTCTAATTAGGCCTCAACATTTAGTTATAAATTACAATGAACAGCTACATAAATTATTTTCTGTCCATAAGTAATAACCGAAAGAGTCGCGTCGAAATCAAACGCTTTACCTACTCAATCACTCAGTTGCCTATAACTTAAACTATAAATTATATATTAACTATAATTTCTGTGTGTTATAGTTATGGGTAATAATTATTATTATTTTAATTTAGTTAAAAAATTCTAAAATTTATAATTTTAGAACAAAAATCTACAAATTATATTTATTATTGTACACGTTGTCGCAGTAAATCAAACAGGTGTTGACCTTTTCAACTTAGAATTCGCTTCACAAGTTTAAACGAAATGACTTTAAAAACTCAACTTCAGCCAACTGAATCAGTTACTAGATATTCAATTATTTACGTTAAGTCTTTCATACAGCACATAATTTTATTTTTTATTTATTCTAGTCACTATTTCCATTCCTAAAAGCCATTTTAAAGACTACTGTTCACACTGCACGCCATCAGAAAGTGACACAAGATTGCCTCGGGCACTCAATAAGCTGTACATTGTTTGAGATTGAATAGATTAATAAACCTTGAAACACCGATAATGGCCTTGTTTACACCTGCATATTTTGATAGCTTTGCTGTAGGTCGTAATGAAACGTATAGCCTACATCTGCGGGTTTATAACACAAGTGTTGAGTGTCGTCAGGTACATATTTGTATTCACATTTATCCATCTATTTGAGTTTAAATGTAATACTTATAATCACCATACACTGTTACATTTTAGAAATTTAGTCCAGTACACCTGAAACTAAATACCTATATATAACATGTGAACACACTTTAATTTTTTCCTTTCCCATAATACAGGAATAAACAAATGCGATATAAAATAATATCAATCTTCTTTTAAACAAAAACACTTTCAACTAAAGACTTTGGCTCTATGTCCACGTAAGTATGCAATAACCAAAATGTTTATGTATTAAACTTGTAACTTAATAAATACATAAAAAGTATAGACGTCTTACTTTAACAATTAATTTAAAAAAACGTATCAATAAAGTTATATTCTTCCAAGAACAAAGCTTAACTAGGCCTATTTTCCAAATACCTTGTAAAATTTGGCTACAACTACAAATTATTCATCGTAAAAGAACTAATTCCTCTTGTTATTTGTTGTTACTTTTAAATAACTAATTTCGTTATTTTTCATTAGGCTACTATTATTAACATGATTTGTTGTCAAAATCATTTCATCCTTTTTTTAAAATCGATAAAGTAATCATAATACAAAATATGGAAATCTTGTTGCTGTTCATGACGAGCTGGTTGTAAATTGCTTATTACGCTTTTGCTATAACTTAAGTGTAATAAATAATACAAAAATTATTTAAATGACTTATCTACTAGTTTGTAAATTACTGGCAGGAAATTTTGAGAATGTCGGTGTTTAAACTAAAAAAACATATTGAAAAGGGCGTCACACAAGTCGCAAAATCGTGAGCATTAACCATAAAGTAGAATAATAGCTTTCCAATAATACCTCATTTTATGCTTTTATCCGGTAATTTTGGAATTTAGAATAACTACAATGGATTTTTGTTTATTTACTTTTATACAAAAAACATGACGCAATAAATGTCACATTTCTTTACAAAGTTGTGCGTTATTTTTTATCTGAAAAGGGCAACTGTTAACTAACACTTGATTTTTGTAGACTCTAAAGCTAGTTTCTTCGATTATCTATAACCCGTACACCTCTAAAGCTTTAAAAGAAAAGAACTCCCATTATAATTATTGACCAACTGTCCTTAGGGTGAAGATATCTAAATCTCTCTCTGTATTGCATAACGTGTAATTTCAGTATTCGATCAATTATGCAATTAGAGTTATATACTAAGCTTTGAACATTTATTAATTTAACCCAACCTAAACTAGCCTTGTAATTCTATTACTTTAAAAAAAATTAATAAAAAAAATGAACGCAGCTTGTCACCACCAGCGAACACGGAAACAAATTGATGTGTATCTGTGCTTGCTGGTCACCCAGACGTAGGTTTTTGTACTTATAAGTAACTGTGCAAAATCTATACAGAACATTATTTAAAGTTAGAAATATGTAACGGATTATTAAAATATATTTATTGTTTAGTGTAGAATAAATTAATTGTGTAGAAATGTTATGGTTAACATTGTAAAAATCGAAGATATGGAAACGTTTTGGTTATATCTAATTTAATTTTGAATCCGATTGACATATAATGTATGAACAACAAAACGCGTATGAATTTTTGCATAATAGTGTAGGTACAGCGTATTAAAGTTTAATTTGAAAAAATACATAATAAAACAAAAAATATTTAACGTGCCCATGTCTACGATTATAGCGAAAAACATTACCGACCGACGCAGGTCATCAGTGATAGGAAAAATATTATTACAACTCTCGCTCACGCCCCAAATATTAATAATTTTGGAAAATTGTAATTCCCTCGTATGTGATGCTAATAGTGCTGGTAAAGAAATGTAAATTTTAACCAAAATGCACACTGGCAACCCTCGTTACAATGCTTACAACACGAATCAAAAACATGTCCTGAAGCTATAATGGTAATTATTGTTTGTTATTGCCACGGAAGGTTAATTTTATATACCTATGAAGTCTCCAGTCAGGATAGATTTGGTTGTAATTATATTCGTTTAACCAAATGTACACATTTACGGCTAGATTAGAGATCACGTGACGAAGTATTACTCAGCGGAAGTAGACGTTTAAATAGGTAATGTTGTATAAAATTACAACCAAATCTATCCTGACTGGAGACTTTACAGGTATATTTTAATATAGGTATATAGTAATGTATAAAATTACAACCAAATCTATCCTGACTGGAGACTTTACAGGTATATTTTAATATAGGTATATAGTAATGTATAAAATTATAACCAAATCTATCCTACCTGGAGACTTTACAGGTATATTTTAATATAGGTATATAGTAATGTATAAAATTACAACCAAATCTATCCTGACTGGAGACTTTACAGGTATATTTTAATATAGGTATATAGTAATGTATAAAATTACAACCAAATCTATCTTACCTGGAGACTTTACAGGTATATTTTAATATAGGTATATAGTAATGTATAAAATTACAACCAAATCTATCCCACCTGGAGACTTTACAGGTATATTTTAATATAGGTATATAGTAATGTATAAAATTATAACCAAATCTATCCTACCTGGAGACTTTACAGGTATATTTTAATATAGGTATATAGTAATGTATAAAATTACAACCAAATCTATCCTGACTGGAGACTTTACAGGTATATTTTAATATAGGTATATAGTAATGTATAAAATTACAACCAAATCTATCCTGACTGGAGACTTTACAGGTATATTTTAATATAGGTATATAGTAATGTATAAAATTACAACCAAATCTATCCTGACTGGAGACTTTACAGGTATATTTTAATATAGGTATATAGTAATGTATAAAATTACAACCAAATCTATCCTACCTGGAGACTTTACAGGTATATTTTAATATAGGTATATAGTAATGTATAAAATTACAACCAAATCTATC
Organism: Prosapia bicincta; assembly: GCA_036971475.1. Lineage (NCBI taxonomy): Eukaryota > Metazoa > Arthropoda > Insecta > Hemiptera > Cercopidae > Prosapia > Prosapia bicincta. Next base: position 155,628,339 of record JBAIZL010000001.1, on the reverse strand, counting down.
CTGACTGGAGACTTTACAGGTATATTTTAATATAGGTATATAGTAATGTATAAAATTACAACCAAATCTATCCTGACTGGAGACTTTACAGGTATATTTTAATATAGGTATATAGTAATGTATAAAATTACAACCAAATCTATCCTACCTGGAGACTTTACAGGTATATTTTAATATAGGTATATAGTAATGTATAAAATTACAACCAAATCTATCCTACCTGGAGACTTTACAGGTATATTTTAATATAGGTATATAGTAATGTATAAAATTACAACCAAATCTATCCTACCTGGAGACTTTACAGGTATATTTTAATATAGGTATATACTAATGTATAAAATTACAACCAAATCTATCCTACCTGGAGACTTTACAGGTATATTTTAATATAGGTATATAGTAATGTATAAAATTACAACCAAATCTATCCCACCTGGAGACTTTACAGGTATATTTTAATATAGGTATATAGTAATGTATAAAATTACAACCAAATCTATCCCACCTGGAGACTTTACAGGTATATTTTAATATAGGTATATAGTAATGTATAAAATTACAACCAAATCTATCCTACCTGGAGACTTTACAGGTATATTTTAATATAGGTATATACTAATGTATAAAATTACAACCAAATCTATCCTACCTGGAGACTTTACAGGTATATTTTAATATAGGTATATAGTAATGTATAAAATTACAACCAAATCTATCCTACCTGGAGACTTTACAGGTATATTTTAATATAGGTATATAGTAATGTATAAAATTACAACCAAATCTATCCTACCTGGAGACTTTACAGGTATATTTTAATATAGGTATATAGTAATGTATAAAATTACAACCAAATCTATCCTACCTGGAGACTTTACAGGTATATTTTAATATAGGTATATAGTAATGTATAAAATTACAACCAAATCTATCCTACCTGGAGACTTTACAGGTATATTTTAATATAGGTATATAGTAATGTATAAAATTACAACCAAATCTATCCTACCCTACAGGTATATTTTAATATAGGTATATAGTAATGTATAAAATTACAACCAAATCTATCCTACCTGGAGACTTTACAGGTATATTTTAATATAGGTATATAGTAATGTATAAAATTACAACCAAATCTATCCCACCTGGAGACTTTACAGGTATATTTTAATATAGGTATATAGTAATGTATAAAATTACAACCAAATCTATCCTACCTGGAGACTTTACAGGTATATTTTAATATAGGTATATAGTAATGTATAAAATTACAACCAAATCTATCCTACCTGGAGACTTTACAGGTATATTTTAATATAGGTATATAGTAATGTATAAAATTACAACCAAATCTATCCTACCTGGAGACTTTACAGGTATATTTTAATATAGGTATATAGTAATGTATAAAATTACAACCAAATCTATCCTACCTGGAGACTTTACAGGTATATTTTAATATAGGTATATAGTAATGTATAAAATTACAACCAAATCTATCCTACCTGGAGACTTTACAGGTATATTTTAATATAGGTATATAGTAATGTATAAAATTACAACCAAATCTATCCTACCTGGAGACTTTACAGGTATATTTTAATATAGGTATATAGTAATGTATAAAATTACAACCAAATCTATCCTGACTGGAGACTTTACAGGTATATTTTAATATAGGTATATAGTAATGTATAAAATTACAACCAAATCTATCCTACCTGGAGACTTTACAGGTATATTTTAATATAGGTATATACTAATGTATAAAATTACAACCAAATCTATCCTACCTGGAGACTTTACAGGTATATTTTAATATAGGTATATAGTAATGTATAAAATTACAACCAAATCTATCCTACCTGGAGACTTTACAGGTATATTTTAATATAGGTATATAGTAATGTATAAAATTACAACCAAATCTATCCTACCTGGAGACTTTACAGGTATATTTTAATATAGGTATATAGTAATGTATAAAATTACAACCAAATCTATCCTACCTGGAGACTTTACAGGTATATTTTAATATAGGTATATAGTAATGTATAAAATTACAACCAAATCTATCCTACCTGGAGACTTTACAGGTATATTTTAATATAGGTATATAGTAATGTATAAAATTACAACCAAATCTATCCCACCTGGAGACTTTACAGGTATATTTTAATATAGGTATATAGTAATGTATAAAATTACAACCAAATCTATCCTACCTGGAGACTTTACAGGTATATTTTAATATAGGTATATAGTAATGTATAAAATTACAACCAAATCTATCCTACCTGGAGACTTTACAGGTATATTTTAATATAGGTATATAGTAATGTATAAAATTACAACCAAATCTATCCTACCTGGAGACTTTACAGGTATATTTTAATATAGGTATATAGTAATGTATAAAATTACAACCAAATCTATCCTACCTGGAGACTTTACAGGTATATTTTAATATAGGTATATAGTAATGTATAAAATTACAACCAAATCTATCCTACCTGGAGACTTTACAGGTATATTTTAATATAGGTATATAGTAATGTATAAAATTACAACCAAATCTATCCTACCTGGAGACTTTACAGGTATATTTTAATATAGGTATATAGTAATGTATAAAATTACAACCAAATCTATCCTACCTGGAGACTTTACAGGTATATTTTAATATAGGTATATAGTAATGTATAAAATTACAACCAAATCTATCCTACCTGGAGACTTTACAGGTATATTTTAATATAGGTATATAGTAATGTATAAAATTACAACCAAATCTATCCTACCTGGAGACTTTACAGGTATATTTTAATATAGGTATATAGTAATGTATAAAATTACAACCAAATCTATCCTGACTGGAGACTTTACAGGTATATTTTAATATAGGTATATAGTAATGTATAAAATTACAACCAAATCTATCCTACCTGGAGACTTTACAGGTATATTTTAATATAGGTATATAGTAATGTATAAAATTACAACCAAATCTATCCTGACTGGAGACTTTACAGGTATATTTTAATATAGGTATATAGTAATGTATAAAATTACAACCAAATCTATCTTACCTGGAGACTTTACAGGTATATTTTAATATAGGTATATAGTAATGTATAAAATTACAACCAAATCTATCCTACCTGGAGACTTTACAGGTATATTTTAATATAGGTATATAGTAATGTATAAAATTACAACCAAATCTATCCCACCTGGAGACTTTACAGGTATATTTTAATATAGGTATATAGTAATGTATAAAATTATAACCAAATCTATCCTACCTGGAGACTTTACAGGTATATTTTAATATAGGTATATAGTAATGTATAAAATTACAACCAAATCTATCCCACCTGGAGACTTTACAGGTATATTTTAATATAGGTATATAGTAATGTATAAAATTACAACCAAATCTATCCCACCTGGAGACTTTACAGGTATATTTTAATATAGGTATATAGTAATGTATAAAATTACAACCAAATCTATCTTACCTGGAGACTTTACAGGTATATTTTAATATAGGTATATAGTAATGTATAAAATTACAACCAAATCTATCCCACCTGGAGACTTTACAGGTATATTTTAATATAGGTATATAGTAATGTATAAAATTACAACCAAATCTATCCTACCTGGAGACTTTACAGGTATATTTTAATATAGGTATATAGTAATGTATAAAATTACAACCAAATCTATCCTACCTGGAGACTTTACAGGTATATTTTAATATAGGTATATAGTAATGTATAAAATTACAACCAAATCTATCCCACCTGGAGACTTTACAGGTATATTTTAATATAGGTATATAGTAATGTATAAAATTACAACCAAATCTATCTTACCTGGAGACTTTACAGGTTATTTTAATATAGGTATATAGTAATGTATAAAATTACAACCAAATCTATCCCACCTGGAGACTTTACAGGTATATTTTAATATAGGTATATAGTAATGTATAAAATTACAACCAAATCTATCCCACCTGGAGACTTTACAGGTATATTTTAATATAGGTATATAGTAATGTATAAAATTACAACCAAATCTATCCTACCTGGAGACTTTACAGGTATATTTTAATATAGGTATATAGTAATGTATAAAATTACAACCAAATCTATCCCACCTGGAGACTTTACAGGTATATTTTAATATAGGTATATAGTAATGTATAAAATTATAACCAAATCTATCCTACCTGGAGACTTTACAGGTATATTTTAATATAGGTGATATAGTAATGTATAAAATTACAACCAAATCTATCCCACCTGGAGACTTTACAGGTATATTTTAATATAGGTATATAGTAATGTATAAAATTATAACCAAATCTATCCTACCTGGAGACTTTACAGGTATATTTTAATATAGGTATATAGTAATGTATAAAATTACAACCAAATCTATCCCACCTGGAGACTTTACAGGTATATTTTAATATAGGTATATAGTAATGTATAAAATTACAACCAAATCTATCCTGATTGGAGACTTTACAGGTATATTTTAATATAGGTATATAGTAATGTATAAAATTACAACCAAATCTATCCTGATTAGACACTTTACAGGTATATTTTAATATAGGTATATAGTAATGTATAAAATTACAACCAAATCTATCCTGATTGGAGACTTTACAGGTATATTTTAATATAGGTGTATAGTAATGTATAAAATTACAACCAAATCTATCCTACCTGGAGACTTTACAGGTATATTTTAATATAGGTATATACTAATGTATAAAATTACAACCAAATCTATCCTACCTGGAGACTTTACAGGTATATTTTAATATAGGTATATAGTAATGTATAAAATTATAACCAAATCTATCCTACCTGGAGACTTTACAGGTATATTTTAATATAGGTATATAGTAATGTATAAAATTACAACCAAATCTATCCTGATTGGAGACTTTACAGGTATATTTTAATATAGGTATATAGTAATGTATAAAATTACAACCAAATCTATCCTGATTAGACACTTTACAGGTATATTTTAATATAGGTATATAGTAATGTATAAAATTACAACCAAATCTATCCTGATTGGAGACTTTACAGGTATATTTTAATATAGGTATATAGTAATGTATAAAATTACAACCAAATCTATCCTGATTGGAGACTTTACAGGTATATTTTAATATAGGTATATAGTAATGTATAAAATTACAACCAAATCTATCCCACCTGGAGACTTTACAGGTATATTTTAATATAGGTATATAGTAATGTATAAAATTACAACCAAATCTATCCTACCTGGAGACTTTACAGGTATATTTTAATATAGGTATATAGTAATGTATAAAATTACAACCAAATCTATCCTACCTGGAGACTTTACAGGTATATTTTAATATAGGTATATACTAATGTATAAAATTACAACCAAATCTATCCTGACTGGGGACTTTATTGGTATATTTTAATATAGGTATATAGTAATGTATAAAATTACAACCAAATCTATCCTACCTGGAGACTTTACAGGTATATTTTAATATAGGTATATAGTAATGTATAAAATTACAACCAAATCTATCCTACCTGGAGACTTTACAGGTATATTTTAATATAGGTATATAGTAATGTATAAAATTATAACCAAATCTATCCTACCTGGAGACTTTACAGGTATATTTTAATATAGGTATATAGTAATGTATAAAATTACAACCAAATCTATCCTACCTGGAGACTTTACAGGTATATTTTAATATAGGTATATAGTAATGTATAAAATTACAACCAAATCTATCCTACCTGGAGACTTTACAGGTATATTTTAATATAGGTATATAGTAATGTATAAAATTATAACCAAATCTATCCTACCTGGAGACTTTACAGGTATATTTTAATATAGGTATATAGTAATGTATAAAATTACAACCAAATCTATCCTACCTGGAGACTTTACAGGTATATTTTAATATAGGTATATAGTAATGTATAAAATTACAACCAAATCTATCCTACCTGGAGACTTTACAGGTATATTTTAATATAGGTATATACTAATGTATAAAATTACAACCAAATCTATCCTGATTGGAGACTTTACAGGTATATTTTAATATAGGTATATAGTAATGTATAAAATTACAACCAAATCTATCCCACCTGGAGACTTTACAGGTATATTTTAATATAGGTATATAGTAATGTATAAAATTATAACCAAATCTATCCTACCTGGAGACTTTACAGGTATATTTTAATATAGGTATATAGTAATGTATAAAATTACAACCAAATCTATCTTACCTGGAGACTTTACAGGTATATTTTAATATAGGTATATAGTAATGTATAAAATTACAACCAAATCTATCCCACCTGGAGACTTTACAGGTATATTTTAATATAGGTATATAGTAATGTATAAAATTATAACCAAATCTATCCTACCTGGAGACTTTACAGGTATATTTTAATATAGGTATATAGTAATGTATAAAATTACAACCAAATCTATCCTACCTGGAGACTTTACAGGTATATTTTAATATAGGTATATAGTAATGTATAAAATTACAACCAAATCTATCCTACCTGGAGACTTTACAGGTATATTTTAATATAGGTATATAGTAATGTATAAAATTACAACCAAATCTATCCTACCTGGAGACTTTACAGGTATATTTTAATATAGGTATATAGTAATGTATAAAATTACAACCAAATCTATCCTACCTGGAGACTTTACAGGTATATTTTAATATAGGTATATAGTAATGTATAAAATTACAACCAAATCTATCCTACCTGGAGACTTTACAGGTATATTTTAATATAGGTATATACTAATGTATAAAATTACAACCAAATCTATCCTACCTGGAGACTTTACAGGTATATTTTAATATAGGTATATACTAATGTATAAAATTACAACCAAATCTATCCTGATTGGAGACTTTACAGGTATATTTTAATATAGGTATATAGTAATGTATAAAATTACAACCAAATCTATCCTACCTGGAGACTTTACAGGTATATTTTAATATAGGTATATACTAATGTATAAAATTACAACCAAATCTATCCTGATTGGAGACTTTACAGGTATATTTTAATATAGGTATATAGTAATGTATAAAATTACAACCAAATCTATCCTGATTGGAGACTTTACAGGTATATTTTAATATAGGTATATAGTAATGTATAAAATTACAACCAAATCTATCCTACCTGGAGACTTTACAGGTATATTTTAATATAGGTATATAGTAATGTATAAAATTACAACCAAATCTATCCTGATTGGAGACTTTACAGGTATATTTTAATATAGGTATATAGTAATGTATAAAATTACAACCAAATCTATCCCACCTGGAGACTTTACAGGTATATTTTAATATAGGTATATAGTAATGTATAAAATTACAACCAAATCTATCCTACCTGGAGACTTTACAGGTATATTTTAATATAGGTATATAGTAATGTATAAAATTACAACCAAATCTATCCTACCTGGAGACTTTACAGGTATATTTTAATATAGGTATATAGTAATGTATAAAATTACAACCAAATCTATCCTGATTGGAGACTTTACAGGTATATTTTAATATAGGTATATAGTAATGTATAAAATTACAACCAAATCTATCCCACCTGGAGACTTTACAGGTATATTTTAATATAGGTATATAGTAATGTATAAAATTACAACCAAATCTATCCTACCTGGAGACTTTACAGGTATATTTTAATATAGGTATATAGTAATGTATAAAATTACAACCAAATCTATCCTACCTGGAGACTTTACAGGTATATTTTAATATAGGTATATAGTAATGTATAAAATTACAACCAAATCTATCCTGATTGGAGACTTTACAGGTATATTTTAATATAGGTATATAGTAATGTATAAAATTACAACCAAATCTATCCCACCTGGAGACTTTATAGGTATATTTTAATATAGGTATATAGTAATGTATAAAATTACAACCAAATCTATCCTACCTGGAGACTTTACAGGTATATTTTAATATAGGTATATAGTAATGTATAAAATTACAACCAAATCTATCCTACCTGGAGACTTTACAGGTATATTTTAATATAGGTATATACTAATGTATAAAATTACAACCAAATCTATCCTACCTGGAGACTTTACAGGTATATTTTAATATAGGTATATAGTAATGTATAAAATTATAACCAAATCTATCCTACCTGGAGACTTTACAGGTATATTTTAATATAGGTATATAGTAATGTATAAAATTATAACCAAATCTATCCTACCTGGAGACTTTACAGGTATATTTTAATATAGGTATATAGTAATGTATAAAATTACAACCAAATCTATCCTGACTGGAGACTTTACAGGTATATTTTAATATAGGTATATAGTAATGTATAAAATTATAACCAAATCTATCCTACCTGGAGACTTTACAGGTATATTTTAATATAGGTATATAGTAATGTATAAAATTATAACCAAATCTATCCTACCTGGAGACTTTACAGGTATATTTTAATATAGGTATATAGTAATGTATAAAATTACAACCAAATCTATCCTACCTGGAGACTTTACAGGTATATTTTAATATAGGTATATAGTAATGTATAAAATTATAACCAAATCTATCCTACCTGGAGACTTTACAGGTATATTTTAATATAGGTATATAGTAATGTATAAAATTACAACCAAATCTATCTTACCTGGAGACTTTACAGGTATATTTTAATATAGGTATATAGTAATGTATAAAATTATAACCAAATCTATCCCACCTGGAGACTTTACAGGTATATTTTAATATAGGTATATAGTAATGTATAAAATTACAACCAAATCTATCCTACCTGGAGACTTTACAGGTATATTTTAATATAGGTATATAGTAATGTATAAAATTACAACCAAATCTATCCCACCTGGAGACTTTACAGGTATATTTTAATATAGGTAAATAGTAATGTATAAAATTATAACCAAATCTATCCTACCTGGAGACTTTACAGGTATATTTTAATATAGGTATATAGTAATGTATAAAATTATAACCAAATCTATCCTACCTGGAGACTTTACAGGTATATTTTAATATAGGTATATAGTAATGTATAAAATTACAACCAAATCTATCCTACCTGGAGACTTTACAGGTATATTTTAATATAGGTATATAGTAATGTATAAAATTACAACCAAATCTATCTTACCTGGAGACTTTACAGGTATATTTTAATATAGGTATATAGTAATGTATAAAATTACAACCAAATCTATCCCACCTGGAGACTTTACAGGTATATTTTAATATAGGTATATAGTAATGTATAAAATTATAACCAAATCTATCTTACCTGGAGACTTTACAGGTATATTTTAATATAGGTATATAGTAATGTATAAAATTACAACCAAATCTATCTTACCTGGAGACTTTACAGGTATATTTTAATATAGGTATATAGTAATGTATAAAATTATAACCAAATCTATCCCACCTGGAGACTTTACAGGTATATTTTAATATAGGTATATAGTAATGTATAAAATTATAACCAAATCTATCCCACCTGGAGACTTTACAGGTATATTTTAATATAGGTATATAGTAATGTATAAAATTATAACCAAATCTATCTTACCTGGAGACTTTACAGGTATATTTTAATATAGGTATATAGTAATGTATAAAATTACAAATAAATCTATCTTACCTGGAGACTTTACAGGTATATTTTAATATAGGTATATAGTAATGTATAAAATTACAACCAAATCTATCTTACCTGGAGACTTTACAGGTATATTTTAATATAGGTATATAGTAATGTATAAAATTATAACCAAATCTATCCCACCTGGAGACTTTACAGGTATATTTTAATATAGGTATATAGTAATGTATAAAATTATAACCAAATCTATCTTACCTGGAGACTTTACAGGTATATTTTAATATAGGTATATAGTAATGTATAAAATTATAACCAAATCTATCTTACCTGGAGACTTTACAGGTATATTTTAATATAGGTATATAGTAATGTATAAAATTATAACCAAATCTATCCCACCTGGAGACTTTACAGGTATATTTTAATATAGGTATATAGTAATGTATAAAATTACAACCAAATCTATCTTACCTGGAGACTTTACAGGTATATTTTAATATAGGTATATAGTAATGTATAAAATTACAACCAAATCTATCTTACCTGGAGACTTTACAGGTATATTTTAATATAGGTATATAGTAATGTATAAAATTACAACCAAATCTATCCCACCTGGAGACTTTACAGGTATATTTTAATATAGGTATATAGTAATGTATAAAATTATAACCAAATCTATCTTACCTGGAGACTTTACAGGTATATTTTAATATAGGTATATAGTAATGTATAAAATTACAACCAAATCTATCTTACCTGGAGACTTTACAGGTATATTTTAATATAGGTATATAGTAATGTATAAAATTATAACCAAATCTATCTTACCTGGAGACTTTACAGGTATATTTTAATATAGGTATATAGTAATGTATAAAATTACAACCAAATCTATCTTACCTGGAGACTTTACAGGTATATTTTAATATAGGTATATAGTAATGTATAAAATTATAACCAAATCTATCTTACCTGGAGACTTTACAGGTATATTTTAATATAGGTATATAGTAATGTATAAAATTACAACCAAATCTATCCCACCTGGAGACTTTACAGGTATATTTTAATATAGGTATATAGTAATGTATAAAATTATAACCAAATCTATCCTACCTGGAGACTTTACAGGTATATTTTAATATAGGTATATAGTAATGTATAAAATTACAACCAAATCTATCCTACCTGGAGACTTTACAGGTATATTTTAATATAGGTATATAGTAATGTATAAAATTACAACCAAATCTATCCTACCTGGAGACTTTACAGGTATATTTTAATATAGGTATATAGTAATGTATAAAATTACAACCAAATCTATCCCACCTGGAGACTTTACAGGTATATTTAAATATAGGTATATAGTAATGTATAAAATTACAACCAAGTCTATCCTACCTGGAGACTTTACAGGTATATTTAAATATAGGTATATAGTAATGTATAAAATTACAACCAAATCTATCCCACCTGGAGACTTTACAGGTATATTTTAATATAGGTATATAGTAATGTATAAAATTACAACCAAATCTATCCCACCTGGAGACTTTACAGGTATATTTTAATATAGGTATATAGTAATGTATAAAATTACAACCAAATCTATCTTACCTGGAGACTTTACAGGTATATTTTAATATAGGTATATAGTAATGTATAAAATTATAACCAAATCTATCTTACCTGGAGACTTTACAGGTATATTTTAATATAGGTATATAGTAATGTATAAAATTACAACCAAATCTATCCCACCTGGAGACTTTACAGGTATATTTTAATATAGGTATATAGTAATGTATAAAATTATAACCAAATCTATCCTACCTGGAGACTTTACAGGTATATTTTAATATAGGTATATAGTAATGTATAAAATTACAACCAAATCTATCCTACCTGGAGACTTTACAGGTATATTTTAATATAGGTATATAGTAATGTATAAAATTACAACCAAATCTATCCTACCTGGAGACTTTACAGGTATATTTTAATATAGGTATATAGTAATGTATAAAATTACAACCAAATCTATCCCACCTGGAGACTTTACAGGTATATTTAAATATAGGTATATAGTAATGTATAAAATTACAACCAAGTCTATCCTACCTGGAGACTTTACAGGTATATTTAAATATAGGTATATAGTAATGTATAAAATTACAACCAAATCTATCCCACCTGGAGACTTTACAGGTATATTTTAATATAGGTATATAGTAATGTATAAAATTACAACCAAATCTATCCCACCTGGAGACTTTACAGGTATATTTTAATATAGGTATATAGTAATGTATAAAATTACAACCAAATCTATCTTACCTGGAGACTTTACAGGTATATTTTAATATAGGTATATAGTAATGTATAAAATTACAACCAAATCTATCCCACCTGGAGACTTTACAGGTATATTTTAATATAGGTATATAGTAATGTATAAAATTACAACCAAATCTATCCTACCTGGAGACTTTACAGGTATATTTTAATATAGGTATATAGTAATGTATAAAATTACAACCAAATCTATCCTACCTGGAGACTTTACAGGTATATTTTAATATAGGTATATAGTAATGTATAAAATTACAACCAAATCTATCCTGACTGGAGACTTTACAGGTATATTTTAATATAGGTATATACTAATGTATAAAATTACAACCAAATCTATCCTGACTGGGGACTTTATTGGTATATTTAAATATAGGTATATAGTAATGTATAAAATTACAACCAAATCTATCCTGACTGGAGACTTTATTGGTATATTTAAATATAGGTATACTCAGCACTGAATTTTTTATTCAATTTTATATGCTAAAATTGTGTTTATTTCCCTAAGCGATAGTTTTCGTTATTTTTTTTCGTATTCCTGATGACTTTCTGCGCGCTCGGTATATTTGTTTCGATAAAATCGTACACGTGGACACGGGAAATAAATAACAAAATAATTTACTAGATACAACTTATTTTGATCTACTTGGTATTCGCTGCTGAATTTTTATAAAATTTGTAAAAACGTATTTTATAATCGTAATTTTTATTCTTAATGCAGTTTTACCAAGTAATCTCACTACTATCAATAATAGGATTTTCGAATAGATTGTAGATGTTGGTAAGGTTTTTGCAAGAAGTAGATGTGAAACTGTTGGTAGTGCAGAAATAGGAAGGGAAATTGAACGACGCAACGAATTCTTTCAGCATACATTTAGCACAAATCGCCTACTATGCAAACCTACTAAAAGGGAATTTATGAAACCTAACTCTAATAGTGTCAGTTTATCGCCGTAGTCCTGAAAAGTAACAGTTTTTCATAATAAATTGCCTTTAGTATTTTTGTAATGTGTGCTTTACTAAAACAGACTTAAGCTAATGATATTTATCTTAAAAATTTCTGAGATAAAGTGTCAGTGCTGATAATGGCCAGAGATAAGGCTATCATAATGCATTTTCATATTATGGTAGTCAAAGTGCAAACTTTTCCTATAGTAATAGATTTGATATAATGTAAATCAATTTACATTATACGACCGTATTGAGCAAAAATTCTTCAGTTTCCATTGACCTTTGCTTATAGAACACTAAAAAATTCCTGAAATGTAACATTAAAAGTAGGTACAATAACATCTACACAAAATCATTGTTTGATAAAATCCTATTCCAAAACCTGGTTATAAAAATATACAAAATTCTTTTGGATCAAAATTTCAGCATCAATTTCAGAAAGTTTTTTTATTTAGTATTGTAAATAAAAACCTTTGCTATAGCGGTTTCATTGTAAATAACCGTAAACTGTTACAATACCTTCAGACCTGAAACTTTTGTAACGATGTGATTTTATTAATTTAAATAATTGTTACTTTTACAATAACAGATGTTTAAAACTGACAATTATGTATATAAAGTCTTTTAAACAAAACTAACTATATTAATTAACTTTATTAAAGATCGCGTTAAATGAAACACTAACCTAAAATACTAAATTTTAATAACTATTTTTATAAAACTTGCATTTTTATATAAAAAACTAGTTCTATGTCTGGTATGATTTAAATGGTTTGTTGTAATAACGTAAAATTTTTAATTTATTAACGCAATATTTTTCTCTAAAGTATCCTACGTTGTTACCTGATCGTACATTTATTTTATAATATAAAGTAATTGGTTAAAGTTATAGAAATATCAATTTATTGCTGAACAAGCCTTTCAAGAAATTCTAACCTACTCAAACCAAAACCCAAAATTTAAAAATGAATCAAACCTCAAATATGGGCACTATTTTGCCTATTCTTTCATCACGTTTGCACTATATCACTGCACAGAACTATCACTAGTGTAAAAAAAGAGAAACACTATATAACATTTACCACCAGCAATGAAAGTCACTGATCAACTGACACCTAAATTGGCACAAAAGATCTAGTTCCGCGTTTCACCACCAGGGCGAGCGCAAGCTCAGCTGTTGTTAATGTTACAGCCTTTTATTTCTACTGCATTCCGATTACGACTAATGAAAGTCACTTAATAATATATTACATATTACTTACAGGTTATTCCAAATATGTCAGTGTACGTACCTGAAACAAATAATATATTAATTAGAGGTAAACCAAGTGACTAATTGAAATTCTTTTTATTGCCAATAGGCTATTGCAGAAATGAATCTTAGAGATAGAAGATATTTAACACAGACTATTTGTATACTGTTATTTTAATTTGTTAATTTGTGTGCCTCCTGGATTAAACATGAGAAGAAAAGTATAAAAACAGTAATTTTATGTTTAAAATAAAGTTAATCATAAAATACTAATCAGGTCCTATTATATTATATTATTATATACAGTAATAAACAGAAAAGCTATAGCCTATAGCTATCCAAAAACGTTTTTTTACTAAATGGAAACATTTACGGGGATCTGCCAAGCTCACATTTTTTATGGTGTAATTTTTCACAAACTAACATGAAATTATTTTCTTAAAAATATTATATTTGATTTTCACAAACTTGATAACTATTGCATCATTAAATTTATTATCGATTACAGATATTTGTTAAATGTCATCATAACTACGTCAAGTTTGGGAATATCAAAACTACGTCATTTTATTTTCAAGGAATAATATGTAGAATCCAAAAATGTCACATTTTGTCAGTGGTACCTAAATGTTCCAGTTTGTTGAGCAATGCCTAGCAGGTGACCATGGGCAACCATCGGCGGTAGTTAGATCAGCGAATGAGTGTGTGTGCGCGTGGAGATGCTATGGCCCCTTAATCCTCTAGGGCGCTTTCGAGTCTGTATGGCTTACGACACCACCAACGTCGGGATACAAATTCTAGCGTTTTCTAGAGCTTTGCGGATTTCGAGAATCGATAGTGGAGCATGAGCGGCTAGACTGAATAGATTTGAGAGTAAGTGGAAATAAGCGACACGAATTGAGTAAGGAAGCGTTCACTTATAATCAAAGTGTCGTGTTAATGTTTCGCTAAGACTTGTCATGTGTATCGTCGTACTGAATGGGATGGAATTGTAACCTTACTACCGCTTCTTTAAAACAGTGCCTAAACTGAAAACACTCATAAGCCTACTGATTTTTATTTGGGATCGCAAAACCTTGTTTAATTATTTTAATTAATTATTTTATTTGTAGTAGTTTTTATTTCACGAAATAATGTTTATATATTATTTCAGTGATTATTATTTATTACAGTTACAAATGGGAATTACATGCATAACATAAAAAATAGAATATAAATAATCATGGGACGCTCACAAATTGCTGCCGTCTCCGATCGGAGAGAAAATGGCGGCCTAGTATTTTTTCCATTTTCAAGGTTCAAAATAATTTTAAAAAATTTCAGCACCTCATGAACCCCCTCTAGAGGCCTTCCGCAGCGAACGTGTTAAAAAAAACCTCCAGAATTGAAAACATGTCTCATAAAAGCGTATATATAAGCTGGATATATAACTCTCTAATCTAGATGTTAGAATAGAATCTATAAGATCGAAAATTTTGTCATAGTAAAAGTTTTAAAAAATTGTGCAATACTTCATTCAGGTAATGAGAAATCCAGTAATATGTGTTTTTTATACCTGATACTATCTGCATAAATTGTAGTGGTGTGGGCAATCAAGAAATATCTTGTTCAGATATGCATTCAATAGTAATCGTGGCCAACATGATAGTCAGCACTCTGTCGGATAAGGCACGCCACAAGTAGTTACAGACTAAGATTCTTCCAGATTGTAGTGTTAAAGTTTGTTAGGATGATACACACATCTTACTAAATCGATTATTAGTAAATACGACTAGCAGACAATTTTCTTCTCAATATTCATCAAGACCACAGGCAAAGAACATTCTAAGTCATTTATCTTACTTTTGAGAAAATCGAAAATTAGTACTAAAAACGTCACGTTATGAATGAAATTGATAATTGTTCTGCACTCATTAAGTACTGAAAATCTGAATTTAAAATATCCAATCTGTATTTTGTTGTTTATGGAAACAAAACATAATAATATTGAACATCATGCCATTCATACAAATGAAAAAACAGTCTAAGTCAGCAATGGCAAGGAAATAACATTCTTCGTTTATTTCAAAATATACAGGAATATACAAAATAATGATTATTAGTGCATTTTATATTATGAGAAGACATTAAAACACAAAATAACAAAGATAAGAAACTTTATATTTAAAATTATCACATAATATAGACATTTTTTTAATCACAAGCAATGAGTGTAAACATGGTAATAAAAGTAAGTATGAGCAATAAAAATCTATTCAGAATCAGTGTTCAGTAACAATCTAGTGTTTCAAATTTGCAAAATACTTCTGTGTTTCTTCACGACAGAATCTCTTTAAAATTTGTAGGTCTTTGAATTTTTCATCTGATATCTTGAGTAAGTCAGGGTTTTAAGACTAAAATGAGATTTACATCCTTTCAACGACAAAAGATGCTCAACAACTTTCATAACGCTAACGCTATTTCCCTGTGTATGATTATTTGGTTCATCGATAACACTGACATAGAATGCTATTTCCCTGTATATGATTATTTGGTTCATCGATAACACTGACATAGAATGCTATTTTCCTGTATATGATTATTTGGTTCATCGATAACACTGACATAGAATGCTATTTCCCTGTATATGATTATTTGGTAATCGATAACACTGACATAGAATGCTATTTCCCTGTATATGATTATTTGGTTCATCGATAACACTGACATAAAATGCTATTTCCCTGTATATGATTTTTTTGGTTCATCGATAACACTGACATAGAATGCTATTTCCCTGTATATGATTTTTTGGTTCATCGATAACACTGACATAGAATGCTATTTCCCTGTATATGATTTTTTGGTTCATCGATAACACTGACATAGAATGCTATTTCCCTGTATATGATTTTTTGGTACATCGATAACACTGACATAGAATGCTATTTCCCTGTATATGATTTTTTGGTTCATCGATAACACTGACATAGAATGCTATTTCCCTGTATATGATTTTTTGGTTCATCGATAACACTGACATAGAATGCTATTTCCCTGTATATGATTATTTGGTAATCGATAACACTGACATAGAATGCTATTTCCCTGTATATGATTATTTGGTTCATCGATAACACTGACATAGAATGCTATTTTCCTGTATATGATTATTTGGTTCATCGATAACACTGACATAGAATGCTATTTCCCTGTATATGATTATTTGGTTCATCGATTACACTGACACAGAATGCTATTTCCCTGTATATGATTATTTGGTTCATCGATAACACTGACATAAAATGCTATTTTCCTGTATATGATTTTTTTGGTTCATCGATAACACTGACATAGAATGCTATTTCCCTGTATATGATTTTTTGGTTCATCGATAACACTGACATAGAATGCTATTTCCCTGTATATGATTTTTTGGTTCATCGATAACACTGACATAGAATGCTATTTCCCTGTATATGATTTTTTGGTTCATCGATAACACTGACATAGAATGCTATTTCCCTGTATATGATTTTTTGGTTCATCGATAACACTGACATAGAATGCTATTTCCCTGTATATGATTTTTTGGTTCATCGATAACACTGACATAGAATGCTATTTCCCTGTATATGATTTTTTGGTTCATCGATAACACTGACATAGAATGCTATTTCCCTGTATATGATTTTTTTGGTTCATCGATAACACTGACATAGAATGCTATTTCCCTGTATATGATTTTTTGGTTCATCGATAACACTGACATAGAATGCTATTTCCCTGTATATGATTATTTGGTTCATCGATAACACTGACATAGAATGCTATTTCCCTGTATATGATTTGTTGGTTCATCGATAACACTGACATAGAATGCTATTTCCTTGTATATGATTTTTTGGTTCATCGATAACACTGACATAGAATGCTATTTCCCTGTATATGATTTTTTGGTTCATCGATAACACTGACATAGAATGCTATTTCCCTGTATATGATTTTTTGGTTCATCTATAACACTGACATAGAATGCTATTTCCCTGTATATGATTTTTTGGTTCATCGATAACACTGACATAGAATGCTATTTCCCTGTATATGATTATTTGGTTCATCGATAACACTGACACAGAATGCTATTTCCCTGTATATGATTATTTGGTTCATCGATAACACTGACATAAAATGCTATTTTCCTGTATATGATTTTTTTGGTTCATCGATAACACTGACATAGAATGCTATTTCCCTGTATATGATTCTTTGGTTCATCGATAACACTGACATAGAATGCTATTTACCTGTATATGATTTGTTGGTTCATCGATAACACTGACATAGAATGCTATTTCCCTGTATATGATTTTATGGTTCATCGATAACACTGACATAGAATGCTATTTCCCTGTATATGATTTTTTGGTTCATCGATAACACTGACATAGAATGCTATTTCCCTGTATATGATTTGTTGGTTCATCGATAACACTGACATAGAATGCTATTTACCTGTATATGATTTGTTGGTTCATCGATAACACTGACATAGAATGCTATTTCCCTGTATATGATTTGTTGGTTCATCGATAACACTGACATAGAATGCTATTTCCCTGTATATGATTTTTTGGTTCATCGATAACACTGACATTGAATGCTATTTCCCTGTATATGATTTTTTGGTTCATCGACAACACTGACATAGAATGCTATTTCCCTGTATATGATTTGTTGGTTCATCGATAACACTGACATAGAATGCTATTTCCCTATATATGATTTTTTGGTTCATCGATAACACTGACATTGAATGCTATTTCCCTGTATATGATTTTTTGGTTCATCGACAACACTGACATAGAATGCTATTTCTCTGTATATGATTTGTTGGTTCATCGACAACACTGACATAGAATGCTATTTCCCTGTATATGATTTTTTGGTTCATCGACAACACTGACATAGAATGCTATTTCTCTGTATATGATTTGTTGGTTCATCGACAACACTGACATAGAATGCTATTTCCCTGTATATGATTTTATGGTTCATCGATAACACTGACATAGAATGCTATTTCCCTGTATATGATTTGTTGGTTCATCGATAACACTGACATAGAATGCTATTTACCTGTATATGATTTGTTGGTTCATCGATAACACTGACATAGAATGCTATTTACCTGTATATGATTTGTTGGTTCATCGATAACACTGACATAGAATGCTATTTCCCTGTATATGATTTGTTGGTTCATCGATAACACTGACATAGAATGCTATTTCCCTGTATATGATTTTTTGGTTCATCGATAACACTGACATTGAATGCTATTTCCCTGTATATGATTTTTTGGTTCATCGACAACACTGACATAGAATGCTATTTCCCTGTATATGATTTGTTGGTTCATCGATAACACTGAAATAGAATGCTATTTCCCTATATATGATTTTTTGGTTCATCGATAACACTGACATTGAATGCTATTTCCCTGTATATGATTTTTTGGTTCATCGACAACACTGACATAGAATGCTATTTCTCTGTATATGATTTGTTGGTTCATCGACAACACTGACATAGAATGCTATTTCCCTGTATATGATTTTTTTTTTCATCGATAACACTGACATTGAATGCTATTTCCCTTTGATAAATTTGCTACATTGTAGTACTCGATTTGAGCCTTTAAATGGCACTTAAATCTCATTTTTAAAAAATATTGACTTAGAATGTTCTTTGCCTGTGGTCTTAATTTGTTTTCATACATTGTTCTTAATACTCGTATATCATTTCCTTATATATTTTGATACAAATGTTAAGCCACATTAGTGTTTTTCATTCATAAGAAAAAAATGTTTACAGTATTTGACTAATGCAGATTACTTTTGCTTCATTTGTAGACTGTTAGCAATATTATTGTAATTAAATTAATTTTTTAGTCTATATATTTAATATCGAAATCCTTTGCTCTTTATAACGACGGTTGTTAATTACTTATTACACTTTTAATATTACTTGCGACCAGACGTTTTGTTAACTAAAGGTTGCTAAATTGTTAACTTACACTTAGAGGAAACCTTTTCGTCTTACGACTTCTTCAGCCTCCTGAAGTGTAAGTTAACAATTTAACAACCTTTAGTTAACAAAAAGTCTGGTCGCAAGTAATATTAAAAGTGTAATAACTATATATTTACTCACAACTAAAAAGAACGAGCATTAAATATTATTAAACTCATAGAATATTATTTTACTCTGTGAAAGAGTTCAAGCATAACATTTTACATGACACTAGGCTACAATTAAAGTACAAAAACTATACGTAAGAACTTTAAGCTCTTTTGTTTTTTCCTGGAAGTTTTGCTTTTTTTCCGAATCTACGTGAACATTCACTAAGGTTAAATAATACTAAAATACTTTGATCACTTGAAGTAAGGTATGTTTGTTATCTAAGTTTGAAGGTAAATCCACAGCAAGTCAAACGTTATGACGTTATACAAGCCAAAGATTCCGTACGAGTTATACGTATTGGCATTGTCCACGTAATGTTCCCACAGGGTCATAGCCCTTCTGTTCCACGTACTGAATACAGTACAACGTAGGCATAAATGGATTCTCAGATGGCATTAGTATATTAAAAGTATTTTCAAACATAATTTTATTTTTCCTAAAACTCTCTGTTGCCTCCTCTCACTCTCTTCTCCCGCTTTCATCCTCCTGTCTGCATCTTCCCTCCCCACCATTTATTCATTCCTCCCATCGCATGTTTAAAATGTGCAAGGAATATGGAAATAAAAGGACCGGATGCTACTCATCCTTAGTCAAAGAGATTAAGTTCTCTCGTACAGAACGAGTGTAAAACACCTACTAGGTATGTACTCCTAACCGAGATATCTACTGACTACCTGGATTCGAGGATGGATACTAGCCATCTGTGCACGTGAGGCAGAAGTTGCAAGCAAGAGCCTGACCGCCAAGTGGGATGGGTTTTGGGGGACGCATAGATAGAAACATTTTCTTATCAGGATTCCTCCTTCATCTTAAACAATAGTATTGAACTTAGTCAATCGCGTATAAAAAACTAATAGAAAAATTGTAGTCCTACCGCATTACACACAAATAAAATTTATTATTATAAAATAAATTTAAATAATTTATACTACAAAGTTATACACGCGAACTTTCGAATTTGACATTTAAAAATGAATCCCGATATATGTTTTCAATTTTTCCCATTATTGTGAATTATAGACTAAAAATAGAATTTAAAAAAATTGAAACAGCGAGGTTCTTTATTTTTTATATAATTTTTTGTATAAGATTCTATTGTTGCAACGCGAATCAATATAAAACCTATTATATTTATATAAACTATTTATTACTATTTATAAACTCTGAAGACAGACTGGTAACTTATTTAATCTATAAACCGTGAAGTCATTTCAAGTGAATAAATTACATAACGTGTGGGAAAACATTGCGTAATGTTGCCAAAGATAGACCAACGTGTTTGCGTGACGTTTTTAACGAAAAGTGTTTATATTGTCTGTAAATATGTGAATGTATTATCAGACGGTGATGATAACAATTGAATTACTACTATAGTAATCTAGGAAGGCGGGTAGATTTTAAGTATTTGACTGCCAAATCTAATTCCTGATTTGATCTACGGCAGTAAAAATTAAATTGAGGATTTCAGCCCTCAGCTCTTTATCCAGAGAATCTGGAAAACTAGGGTCAATCTCTCAATCAAACACTATATTACACCACATACACAAATACAACACATCTGACCAACAGTCTTGTCCGTGAATGACAGCATTGAACAATACACTGATCTATGCGAAACGCGTCTCCTGAAAAATATCAGTAAGTAGTGGTTTTTTGCCAAAATATACCTAAAGTAGTAATTAATCCAAAGTCCTAAATACGGTAGCACGTAACTTCAAAGATTTTCAGTTGTTTATTAGAGCCTGGGTCAACTGAGCTTGTGAAATTAAATATCTAAAGTAAAACCTGGGGTAATATTTGGAGTTGTGATCACCCTGCTTAGATACGGCAATGCTTACATACACAACTCTCTAGTCTAGCCTAAAGCATAAGGATATTAAAGAAAGAAAATTTATTTAAATCATCCAACAAAACACCGGTAGCTTGGTACGTTATAACATTTCACGCTCACTGAGTACATAGCCTGTCTGGTATCACGCCTGTTACAATCGTCAGACCGCTTTGTCTGCTGGGCATGAATGGATGTAGGCGTTAATCTTGAACGTGGGTGAAGTGTTGCAGAAAAGTTTGTCAGATCTTTGTGTGTTTTAGGTCCACTATATGGAGTATATATTGCATTTACTTATATTCCAATGTATTTATTACAAACTCAGTGACAATTCAAGTTTTGAATAAAATTATATATTTGTTACTCTTTCTAATCTTAGTTCAAAAAGGTTGGCCGACAAATACAGTATTTTGTTCGTATTTTTACAAAATGTCGAAAAGCCAGAAAAATACTTTTGACAAAAATACATTTACTTGCATTTCAATTCATACAAATTTGGTATTTTACGATGAATTTATTTTTCTAATTAAGTTCACGGATTTTGTAGTCCATGGCAGTTGGCGAAACTTTTATGTCTGAACTTAATAATTAACAACTTGCAGAAATTCCAATAACAGGAAATTTATGAAAACGTAATGAGATAAAGTTTCCGATTACAATCAGTAACAAGTACTTGTAAACTAACAAAATAATTAAACTTGAACTGAAAGTTAACTGAGAAACGATAAAATCACCCTTTTTGTGTTAAAGTAAATAAATATTAAAAATTAGTTAATTATTAGAACAATTCATTATTTATATAGTCCAATGAATTCGAACAATACTTTATTCAATAATTTCATTACAAATATAGGCCTCAATGTTTACTCATACATGCCATACAAAATTTAAGGCATAACTAAATTGTCAAAATTTTAACATCTGGAAATGTTTCCCCCAAAATTCAGTTAGTTCTTTAGTGTTTAAAAACACAGGCATTTCTAAATTTAACAAAGATATATCATAAATAGATAAACGTTTCAGTAGATTTTTCATAAATATCAGTAAGTCAGTTATTATAAAAAAAACTAATTATTTATTTCTATTTCTGGACGGAGCAAGGTTTTATCCAATATAAAAAGTTAACAGATTTCTTTTACATTTGCTAGGTTATAAAGTGAACAGCATCGATACAGTGAAATAAGAAATGTATTTAGGTCTGTCAAGTTGGCATTACCACATTACCATATGGCTCAACATGTGTTCAATAATTCATAAAGCACTCGGTGTTTTATTGACGGCGAAAGCCTGTCAAGGGGCAGCGTAATTTTGTGTCCTCTCTAGGAAAGGGGGGGAGATTTTTTCATTGGAGGCGAGGTTTGAGTCATGAGTTCGTTCTGAAGAGGAATTCTTGAACTGCAACAATGAAAGGAATGACGTTTAATTGAAATGTCTGAGCTTTTTGAAATTAATCTGCTTTATCTTCAATTTTAAATTAGTATGGTGTGCGAAATTAAAAAGTATTATGCATGTTTCTGGAAAAAATAACTGTTCTCAATCATTAAAACTTTATATTAAAAATTATTTCCTCCACATTATATTTATGGAGAGTGTTTTTTTTTACCACAAAAATCCCTCCAAAGAATCTTTTTAGTATTTATTTTGATTTTCTGGGCGAAGAGTTCCAGAATGATATCTTCTATAGCAATTGTTAAGCATTAAAACTAAAATGGAACTATCACTAGATAATTAATTTAAAAAAGTCAATCAAAACGAATAGTTTAAAATGAGGGAATAAAGCAACATAACGGCAATTATAGAGTTACAACTAAAATGTTAAGTAAGTTTACACAATAAGGGAAATGGTTGTGTGATATTTGCTAAAATAGATAATGGAAATTAAATAAAAAGTGGGAGAAGGAAAAAATTAAAAAAAAGGATAATGAGAATGGTTAATAAGGAGTTAGGAAACAAAGTAGAGAAATAACAAAAACATTGAATTTTATTGAATATGTTTAGGTGACGTAAAATTATTATTATTATTTCAGTAATTAATATTATTAATTCATATTCGTCCGGTTGCTTCGAGAGTTTTTACAGTTTTGTGAATAAATTTCCTCATTTACTACACTATTTCAGATTTCAGACTTAATCGTTCATTTTTTACTTTACCTCGAAAATTCTAAGGGAATTGTATCAATGCCAGAACCTTAATGAGTTACTTTAAGGTTAAACCTTAATGAGTTACTTTAAGGTTAAACCTTAATGAGTTACTTTAAGGTTAAACCTTAATGAGTTACTTTAAGGTTAAACCTTAATGAGTTACTTTAAGGTTAAACCTTAATGAGTTACTTTAAGGTTAAACCTTAATGAGTTACTTTAAGGTTAAACCTTAATGAGTTACTTTAAGGTTAAACCTTAATGAGTTACTTTAAGGTTAAACCTTAATGAGTTACTTTAAGGTTAAACCTTAATGAGTTACTTTAAGGTTAAACCTTAATGAGTTAAACGAAGAAGGTTTTAAAATTAATTTTTCTAACAAAAATGTTTTTGAAATTTATACTCCGCTATAAACAATTATAATTATTAAAATTGTTGTGACGATATTAACCAATTCCTTTTGAAATCGGTCTAAATACAAATAAAAATTATATTTGTATTTATGATGAGTTTTAAAATTGGGGTAAACTCGTAATAAACTGGTAGCGATCTTACCAAAGCTATGGTCGATTCCCTGCAGTACAACCTGCATAATTCTGATATTCCTACACTTTACCACAAAATCCACGGCAATAGAGGAATTTTTTAGGGTTATAGCGAGCAAGTATAATAAAGACAGTTACGTAAATCTTCTCAGAGAATCCTTGTAGTCGATCTACTCTGGGAGTCATAAAGAGGCGTATTCCTATCCGTAAATTTAGTACGAGAACTTGTAACGGCCGAGAGAATATTTGAACAAAAAAAAAGTGTAATTATGAAATGGTTATTTGTAACACAAGTCAGTATGGAGAGTAAATAAACTAGTTTTTTAATTTCTAAAACCAGCACAGATGTAGCAGAAGTTTTCGGATCTTAATAAACAAAACTAATATTGAAATAGTCGCATTACTCTTAAGTTAATACGAATAGAAACTATTTTTTTTAACATTACAATTTTTAAAATTAACCACAGTAAAACAAAATAAAGCATAAGGTGTTTTATTTATATTGTTCAGTAACAGTGTCCTGAGTCACAAAGGCAAAGTGTATTATTTTGTTATGTTGGCAAAGCTGGGACTTGAATAATAATGTAAATATAGATAAGTCTTACAAAGCTGTAAACGCAGCTGTCAATCGTTTTATTCTTATTGTGCTGGACAGAGGGTCTTATTAAGGTATGCGGCGATATTATGAACGCACGTACGCGCGCACAAACGCACACGCTCTCTCTCTCTCACAAACACACATACACATACACACACGCGCGCGCGCGCGCGCACACACACACTCACACACACACACACACACACACACACACACACATACACCACACACACACCACACACACACACACACACACACACACACACACACACACACACACACACACACACACACACACACACACACACTCCCATAACGGGAACCATGAACAAATTTGTTTTAGTTTAACGTTATTCATAGTTTAACATTCAGTTAATAAAGTGTCACCCACTTTATATTGCTATGATGAAATATACCCAGAGGATGGGACGTTTTGTTCTGCAAAGTTGGCACAACTGTAAGCAAGAAATTGAACTTGAAACCTCTTGAGGAAGATTGGTTTGAAGTTTCCACTTCTACTAATTAGATGCATTTAAAAGAGAACCAAGTGATTTCGTAACTGTCTACTTGCAACACGTCTAATAAATGATACGAGATTTAGGGGGGGTATCAAAGTTTCAATAAAGTAAATAAATATATTTTTCGCTCTCAAACCATCGAAAAATGTTCTGTATAAATGTATATCCCTCATCACAGCTACGTTAATGCACATCAACGTTTTATATTTAGTTCGATTTATTATTTATTTTAAAACCCATGTTAGTTTTACACGTGCGTATAAGTAGGTCTCTATATACTTTCATTGCAAGTTAATTCTAAATGTTAGACATGAATTAACCAAGGATTTTATTTTGTAAATATAATAATATTTATTATTTTTACAAATACAAACATATTCTACACAAATAATTGTATCTTCGTCGAAATATTTTCTCCAAAATTATACTATTCTTGATGTCTAATACAATTTGAAATACAACCTATCATAATAAAAACTAGTGGGATAAAATATAAAAGAAATAAAACCAGTTTAAAAATATATCTTTAACAACGAGATATAGCAAGATACCTGGCCATTTAATAGAAT
Organism: Prosapia bicincta; assembly: GCA_036971475.1. Classification (NCBI taxonomy): domain Eukaryota; kingdom Metazoa; phylum Arthropoda; class Insecta; order Hemiptera; family Cercopidae; genus Prosapia; species Prosapia bicincta. Next base: position 155,601,607 of record JBAIZL010000001.1, on the reverse strand, counting down.
TATTCGAACATTACTGCTTTAAATACATATCGGTCAGCTACAACCCCTGTGGCTTTAGCCCACTCTGCCTAAATGAGAAGTGGACCGCTGCCCGACCTTTCACCTCCGATACTCGACGAGTTCTCCTCCTGTGCATCTCAAATCTCTTGCTAAATCTCACGAGTTATTTAAACATGTTATAGATAATACTTTTACAACGAGATATAGCAAGATACCTGGCCATTTAATAGAATTATTCGAACATTACTGCTTTAAATACATATCGGCCAGCTACAACCCCTGTGGCTTTAGCCCACTCTGCCTAAATGAGAAGTGGACCGCTGCCTGACCTTTCACCTCCGATACTCGACGAGTTCTCCTCCTGTGCATCTCACATCTCTTGCTAAATCTCACGAGTTATTTAAACATGTTATAGATAATACTTTTACAACGAGATATAGCAAGATACCTGGCCATTTAATAGAATTATTCGAACATTACTGCTTTAAATACATATCGGTCAGCTACAACCCCTGTGGCTTTAGCCCACTCTGCCTAAATGAGAAGTGGACCGCTGCCCGACCTTTCACCTCCGATACTCGACGAGTTCTCCTCCTGTGCATCTCAAATCTCTTGCTAAATCTCACGAGTTATTTAAACATGTTATAGATAATACTTTTACAACGAGATATAGCAAGATACCTGGCCATTTAATAGAATTATTCGAACATTACTGCTTTAAATACATATCGGCCAGCTACAACCCCTGTGGCTTTAGCCCACTCTGCCTAAATGAGAAGTGGACCGCTGCCTGACCTTTCACCTCCGATACTCGACGAGTTCTCCTCCTGTGCATCTCACATCTCTTGCTAAATCTCACGAGTTATTTAAACATGTTATAGATAATACTTTTACAACGAGATATAGCAAGATACCTGGCCATTTAATAGAATTATTCGAACCTCGCTGCTTTAAATACATATCGGTCAGCTACAACCCCTGTGGCTTTAGCCCACTCTGCCTAAATGAGAAGTGGACCGCTGCCTGACCTTTCACCTCCGATACTCGACGAGTTCTCCTCCTGTGCATCTCACATCTCTTGCTAAATCTCACGAGTTATTTAAACATGTTATAGATAATACTTTTACAACGAGATATAGCAAGATACCTGGCCATTTAATAGAATTATTCGAACATTACTGCTTTAAATACATATCGGCCAGCTACAACCCCTGTGGCTTTAGCCCACTCTGCCTAAATGAGAAGTGGACCGCTGCCTGACCTTTCACCTCCGATACTCGACGAGTTCTCCTCCTGTGCATCTCACATCTCTTGCTAAATCTCACGAGTTATTTAAACATGTTATAGATAATACTTTTACAACGAGATATAGCAAGATACCTGGCCATTTAATAGAATTATTCGAACATTACTGCTTTAAACACATATCGGTCAGCTACAACCCCTGTGGCTTTAGCCCACTCTGCCTAAATGAGAAGTGGACCGCTGCCTGACCTTTCACCTCCGATACTCGACGAGTTCTCCTCCTGTGCATCTCACATCTCTTGCTAAATCTCACGAGTTATTTAAACATGTTATAGATAATACTTTTACAACGAGATATAGCAAGATACCTGGCCATTTAATAGAATTATTCGAACATTACTGCTTTAAATACATATCGGCCAGCTACAACCCCTGTGGCTTTAGCCCACTCTGCCTAAATGAGAAGTGGACCGCTGCCTGACCTTTCACCTCCGATACTCGACGAGTTCTCCTCCTGTGCATCTCACATCTCTTGCTAAATCTCACGAGTTATTTAAACATGTTATAGATAATACTTTTACAACGAGATATAGCAAGATACCTGGCCATTTAATAGAATTATTCGAACATTACTGCTTTAAATACATATCGGCCAGCTACAACCCCTGTGGCTTTAGCCCACTCTGCCTAAATGAGAAGTGGACCGCTGCCCGACCTTTCACCTCCGATACTCGACGAGTTCTCCTCCTGTGCATCTCACATCTCTTGCTAAATCTCACGAGTTATTTAAACATGTTATAGATAATACTTTTACAACGAGATATATCGATACCTGGCCATTTAATAGAATTATTCGAACCTCACTGCTTTAAATACATATCGGTCAGCTACAACCCCTGTGGCTTTAGCCCATTCTGCCTAAATGAGAAGTGGACCGCTGCCTGACCTTTCACCTCCGATACTCGACGAGTTCTCCTCCTGTGCATCTCACATCTCTTGCTAAATCTCACGAGTTATTTAAACATGTTATAGATAATACTTTTACAACGAGATATAGCAAGATACCTGGCCATTTAATAGAATTATTCGAACATTACTGCTTTAAATACATATCGGCCAGCTACAACCCCTGTGGCTTTAGCCCACTCTGCCTAAATGAGAAGTGGACCGCTGCCTGACCTTTCACCTCCGATACTCGACGAGTTCTCCTCCTGTGCATCTCACATCTCTTGCTAAATCTCACGAGTTATTTAAACATGTTATAGATAATACTTTTACAACGAGATATAGCAAGATACCTGGCCATTTAATAGAATTATTCGAACCTCGCTGCTTTAAATACATATCGGTCAGCTACAACCCCTGTGGCTTTAGCCCACTCTGCCTAAATGAGAAGTGGACCGCTGCCTGACCTTTCACCTCCGATACTCGACGAGTTCTCCTCCTGTGCATCTCACATCTCTTGCTAAATCTCACGAGTTATTTAAACATGTTATAGATAATACTTTTACAACGAGATATAGCAAGATACCTGGCCATTTAATAGAATTATTCCAACATTACTGCTTTAAATACATATCGGTCAGCTACAACCCCTGTGGCTTTAGCCCACTCTGCCTAAATGAGAAGTGGACCGCTGCCCGACCTTTCACCTCCGATACTCGACGAGTTCTCCTCCTGTGCATCTCACATCTCTTGCTAAATCTCACGAGTTATTTAAACATGTTATAGATAATACTTTTACAACGAGATATAGCAAGATACCTGGCCATTTAATAGAATTATTCGAACATTACTGCTTTAAATACATATCGGCCAGCTACAACCCCTGTGGCTTTAGCCCACTCTGCCTAAATGAGAAGTGGACCGCTGCCTGACCTTTCACCTCCGATACTCGACGAGTTCTCCTCCTGTGCATCTCACATCTCTTGCTAAATCTCACGAGTTATTTAAACATGTTATAGATAATACTTTTACAACGAGATATAGCAAGATACCTGGCCATTTAATAGAATTATTCGAACATTACTGCTTTAAATACATATCGGCCAGCTACAACCCCTGTGGCTTTAGCCCACTGCCTAAATGAGAAGTGGACCGCTGCCTGACCTTTCACCTCCGATACTCGACGAGTTCTCCTCCTGTGCATCTCACATCTCTTGCTAAATCTCACGAGTTATTTAAACATGTTATAGATAATACTTTTACAACGAGATATAGCAAGATACCTGGCCATTTAATAGAATTATTCGAACCTCGCTGCTTTAAATACATATCGGCCAGCTACAACCCCTGTGGCTTTAGCCCATTCTGCCTAAATGAGAAGTGGACCGCTGCCTGACCTTTCACCTCCGATACTCGACGAGTTCTCCTCCTGTGCATCTCACATCTCTTGCTAAATCTCACGAGTTATTTAAACATGTTATAGATAATACTTTTACAACGAGATATAGCAAGATACCTGGCCATTTAATAGAATTATTCGAACCTCGCTGCTTTAAATACATATCGGTCAGCTACAACCCCTGTGGCTTTAGCCCATTCTGCCTAAGTGAGAAGTGGACCGCTGCCTGACCTTTCACCTCCGATACTCGACGAGTTCTCCTCCTGTGCATCTCACATCTCTTGCTAAATCTCACGAGTTATTTAAACATGTTATAGATAATACTTTTACAACGAGATATATCGATACCTGGCCATTTAATAGAATTATTCGAACATTACTGCTTTAAATACATATCGGTCAGCTACAACCCCTGTGGCTTTAGCCCACTCTGCCTAAATGAGAAGTGGACCGCTGCCTGACCTTTCACCTCCGATACTCGACGAGTTCTCCTCCTGTGCATCTCACATCTCTTGCTAAATCTCACGAGTTATTTAAACATGTTATAGATAATACTTTTACAACGAGATATAGCAAGATACCTGGCCATTTAATAGAATTATTCGAACATTACTGCTTTAAATACATATCGGCCAGCTACAACCCCTGTGGCTTTAGCCCATTCTGCCTAAATGAGAAGTGGACCGCTGCCTGACCTTTCACCTCCGATACTCGACGAGTTCTCCTCCTGTGCATCTCACATCTCTTGCTAAATCTCACGAGTTATTTAAACATGTTATAGATAATACTTTTACAACGAGATATAGCAAGATACCTGGCCATTTAATAGAATTATTCGAACATTACTGCTTTAAATACATATCGGCCAGCTACAACCCCTGTGGCTTTAGCCCATTCTGCCTAAATGAGAAGTGGACCGCTGCCTGACCTTTCACCTCCGATACTCGACGAGTTCTCCTCCTGTGCATCTCACATCTCTTGCTAAATCTCACGAGTTATTTAAACATGTTATAGATAATACTTTTACAACGAGATATATCGATACCTGGCCATTTAATAGAATTATTCGAACCTCACTGCTTTAAATACATATCGGCCAGCTACAACCCCTGTGGCTTTAGCCCATTCTGCCTAAATGAGAAGTGGACCGCTGCCTGACCTTTCACCTCCGATACTCGACGAGTTCTCCTCCTGTGCATCTCACATCTCTTGCTAAATCTCACGAGTTATTTAAACATGTTATAGATAATACTTTTACAACGAGATATAGCAAGATACCTGGCCATTTAATAGAATTATTCGAACATTACTGCTTTAAATACATATCGGCCAGCTACAACCCCTGTGGCTTTAGCCCACTCTGCCTAAATGAGAAGTGGACCGCTGCCCGACCTTTCACCTCCGATACTCGACGAGTTCTCCTCCTGTGCATCTCAAATCTCTTGCTAAATCTCACGAGTTATTTAAACATGTTATAGATAATATTTTAACAAGTATGTTTTATTAAATACATGTTTCTACATTTTTTTTCGTTTGTTATATTACGTACTTTCCCATGAAGTTTTGTAATCGATTATATTTATATTACACAGTGGTCACAATGCAGGTTTTGTTTTTTTCTTGAACCTTATCAGGATAGAATATAGCTAAACCTATTTCAACATTGAGATAATACACACATTCCTTTCTATATAATGTATACATTCCTTCTAGTAAACCAAACAAAACAAATATTTTTCCAGTGTTAGCAAACTTATCTTGTGCTAGAGATGATTGAACTTTTTCATGATACTCCGAAAAAGTGGACATTAAATCTTTAGAGCAATATATCTTACTCAAGTAAAGTTTATACTTTTCACAAAGTAAAACAAAAAGTAATATATACTATACTACTGTAAAAACAGTATAATATACAATATATACTGTAAATACTGTGTGTGTCTGTATGTATGTTTTTATTGATTATTTTACTTAATCTTTTAAAATTATTTAAAATATATTCTTCTACAAATATATTCTTTGAAAGCCCAGTGTTTTTAACTTGTAATCTTACTATTTTATTTTAAACTTACTACAGTATTTTCTTGATTTTTTTTATCACCTCTGGAGACATTTTAAAACAATATTCTCAATTTTAAACGTTCTATACATTTTTGAAGTTAAATATATGGTTTGATAAATAAGTTCGTATTGCAGTAGGAATGTCTTTCTTGTTTCATAAAATAAATTTTAAAACATCGTTAAACATAAATATATTCAAAGCGTACTGTTTTGTAGAAAGGTTTAAAATCACTAGCGTATTCGTTGGTTATGAATCATGTCAAGACATGAAGTATCACCCGGGAAATTTTTTGTCTGCCTACATATTGATAATAATTAATGCTAGCCAGATGGGTTTTACTTATACCCGGACTTCGCCTACATATACGTAAAGTGTTTTGTCTTCATTACATGTCAGGAATAGACTACTGGTTTCTGTATGTAAAGGTTGAAGTTACGTAGGAGTTGCAAACAGCTGACTGGTTACAGCGTGGGTTGTGACGTCATTTGCATCTTCGACTTGTCAATAGCATGCACGTATTAGACATTTAATACATTTACTTGCAAAATATTACCCTTTTCCATTGGTTACTAGTTGCGGAAAAATATGTGAATGTTTAAATGGTAATGAATCTGAAGGAGATTGTTTGCCATATGTTTGACCTTATTTATACAATACAAAAGGATTTGATTTTTTTTTAATTTACTAAACACAATGTTGACGTTTTTCCGAATGTTATTCCATGCATATTGTTCTAAATAATATAGACACCAGGCACTAAGTGGGGAGTGGCGTCAGTGGGTAGCAAAACGCACACACACATACTCTCTCTATCTTTCAATTCATACCCATACGCGCGCGCTCGCAAGCTCACACACACACACACACACACACACACACGTGCGCGCATGCACTCAGGCTGTCGCACACACACATTCACTATATTTTTATATATTGTTTTTAATGGATAATTTCTTTAGACAGTCAGAAATGTTTACTTTACAAGTAGGAGCTAAGCTTCTGAGTATAAGTGACTACAGCATACATTTAAATAACTCAGTTCTCACAAACGTGTATGCTGTATTTACGAGTATGCTGCAGAAATGATTACTTTACAAGTTGGAGCTAAGATTCTGAGTATAAGTGACTACAGCATACATTTAAATAACTCAGTTCTCACAAACGTGTATGCTGTATTTACGAGTATGCTGCAGAAATGTTTACTTTACAAGTTGGAGCTAAGCTTCTGAGTATAAGTGACTACAGCATACATTTAAATAACTCAGTTCTCACAAACGTGTATGCTGTATTTACGAGTATGCTGCAGAAATGTTTACTTTACAAGTTGGAGCTAAGCTTCTGAGTATAAGTGACTACAGCATACATTTAAATAACTCAGTTCTCACAAACGTGTATGCTGTATTTACGAGTATGCTGCAGAAATGTTTACTTTACAAGTTGGAGCTAAGCTTCTGAGTATAAGTGACTACAGCATACATTTAAATAACTCAGTTCTCACAAACGTGTATGCTGTATTTACGAGTATGCTGCAGAAATGTTTACTTTACAAGTTGGAGCTAAGCTTCTGAGTATAAGTGAGTACAGCATACATTTAAATAACTCAGTTCTCACAAACGTGTATGCTGTATTTACGAGTATGCTGCAGAAATGTTTACTTTACAAGTTGGAGCTAAGCTTCTGAGTATAAGTGAGTACAGCATACATTTAAATAACTCAGTTCTCACAAACGTGTATGCTGTATTTACGAGTATGCTGCAGAAATGTTTACTTTACAAGTTGGAGCTAAGCTTCTGAGTATAAGTGAGTACAGCATACATTTAAATAACTCAGTTCTCACAAACGTGTATGCTGTATTTACGAGTATGCTGCAGAAATGTTTACTTTACAAGTTGGAGCTAAGCTTCTGAGTATAAGTGAGTACAGCATACATTTAAATAACTCAGTTCTCACAAACGTGTATGCTGTATTTACGAGTATGCTGCAGAAATGTTTACTTTACAAGTTGGAGCTAAGCTTCTGAGTATAAGTGACTACAGCATACATTTAAATAACTCAGTTCTCACAAACGTGTATGCTGTATTTACGAGTATGCTGCAGAAATGATTACTGTTATTAGTTAATACTTCAATGGTAGTTAAGTAAAAGGATAGGTTTTATGATGCAAAAAACCTGAGAAGCATGATCTTTGTTTGAGACTGAGCTTTCGACTATAAAATCTTGAATTATTTTTCATTATAAGTTACAGATGTTCTCACAATGTATTTATAGATACGAACTTCAGATGAAAAAAATACAAAGAAAGAAAGCAAGACTTCCCGTTCTTTCAACAACGTTAAATGAGAGTTTATTCAGTGCGTGAGGTTTAACGATGTCTCTCTTTCTGTTCTAGCATTTGACTACTAGCCTAACTGAAAACATTATACAATACATATATCGTCTCTTTCTTTGCAGAAGCAGAGCAACACATTTAAAGATCATGTCTACATCAAACTATCACAGTATTATCTTTAGTTAGCTAGTGCTATTTACACTTTAAACACGACACTGATGTTTTCTGAAGTGTTGGGATTTCACCCGCACTGCAGCCCAGTCAAGCCTAGCGATCTCAAGGTCAGAGACACGGTTAAACCTTAAACACACAAGATAGAGTCCTGGAATTGATTCGAATATATTTTTAGCTTTCATCAGGAATGGAGCACTTAATTGAATAAAGAATGTTTATAAATTAAGAAAAGCTGGAATTTGTTTAAAGTGGGTTTACTTCTTTACTTTCAGCAGTTTCATTGCATATGAAATAGTGGCTGGTAAAACATGTGTTAACGAGTTACACGTATATAAGAATAGTTTTCGAGATGAAATAAGCAAACAGATCAGATAAAGAAGTCGTCAATTAATTAATACACTCTAATAATTTAAATTGATAAATTAACGTCTTTCCGAAAACATTCAGAGTAATTTTATGAGTGTCATAATTTAAAGATTATTGTATTATTGTATCCATATGTATGTGTTTACCATTTAATGCATTCAGTAAACATTGTTATGAGGCAAAATACAAACAAAGAACAAAAACAAAACGGCAAGGAAAAAATTATCACATACACATACAAAAACAAAACATCAAATAATATCTCTAAAAATATCTAAAAACATAAATAGTTTTAAAATAAAAAAACAAGCTGCAACAAAAACGAGAACGATCACTTCAAGCATTAGGTACAAACCAAATAGTCAAATTCTGTAATGACTATAAAAAGTCTACATTGGGCAAAGTGGTTGCAGCTTTCAACAAAAATGTAAAGAACGTGTACACTCTAATTAATAAATAACTCTTCTATTTGTAATTGAAACACATTTATTCAGACATCAGACCATAATCTAGATCAACAAATCATGACCACATGTCAACGCACTTGAACAATAAAATTTGAAAAACAAAAAATTAAAAACAATACTAAATGAAAAAACCTAATAGAAATCTTTGTTTTGACCGTATTATGGCACATGTCTTGATACGATTTCCATATGTTTACATAAATCTTGTAAGTTTAGCAAGTCGTTAGGTTAAGTTACCTAGTATCATGGATAATAAAATTCAGGAATGATTAGTATCATAAACCTATTCTGAAAAGCTTTCTTTCTTAATGTTAATATTATTTCATTAAATATATGTTTCTTAAATATGGTCTACTAACTGACGTTTTTTGTGTTTATTCGGTTTTCTCCTCAGGATCACAACATTTTCTGTTCTCTTAGCTACATTTTACTTTTAACAAAAGCTGTCTATACTTATGCATTTTTCATATTCCTTCTACTTGAAGCATACATTTCCTTTTTGTTGTTTCTTGGGTTTTACCACTCTTGAAGAATCCTCGAGGATTTTGTGCTCATTCATATGTTGGACACATTCGTGCAATTGTTCTTTACTGTTTTTTATTCTTCCCACTTTTTTCTGTTACTGACATGCCACATCCAAATTTCCTAAACCCTTAGTTTCCCTGCCTTGCTTCTTCGTTTAACTTATGTATCAATTCTTCGTGTAACGTATAAAATCAATTGTCTCTTTGCCAATGCTCATCTTTTTTTCGTGAGGACACAGAAATCGGAACTGCATTTGAAACCATGACTGAACATGGTTAAAATTAAATAAAATTAAATTAGGTTAAATAAAACAGCGATAATGCCGTTTCTGTATATGGCAATTACGAAGAGAGGTCGTCCATGAGAGACTCTGGTCAATCGTTAAATGAGTTGTTAACGTCGAGCGAGATTTTCTAAATGGCAGCGAGCGACCTCGTTTTAAACTGATTTATTATTATATTTTTAAATTCACTTTGAGGAAACAAAAATTATTCTCTAGTAACGTTTGTTTTTACGAGTAAAATATTCAAAACATTTTCGTACACCTACGTACCATTACGTAGGCCTACTTATACTGAAAACATTTTCGTACACCTTTACGTAGGCCTACTTATACTGAAAACATTTTCGTACACCTTTACGTAGGCCTACTTATACTGAAAACATTTTCGTACACCATTACGTAGGCCTACTTATACTGAAAACATTTTCGTACACCTTTACGTAGGCCTACTTATACTGAAAACATTTTCGTACACCTGTTACGTAGGCCTACTTATATTGAAAACAGTGCATATATTATACAATTATTCTGTAAGCTTAGCTTGTGAGGTTATGTTAAAACAAATAAAAACATACACAAAACTCCCAAATTAATCATTTATTTACGCATACGCGTTTCAATGACAAAGTCATCATCATCAGTAAGTGTTACTACTGATTAACAATGAGTTGCAAGTTAGAGTTTGTAGTAGTAACACTCACTGATGATGATGACTTTGTCATTGAAACGCGTATGAGTCAATAAATGATTAATTTCTGAGTTTTGTGTGTGTTTTATTTGTTTTAGTGCATATTTTATATGGTAATACTGTACCGATATAGACTAAACCATCATAAGATATGAAATTATAGTACTATGACAAAAGGATGAAATGAAAACTTAAACACTACTTGGTTTGTATGTATGACGTAATCCTTAGATATCTGACTGATTTATCCGACCCAGGCTTGCCAATCCTCTATGCAGCACTGCACAGATTCCAGTTTGCAATTACATTTTTCATAATCCAACACTAATGCTAGTTCTAGAACTGTACAGCTTGGTTTCTAATTGGAAAAGTTTTCTGTCATTAAAGTGAACCGACCTTGTTATTGTTTGCACTTGGATAACGTTGCTTCTAAAAATAAGAATGTGAAATTCTATTTATTGGCAAGAATTGAAAAGGTTACATAAATTTAATTTATAAAAGGTATATAATCGATGTCTGGGGTAAAGCAACTAAATGGGATATTTTTAGTGCATTGTTACATGGCGTAAGTTCGCTCGTCTTAAACTTATTGTTGTAAAGGTTAATGTTGTTGTAAGATACACAAGTTAGGTTAAACTAAATGATTAAGAAGATTACTCAAGTCGAATAATATGAGAGAGAAAAAGAGAGAAGAGAAGAGAGAGAGAGAGACAGAAAGAGAGAGAACACGAGTAGTTGAAAACTCAAGAAACTTTTCATAGAAAACTTTCTAGGCTACTAAAACATTTAACTTGGTTAACTATTTATATTAATTACAAGAACTAATACTCCAGGATAAAAGGAACTAGAAGAGGTTTTGAAATTGTATTGCTATAAAAAAACAGTAGAATTTATTAAATCAGATACGAGGAAATATTTCTGGGATAACAAGAAACGAACTAGAGACTCAACGGTACGAACTAGAGATTCAACGGTACGAACTAGAGACTCAACGGTACCAACTAGAGACTCAACGGTACGAACTAGAGACTCAACGGTACGAACTAGAGACTCAACGGTACGAACTAGAGACTCAACGGTACGAACTAGAGACTCAACGGTACGAACTTGAGACTCAACGGTACGAACTAGAGACTCAACGGTCGAACTAGAGACTCAACGGTACGAACTAGAGACTCAACGGTCGAACTAGAGACTCAACGGTACGAACTAGAGACTCAACGGTACGAACTAGAGACTCAACGGTACGAACTAGAGACTCAACGGTACGAACTAGAGACTCAACGGTACGAACTAGAGACTCAACGGTTATCATTTGTTATATAGCGTTGGAAAAATGATTTGTTTCTTCAACAGAGATGCCCTTCCTCAACAGAAACACTTTTGACAATGACGAGTCAGCCTCTTTGATAAATAGAAACAGGTAACTTTTACACAGATATAACATCATAGAAATACTAGATATCACCTAATAAGTAAGCTTAGTCTCCTAGTAAGTAAGTAATCTTAGCACACTATAGTAATATAAAATTTATATTCATATAATACAAAATAAAAACGTTTATAATAAACAAACCTAATACAAATCACAGAGTTTTGACCACATTGTAAAACCGCTCCTTGAAACTCACTAAATATCACTTAGGTCTTTGCCTCGTCCTGGAATTAGGTTTCTCTTACTTAAGCCTTGTGGCGTGCCCCTCGGGCGCAACAGTCATACAGGAGCTGGCATTAGAGCCGCAAATGCTATGCAGTTCTGAGGCTGTTGCAAATCAAGTAGTGAGGCTACTCCCATATCCCCTAGGAAGTAGGGATAGCATATCGAAAGGGACCTGACATTCTCGCCATAGAACCACGATTGCTAGCCGCCTCTATACTGAAGACATATTTACGCAGAGCGATTCATTGAAGAACTGCGAACAAGTCCGGAAATTTTAAACACTGTTTACGAAAGTAAGTGAGCCATTGTGAGTGACTTGCAACCGTTTTCTTTTCTCAACTGCTTTCCTCAATGGCAACGCCTACGTTTTTTCCTTCCCTCTCGTGATTGCTTCCTCCTCTTTTATGTAGTCGCTAGGTCTGCCTGATAAGTCAACGACCTTTATCTGGGAATAGTCTGACAAATGTCTCGTATTTTATTAAGTTTACCACCATGCTCATTAATGCACTTTTTCGAGGCCTTTCAATGTTAGAAGTATCCCTGCAATGTTTTCTTGTTTTTTATTTTGTAGGTGTGCAACTACATATTTAATTTCAATTAGGCCGCGATGTTTAAAATAAAATTTCACTTGTTACACTTTGAGAGCGAAAGTTGCTCCATCTCTTGTTACTTTGTCTCCTCCAAAATTCAAACTCTGGCTGATCTGTGAGGGCGAGTATGACGCTGTCAGGTGTCTCATCTGTGGTCTCGGTCCAGTTTCAGCGGCTAGCCACAGCGGTTGTGTGCAACGGACGTTATTGTTACCTAAAACATTATGTCCCAAGACGTTGTTTTAATAAATGTAGCCTACTTTAATTATAAATTCGGTTTATATAATAATTTCTTCAAGTTTAAATTTAATGCGCTTGGTATACATTTAGTATATACTGGTGCATTTTATAAATGATCGTAAAAATAGACGGAAAATTTCTGGAATTTTGTAAAGTTTTCAAAGTAAACCCTTAAATTACTGCAATGAACCGCAGGAATTCTGGTCCAATTCCGACGTCTTTGATACCACAAAATAAAAGGAGCAATAAAAGACAAACAAAAGGCCTACTGAGGCAAGCTTTGAAGCAAAAGTTTGCGTCGGTTTGAACATTCATCCAACGTGAATTCTCTTGAAGTATTTCTCAAATTTCTTTAAAGTATTCCGTAAGCATCTTCTCTGCTATTTCATCTACAATTAGGAATTAGATGACGTCAGAACAGTGATTACAAACTTGTTTTAAAATTTAAAAAGTTTACTTGACAGAATATTTTCACCTCGATTAAAATTTGTTGAAATAACGTTTTTAGGTTCAACTACTGTTTGAAGATTTTTTTGTGGTTTTCAGTCAACATGACTCTGGTCTTTTATAAAGATGAAAGGATTGTAAAAAATAATAGATAGGTGATTAAAGCCATACAGAAACTGGGATTACTGGGCTATAGAGAAGGATTGTGGCATGATGCGTACAAACCTCCCTATCTGAGATAGCCCTGGGTAAGAAGGACGAGAAAGAATTGTGAAATGAATATAGGAGTTGATAATGATGCCTGGTTTTGGAAATGGAGAGAAATAATGATATCGTGTAGAAAGAGTAATTTACTTGAAACAAGCCTGTTCTTACCAGGTGTAGGAAGATATGTCTACAGGATACCAGGGCTTTTAAACCTAAAAGTGGACTTTGTTTTTCGAGATTTCTCTCAACACTGATAATAATTTTAAGGGTGTCCACATTTAAACATGAAAATCTTTGTAAAGAGCCTTAACGGTGTCACCATGGCAGAGTTTCAAAGGAGAATAATATAGGCCTGGTAGAGTGATTGATACAAATGAGAGAATAAAATGGAAATCAGCTATACTGTTCTTGCCATTGAAAACGTTTTTGCGCAACATTTTAAGCATTTTTTACATATTAGAAGAGTTTTCAATGAGAAAAATCAATTAGAGAAACTCATAAGTTTGCTATTTTATTGAACCCGCTCAGCTTTCGTTGTATATAAAAACACTACCAACATTATAAAAGTATTAAATATTTTTTTAAATATCTAAAACTTTAATGTTTTATGCTCTTGGTTACATTATATGTCCTCCAGGGGAATACGTCAGTGTCAGTACAATGTATTCGGTTTGGATTGGATAAAATAAAAAATAATTTAGTATAGGTTAAGATAGAAAAATGTTTTAAAACTCTTAACGTAACTAACCGGTTGCTGGCGTGAAAAATTCTCTTCTCTGTTCCTGCTTCTTTCTACAACGCAACATTAAGAAACTTCCTTTTTTTTCAACCAAAGCTATTATAACCAGATACTTTAAGACAATATTGTAATAATATTTATATTACTATTGTAGAGTGTGTACCGTAATATTACCATGCACTTGTAGCCAACGAGTTTTAGGCTAATAGACTTACATACTAAACATATGTATTTTGCTATATAATACAAGTATCGATATTTCAAACGTTTGATCATAGTTTTTAAGTGTATGGAAGAAATTAAATCAAAGTAGTAAACAAAGTCCTAATTTAAGGTTAGGTTTTGGTGTTTCTTATTTCAAGCAGTCGTACCGTGGTATATCTGTTCTCGTTTTACTGCATTTAAGTAGACCAGTCTCTATTTATATATGAAGGCTAATAGGCATCCACAGATCAAAAAAGCTTTTAATTAATGCTGTCAATTAACGTAGAACGAAAATGTATAATTTGAACAATGATCTAAATAAATTAGATCGGAAAGAGCTACGATGACGCAACCTCGTATATTTTTTTAACTACCTTTTATTTCTTAACCGTGATTCAACACCAGAGAATGTTAGTTTCTACCAAACAAAGTGTAGGTTGCCATTCTGTTTTAAGAGTCTGTGATTTAAGGGAAATGTGGGTGAAACTGGCATCGCTGATTGTAAATAAACGAAAAATAACTTCCCGTGAGAGGAAGTCTTTACGCTTACCTGTGTCTGCTGGCACAGGTGTATATACCTTGCACACTAGCTATTGCCATTCTTTAAACAAACGAATCCTTTTTTACTTTGTTCTTTGCTGCTCTAACAAAATAAAATGGCAGATGTAAAAATAATTTTTAGAATTTACTCTTGCAAACATTAACATCATATGCCAGTAATTTGTCTATAACCTTTCTTTGCCTGAATTAAATTCAAGATTGTATGATTATTTTCTAACCATTATATTAGTACAGTATTGTTATACCATAAAGTCTTGTTGTGTACTGTACTGTCATAAAATAACTACTGATGAGTTCGATGAGATCTTGTAGATTACGAGGATGTGGCCAGATAGAGGTGAATGGGAATATATGGTGACGGAAAGGAATAAGGTGAAGAAGAGAAAGTACCTAACTTTCGTGACTTGATGAGATCATGAAAAGTACGACCTTAGGAAATAATCAGGTAAAGGGCATGGATATGTATAGGTACGAGACGGAATCCAATAAAAGAAAAGGAGGACTGAAAGTCGGGTGGTATATGAGGAAAAGCAGGACCGTGGCTTGATGTTATTAATGAGGTCAAAAAGAGTATGAGCAAGGGAGATGGACAGGAGGATAGAGTGATTTGTCGGCAACAACTCAGAAAGAGCAGACGGCGTCAGCTGTTTTATATATATAGGCCTATCGTATATACACAAGAACGTTGTTTAATGTCCAAGTAATTTTGGCACAACAATGGCCGAAATGATGAAACTGACTCTGGTCTATAATTATATAAATTAAGCATTGAACAATGTTAAAAATAAACACGTCGACGGTAAAGCCAGAAAGTTTTTTTTTCAGTTTATTTGAAGGTTTCGATTTACATGTATATTGAGTTTTTGTTGTTGATTTTAAAACTTTATTTGTCGGATGTTTACATTTAGTCAGCCATTCATTTTACTTATTATAGGAATCTATTTAGTGGACTGCTCTACCCAAGGGCCTCGGACCATTCAGGTATTCTTGCATATGAATTATCCAGGTTCACTCTAAGGTTAGGTTTTTCTAGAATCAACAGGAGGAGTGGTCCATATATCGTCAATTATGAAGAAACTCTTGCACTAAATACAGGCTATTACATTTCGTATTTCATAAAAATCGATTGAAATTTTTAAACAGTTTCTGATAATTGTGTTACATTTGGCTTTCACAAAAAGTATTTACGACAGTTCATAATTTTTTATAATATCTAACAATCGTGGATTTTGGTGGACATTAAGATCGATGAACTTAGTAAAATAACAACCTACAGAGATTGTAATTAAAGTAAATGTATGACAAATTTACTAAGACATAAAGATTTCTGCCCCACTAAGCCTAATTCAAAAGTATCTTACTATGAAAACCACTTATTACGGTCTTATTGATATTACTTGGCAAAAACCACTACTTACTGTCTCACAGCATTAAACAATGCACTGATCTAGTGCAAAAACCACTACTTACTGTCTCACAGCATTGAACAATGCACTGATATAGTGCAAAAACCACTACTTACTGTCTCACAGCATTGAACAATGCACTGATCTAGTGCAAAAACCACTACTTACTGTCTCACAGCATTGAATAATACACTGATCTAGTGCAAAAACCACTACTTACTGTCTCACAGCATTGAACAATGCACTGATCTAGTGCAAAAACCACTACTTACTGTCTCACAGCATTGAACAATGCACTGATCTAGTGCAAAAACCACTACTTACTGTCTCACAGCATTGAACAATGCACTGATCTAGTGCAAAAACCACTACTTACTGTCTCACAGCATTGAACAATGCACTGATCTAGTGCAAAAACCACTACTTACTGTCTCACAGCATTGAATAATACACTGATCTAGTGCAAAAACCACTACTTACTGTCTCACAGCATTGAATAATACACTGATCTAGTGCAAAAACCACTACTTACTGTCTCACAGCATTGAACAATGCACTGATCTAGTGCAAAAACCACTACTTACTGTTATTTTTCAGCAGTCGCGTTTTACACTAAATCTGTGCATTGTTTGTCTTGAATATTGATTCTTGACCGTGACTCACAGCATTGAACAATGCACTGATCTAGTGCAAAACCACTACTTACTGTTATTTTTCAGCAGTCGCGTTTTACACTAAATCTGCGCATTGTTTGTCTTGAATATTGATTCTTGACCGTGACTCACAGCATTGAACAATGCACTGATCTAATGCAAAAACCACTACTTACTGTTATTTTTCAGCAGTCGCGTTTTACACTAAATCTGTGCATTGTTTGTCTTGAATATTGATTCTTGACCGTGACTCACAGCATTGAACTATGCACTGATCTAGTGCAAAAACCACTACTTACTGTTATTTTTCAGCAGTCGCGTTTTACACTAAATCTGTGCATTGTTTGTCTTGAATATTGATTCTTGACCGTGACTCACAGCATTGAACAATGCACTGATCTAGTGCAAAAACCACTACTTACTGTCTCACAGCATTAAACAATGCACTGATTTAGTGCAAAAACCACTACTTACTGTTATTTTTCAGCAGTCGCGTTTTACACTAAATCTGTGCATTGTTTGTCTTGAATATTGATTCTTGACCGTGACTCACAGCATTGAACAATGCACTGATCTAGTGCAAAAACCACTACTTACTGTCTCACAGCATTGAACAATGCACTGATCTAGTGCAAAAACCACTACTTACTATTATTTTTCAGCAGTCGCGTTTTACACTAAATCTGTGCATTGTTTGTCTTGAATATTGATTCTTGACCGTGACTCACAGCATTGAACAATGCACTGATCTAGTGCAAAAAGCACTACTTACTGTCTCACAGCATTGAACAATGCACTGATCTAGTGCAAAAACCACTACTTACTGTTATTTTTCAGCAGTCGCGTTTTACACTAAATCTGTGCATTGTTTGCCTTGAATATTGATTCTTGATCGTGACTCACAGCATTGAACAATGCACTGATGTAGTGCAAAAAGCGCCTACTTACTGTTATTTTTCAGCAGTCGCGTTTTACACTAAATCTGTGTATTGTTTGTCTTAAATATTGATTCTTGACCGTGACTCACAGCATTGAACAATGCACTGATCTAGTGCAAAAAGCGCCTACTTACTGTTTTTTTTCAGCAGTCGCGTTTTACACTAAATCTGTGCATTGTTTGTCTTGAATATTGATTCTTGACCGTGACTCACAGCATTGAACAATGCACTGATCTAGTTCTAAAAGCGTCTATTTACTTATTTACAGTAAGTGCTGATCTTTTGTCAAGCTTTATCAATGAGAAAATTTTTAAAAAACCTCAAAATGCAACACAAAAACTGCAAGTCTCAGTCAGTTTTTAATTAATATATTTGAATTTGGCAAATTGTTACGCTACTTAATTTCAAACCTCTAAGAATTGTCAATAGTTTGAGAGTAGCTTACACATAGATGAGAATTGCTTTGTTTCAACTTAATAGTCGAGACAAGAATACAGTTTTTATGTCGGTTGCAAATTATGTAATGTAAATATATTGTATTTATTTAGAACTGGCGACAATGTAATGAAAATATAATGAATGGGTTTTCCTCGGAGGATTTAATACCACATCAGTATCTCGCTCACTCATTCTAATTTGTCCAGACTCTATTAGAATATGTAATAACTTATAGATATCTCCATATAATGTTTGTGAGAATATTAATGCCTCTCTGAGGGCTTCAAGATACCTTCTATATCTGCCAAAGCCAGTACCTCCTACAACACTCTAGCAGGTACTGGCCAAAACTCTTTCCATACTGTACATTGTAACCAAACCTAGCCTTACATTTAACCAATTTATCTAATTATCTAGGCAACGGTACAACCATACAAAAGAACAGCAAAAAATCAACTTCCTTTTTTCTTTTGAGGTACATTGTAGACACCTCATAATAACTTTAACAATGAGGGGATTTACTTGAGAGAATATATCTTAATCAGAACCAAATTATTGTCCTCCCCAATCGCCCAGTCTCGGGGGAGACACAAACGTTATCCTACCTAACATTCCTGTTTTATAATTCTTATTTCTCACAGAACCCATTAAACGATGTATTTTTTTTAATTCGGTCTTATTTTAAAGCCTGTAATACGCTCCAGTTGAATATAACACATATTCGAAGCGAACGTCTCACAAAACAACAAAGTAATCACTAGTTATAAGAAATTATATATATATATATATATATATATATACGTGTTTAATCTACTGTTATTGTTACTCTAAACTGTTACTCGATAGAATACAGATACAATTTAATCCAAAACCTCTTTTGTTACAATACAGTCAATTAAAAAATCTATCTAATAAAATTTGGACTTTTAAAATGACTTTTCTGTTGATATACACCATAAAATTCCTAACTTTTCAAACCTGTTTCAACGAAAATTTTAGATTAAAACAATTATACTTAAGAGATGACATAACCTTACCTATATTGTTCAGTACATGAATGACAAGTCACAGAGTAGTGTGAAGTGGGGTAGGTTCCACCCCCAACCTCAGTAATCAATACGGGACACTGAATCAGCTGATATTTACAAATTCAAATTAAGCCCGTATAATAAGCATTTTTGTTACATGCTTGAAGTTTTCTGTATGTGCATTACATTGAAGATGTCTCAGAAACACAGTTCCATAAAGGAATGCATCTTCTGAAAGGGCCGACCTCATTTCATTTTAAAATTAAGTATTTTTAAAACTATATCTAAGGGGAGGTTTTCCATATATTCATGTGGCAATGTATGTTACTGTATAATGAAAAATAAAGTTTAAGATTAAAATTAAATTTCACAGGTTTAAAACCTATCGGTATGCATTACGTATTACATTATTTGTCATCTTCAATTTAAATTTATTTATAGTATCTGGAAAAAAAAAATTAATAAAATGATTGGGGAGTAAACACCTTATGAAAAACATTTTCGGAATAATTTCTTGTTATATGGAACAGACTGTACTTCCAATTGATGACGCAAGTTTTAATTAAACCCACTTACTCCCCTCTCCCCCGTCTGCCGTCATATTGTCAACAGGCATCCTGTGGTCATTCAATGCTGAAATAATGTTTGTGCAATGAAAAAGGTCAATGTTGTACCAATGAAGTGTCGTCATAAAGGCTTAAACACTTTTCTACGCACTCAGCTCTTAAGGATTGTTATTAAATTCCTTCTACTAGCTAACACTCTACTGATATATATCTTGTACAAATTTTCAATCTTTAATAAAATACGTTTTTATTCATCCAATACATTTTTTTTAACCTGTAATGGATGAAAATTGATGTTAATACAGTTTTTCAAATATTTATTCAATAATTAAATTATAAAATTTGTTGGATCCAGCCGGATTCGAACTGAGAATCTTCATGTTTAGAATAGAGAAGTCTATCGCACCTTGACACTGCATCAGCTTTCCAATCATTACATATACATATACATATATATATATATATATCAAAGATGTATATGAATTACACCACCCCTCCTCTGATTCTCGTCGAAACCTCGGTGCACAACCTTAACTGTTGCTATGGTTACCACACAATATCATAAATAGTGATCTGGCGTTAATAAAATAATTGTTTTTTTTCTGTTGAGCTCAGTAAGAATTTACTTAATTTTTAAGTACAATGCTTGTTCTCTTTAGAAAAATATTTGTAACGGTTACAAGAATAATGTATTTAATTTGTGGTATTAACACAGATTATAACTTGTTTTAAAGATATTTCCAAAAACCTTTAAAACATTTAAACATCTATATTCACATTCTTCTGAGAGTCATGTTTGAAGGTAATATTAGGAAGGGTATCTCTGTCTAGGTTCCCTTGGAAAGAGCATCTGGATAAATCATGTGTTTAATTTGATTAAGCCAGGGTATTTATTTCATAAGGAGGACATGACAACGATTTCAAATCTAAACTTTAAAGAGAACGTACGCAGCGAAATATGCATTGTTACTATTATAAATATTATATAACTTGTATTACTCCTAATGAATTCATAAATAATTTCAATTGTTTTAACTTACGAAAGAGATTTCCAGTTGAATGTTTTTAAAACAATTGCAAACAACTAACAAAATTTGTTGCAACCACCAATGAACCAAGTTGCTTTCTTCATCGTATAAGAAAGAAAAGACTTACTAGTCAGAGCATGTAGAAAGCCACATTTCAACGAACCAAGTTGCTTTCTTCATCGTATAAGAAAGAAAAGACTTACTAGTCAGAGCATGTAGAAAGCCACATTTTAACGAACCAAGTTGCTTTCGTCAGCGTATAAGAACAAGAACGAAAAGACTTACCAGTCAGAGCATGTAGAAAGCCACATTTCAACGAACCAAGTTGCTTTCTTCAGCGTATAAGAACAAGAACGAAAAGACTTACTAGTCAGAGCATGTAGAAAGCCTCATTTCAACGAACCAAGTTGCTTTCTTCAGCGTATAAGAACAAGAACGAAAAGACTTACTAGTCAGAGCATGTAGAAAGCCACATTTCAACGAACCAAGTTGCTTTCTTCAGCGTATAAGAACAAGAACGAAAAGAATTACTAGTCAGAGCATGTAGAAAGCCACATTTCAACGAACCAAGTTGCTTTCTTCAGCGTATAAGAACAAGAACGAAAAGACTTACTAGTCAGAGCATGTAGAAAGCCACATTTCAACGAACCACGTGGCTTTCTTCAGCGTATAAGAACAAGAACGAAAAGAATTACTAGTCAGAGCATGTAGAAAGCCACATTTCAACGAACCACGTGGCTTTCTTCAGCGTATAAGAACAAGAACGAAAAGAATTACTAGTCAGAGCATGTAGAAAGCCACATTTCAACGAACCAAGTTGCTTTCTTCAGCGTATAAGAACAAGAACGAAAAGACTTACTAGTTAGAGCATGTAGAAAGCACCATTTCAACGAACCAAGTTGCTTTCTTCAGCGTATAAGAACAAGAACGAAAAGACTTACTAGTTAGAGCATGTAGAAAGCACCATTTCAACGAACAAAGTTGCTTTCGTCAGCGTATAAGAACAAGAACGAAAAAACTTACCAGTCAGAGCATGTAGAAAGCCTCATTTCAACGAACCAAGTTGCTTTCTTCAGCGTATAAGAACAAGAACGAAAATACTAACTAGTCAGAGCATGTAGAAAGCCACATTTCAACGAACCAAGTTGCTTTCTTCAGCGTATAAGAACAAGAACGAAAAGACTTACTAGTCAGAGCATGTAGAAAGCCACATTTCAACGAACCAAGTTGCTTTCTTCAGCGTATAAGAACAAGAACGAAAAGACTTACTAGTCAGAGCATGTAGAAAGCCACATTTCAACGAACCAAGTTGCTTTCTTCAGCGTATAAGAACAAGAACGAAAAGACTTACTAGTCAGAGCATGTAGAAAGCCACATTTCAACGAACCAAGTTGCTTTCTTCAGCGTATAAGAACAAGAACGAAAAGACTTACTAGTCAGAGCATGTAGAAAGCCACATTTCAACGAACCAAGTTGCTTTCTTCAGCGTATAAGAACAAGAACGAAAAGACTTACTAGTCAGAGCATGTAGAAAGCCACATTTCAACGAACCAAGTTGCTTTCTTCAGCGTATAAGAACAAGAACGAAAAGACTTACTAGTCAGAGCATGTAGAAAGCCACATTTCAACGAACCAAGTTGCTTTCTTCAGCGTATAAGAACAAGAACGAAAAGACTTACTAGTCAGAGCATGTAGAAAGCCACATTTCAACGAACCACGTGGCTTTCTTCAGCGTATAAGAACAAGAACGAAAAGACTTACTAGTCAGAGCATGTAGAAAGCCACATTTCAACGAACCAAGTTGCTTTCTTCAGCGTATAAGAACAAGAACGAAAAGACTTACTAGTCAGAGCATGTAGAAAGCCACATTTCAACGAACCAAGTTGCTTTCTTCAGCGTATAAGAACAAGAACGAAAAGACTTACTAGTCAGAGCATGTAGAAAGCCACATTTCAACGAACCAAGTTGCTTTCTTCAGCGTATAAGAACAAGAACGAAAAGACTTACTAGTCAGAGCATGTAGAAAGCCACATTTCAACGAACCAAGTTGCTTTCTTCAGCGTATAAGAACAAGAACGAAAAGACTTACTAGTCAGAGCATGTAGAAAGCCACATTTCAACGAACCAAGTTGCTTTCTTCAGCGTATAAGAACAAGAACGAAAAGACTTACTAGTCAGAGCATGTAGAAAGCCACATTTCAACGAACCAAGTTGCTTTCTTCAGCGTATAAGAACAAGAACGAAAAGACTTACTAGTCAGAGCATGTAGAAAGCCACATTTCAACGAACCACGTGGCTTTCTTCAGCGTATAAGAACAAGAACGAAAAGAATTACTAGTCAGAGCATGTAGAAAGCCACATTTCAACGAACCACGTGGCTTTCTTCAGCGTATAAGAACAAGAACGAAAAGAATTACTAGTCAGAGCATGTAGAAAGCCACATTTCAACGAACCAAGTTGCTTTCTTCAGCGTATAAGAACAAGAACGAAAAGACTTACTAGTTAGAGCATGTAGAAAGCACCATTTCAACGAACCAAGTTGCTTTCTTCAGCGTATAAGAACAAGAACGAAAAGACTTACTAGTTAGAGCATGTAGAAAGCACCATTTCAACGAACAAAGTTGCTTTCGTCAGCGTATAAGAACAAGAACGAAAAGACTTACCAGTCAGAGCATGTAGAAAGCCTCATTTCAACGAACCAAGTTGCTTTCTTCAGCGTATAAGAACAAGAACGAAAATACTAACTAGTCAGAGCATGTAGAAAGCCACATTTCAACGAACCAAGTTGCTTTCTTCAGCGTATAAGAACAAGAACGAAAAGACTTACTAGTCAGAGCATGTAGAAAGCCACATTTCAACGAACCAAGTTGCTTTCTTCAGCGTATAAGAACAAGAACGAAAAGACTTACTAGTCAGAGCATGTAGAAAGCCACATTTCAACGAACCAAGTTGCTTTCTTCAGCGTATAAGAACAAGAACGAAAAGACTTACTAGTCAGAGCATGTAGAAAGCCACATTTCAACGAACCAAGTTGCTTTCTTCAGCGTATAAGAACAAGAACGAAAAGACTTACTAGTCAGAGCATGTAGAAAGCCACATTTCAACGAACCAAGTTGCTTTCTTCAGCGTATAAGAACAAGAACGAAAAGACTTACTAGTCAGAGCATGTAGAAAGCCACATTTCAACGAACCAAGTTGCTTTCTTCAGCGTATAAGAACAAGAACGAAAAGACTTACTAGTCAGAGCATGTAGAAAGCCACATTTCAACGAACCAAGTTGCTTTCTTCAGCGTATAAGAACAAGAACGAAAAGACTTACTAGTCAGAGCATGTAGAAAGCCACATTTCAACGAACCAAGTTGCTTTCTTCAGCGTATAAGAACAAGAACGAAAAGACTTACTAGTCAGAGCATGTAGAAAGCCACATTTCAACGAACCAAGTTGCTTTCTTCAGCGTATAAGAACAAGAACGAAAAGACTTACTAGTCAGAGCATGTAGAAAGCCACATTTCAACGAACCACGTGGCTTTCTTCTGCGTATAAGAACAAGAACGAAAAGACTTACTAGTCAGAGCATGTAGAAAGCCACATTTCAACGAACCACGTGGCTTTCTTCTGCGTATAAGAACAAGAACGAAAAGACTTACTAGTCAGAGCATGTAGAAAGCCACATTTCAACGAACCACGTGGCTTTCTTCTGCGTATAAGAACAAGAACGAAAAGACTTACTAGTCAGAGCATGTAGAAAGCCACATTTCAACGAACCAAGTTGCTTTCTTCAGCGTATAAGAACAAGAACGAAAAGACTTACTAGTCAGAGCATGTAGAAAGCCACATTTTAACGAACCACGTGGCTTTCTTCAGCGTATAAGAACAAGAACGAAAAGACTTACTAGTCAGAGCATGTAGAAAGCCACATTTTAACGAACCACGTGGCTTTCTTCAGCGTATAAGAACAAGAACGAAAAGACTTACTAGTCAGAGCATGTAGAAAGCCACATTTTAACGAACCACGTGGCTTTCTTCAGCGTATAAGAACAAGAACGAAAAGACTTACTAATCAGAGAATGTAGAAAGCCACATTTCAACGAACCAAGTTGCTTTCTTCAGCGTATAAGAACAAGAACGAAAAGACTTACTAGTCAGAGCATGTAGAAAGCCACATTTCAACGAACCAAGTTGCTTTCTTCAGTGTATAAGAACAAGAAAGAAAAGACTTACTAGTCAGAGCATGTAGAAAGCCACATTTTAACGAACCAAGTTGCTTTCTTCAGCGTATAAGAACAAGAACGAAAAGACTTACTAGTCAGAGCATGTAGAAAGCTACATTTCAACGAACCAAGTTGCTTTCTTCAGTGTATAAGAACAAGAACGAAAAGACTTACCAGTCAGAGCATGTAGAAAGCCACATTTTAACGAACCAAGTTGCTTTCTTCAGCGTATAAGAACAAGAACGAAAAGACTTACTAGTCAGAGCATGTAGAAAGCCACATTTCAACGAACCAAGTTGCTTTCTTCAGTGTATAAGAACAAGAACGAAAAGACTTACCAGTCAGAGCATGTAGAAAGCCACATTTTAACGAACCAAGTTGCTTTCTTCAGCGTATAAGAACAAGAACGAAAAGACTTACTAGTCAGAGCATGTAGAAATCCACATTTCAACGAACCAAGTTGCTTTCTTCAGCGTATAAGAACAAGAACGAAAAGACTTACTAGTCAGAGCATGTAGAAAGCCTCATTTCAACGAACCAAGTTGCTTTCTTCAGCGTATAAGAACAAGAACGAAAAGACTTACTAGTCAGAGCATGTAGAAAGCCACATTTCATCGAACCCAGGTGCTTTCTTCAGCGTATAAGAACAAGAACGAAAAGACTTACCAGTCAGAGCATGTAGAAAGCCACATTTTAACGAACCAAGTTGCTTTCTTCAGCGTATAAGAACAAGAACGAAAAGACTTACTAGTCAGAGCATGTAGAAAGCCACATTTCATCGAACCCAGGTGCTTTCTTCAGCGTATAAGAACAAGAACGAAAAGACTTACCAGTCAGAGCATGTAGAAAGCCACATTTTAACGAACCAAGTTGCTTTCTTCAGCGTATAAGAACAAGAACGAAAAGACTTACTAGTCAGAGCATGTAGAAAGCTACATTTTAACGAACCAAGTTGCTTTCTTCAGCGTATAAGAACAAGAACGAAAAGACTTACTAGTCAGAGCATGTAGAAAGCCACATTTTAACGAACCAAGTTGCTTTCTTCAGCGTATAAGAACAAGAACGAAAAGACTTACTAGTCAGAGCATGTAGAAAGCCACATTTCAACGAACCAAGTTGCTTTCTTCAGCGTATAAGAACAAGAACGAAAAGACTTACTAGTCAGAGCATGTAGAAAGCCTCATTTCAACGAACCAAGTTGCTTTCTTCAGCGTATAAGAACAAGAACGAAAAGACTTACTAGTCAGAGCATGTAGAAAGCCACATTTCAACGAACCAAGTTGCTTTCTTCAGCGTATAAGAACAAGAACGAAAAGACTTACCAGTCAGAGCATGTAGAAAGCCTCATTTCAACGAACCAAGTTGCTTTCTTCAGCGTATAAGAACAAGAACGAAAAGACTTACTAGTCAGAGCATGTAGAAAGCCACATTTCAACGAACCAAGTTGCTTTCTTCAGCGTATAAGAACAAGAACGAAAAGACTTACTAGTCAGAGCATGTAGAAAGCCTCATTTCAACGAACCAAGTTGCTTTCTTCAGCGTATAAGAACAAGAACGAAAAGACTTACTAGTCAGAGCATGTAGAAAGCCTCATTTCAACGAACCAAGTTGCTTTCTTCAGCGTATAAGAACAAGAACGAAAAGACTTACTAGTCAGAGCATGTAGAAAGCCTCATTTTAACGAACCAAGTTGCTTTCTTCAGCGTATAAGAACAAGAACGAAAAGACTTACTAGTCAGAGCATGTAGAAAGCCACATTTTAACGAACCAAGTTGCTTTCTTCAGCGTATAAGAACAAGAACGAAAAGACTTACTAGTCAGAGCATGTAGAAAGCCACATTTCAACGAAAAAAGTTGCTTTCTTCAGCGTATAAGAACAAGAACGAAAAGACTTACTAGTCAGAGCATGTAGAAAGCCACATTTCAACGAACCAAGTTGCTTTCTTCAGCGTATAAGAACAAGAACGAAAAGACTTACTAGTCAGAGCATGTAGAAAGCCACATTTCAACGAACCAAGTTGCTTTCTTCAGCGTATAAGAACAAGAACGAAAAGACTTACTAGTCAGAGCATGTAGAAAGCCACATTTTAACGAACCAAGTTGCTTTCTTCAGCGTATAAGAACAAGAACGAAAAGACTTACTAGTCAGAGCATGTAGAAAGCCACATTTCAACGAACCAAGTTGCTTTCTTCAGCGTATAAGAACAAGAACGAAAAGACTTACTAGTCAGAGCATGTAGAAAGCCTCATTTCAACGAACCAAGTTGCTTTCTTCAGCGTATAAGAACAAGAACGAAAAGACTTACTAGTCAGAGCATGTAGAAAGCCCCATTTCATCGAACCCAGGTGCTTTCTTCAGCGTATAAGAACAAGAACGAAAAATACTTACTAGTCAGAGCATGTAGAAAGCCCCATTTCAACGACCCAGGTGCTTTCTTCAGTGTATAAGAACAAGAACGAAAAAGACTTACTAATCAGAGAATGTAGAAAGCCTCATTTCAACGAACCAAGTGGCTTTCTTCAGCGTATAAGATGAAGAACGAAAAGACTTACTAGTCAGAGCATGTAGACTGTTGGTAGACAAGCACTTTTCAAAGAGCCAGGCTGGCTTCTTCAGTGATAACCACGCACTTATGAATTTTATATGCTGTGAGTAATAAGTTATAAGTGAAATGTTTTGTTCTTGTTTTTATTCAAAAAGATGTCCCCATGTCGGAAAAACGTTCATTCGATTTTATTATTTCACAATAATTATTTTAATAATTAGAATATCCATATCCCTCTGGTTGACAGGTTAGTCGTATTTGAGGACTCCAATAGAATTTACCTTATCTAAAGATGAAATTTATTTTTCTTAGACTCTACACAAATGGTTAGAGCCTACGCTTCCCCCGCCATTAATTTGTTTTTGCTTTTCTGTTGAAGCATGAGTTTTATCTTAAATATGTATCTTTTCTATTATATATGTAACTCATGCTGCGATTGCGTTTCATCATATTTGTATATTCATCCTGCTTGATTTGCACATCACGGGACTTGGATAAATCTTTAGAAATCTTTAAAAATATTTTGTCGAGTCAATATTAGGATTACAATTTCAGGGAAAATGTTTTGTGATGTTTTCCGGCTGAGATGGATAAAAATCACACGTACACAGATATATTATTATTTATTTTCTTTGTACAGTTTATACATATCTACGGAAAAACGTACATACCACACATTATTGAAGAATATAAAAACGTGAAAATGAAGAATATTTTGTAATCATTTATCACAAATATCTTAGTATTGTCGTGTTTTTGAGGTGAATATTTATTTTGGCTGGGTATAAATGTTTTGTACAGGAGTAAAATCACGTCATCGCTTACGTCACAGGTTTTCTCGATAAATTATTTTAGCTTTAAATTATAAATACAACGGCAAATTTCACACAACAGCTGATTTCATGAATGTTACAGGTTAGTTGTAGAACAGCTGTTTTACAATCGATTATGTTACTTTATTTATTGTACATTATTAAGTTAAAATGTAACTAGTAAATATTTTTATCAGTTTATAAATATATTAATTTATTTATACTTCGATAAATCTTTCTATAATTAATTCAATACAATAATTTTGTTTTTTGTTTTTTTTTTGTTTATCCAACGCCTGCCCTTGGTAACTCGACCATTTGGCATCATGCAGACCAGTAGAGCTCGGAGAGTCTGGTATTCAATACAATAATAGAGAGTTTATATTTTTATCCCAATTTTTTAAATAAAATCGTTCTTCAATTCATTATCTTTAATCTTAAAATTCATTAAATACAATTAGTATTCAGTAAATATTTAACATCTAACATAGGTTTACAATAACCGCATTATTTTATTATCAACTGCATTAAATACATTCTTGAAACGAATTGTTTACTATTCTTGCAGTTCCAATGACTATATTTTAAAACATTTTTACAATATAGAATATATTATGCGAAATACTGTATAACGGAATATTTGTAATATAGCTTCAATAATTTCCTTGTTAAGGTGTAAACAAGTTGAGAAAAAGAAGATTAGAGTGAATTCACGACAAAAATAGAGTCTTAGACTTGTTTTAAAGTCTAAGTAGTAGAAGAGAGAACGTTTGAAGACGGGAACCAGTATTTTCATGAGTGAGGTGACAAATTGAATGATGTAATTACCGATAAGCAATTGTATGTGTCATACAGGCGGAAAGAAAGGTACCTGAAAACGTTTCCAATTTGTTCTGATCCTCAACTTAATTACTCCCGGCCTTTATTAGAGTATGGAATCAAAATAAATGTGATGACTGCTAAAAGCTTATTGGTAATTCTACTTATAGCATTTTTGCCAGTTATTCTAAAATATTCCGAATATTTTGTAAAATCACAGACTTTCATTCAGATGTCCAACGGCAACTATAATTATTGTTTAGGCTATGATTTTGTTCTAGCGTCACTAAAATTAGAGGTCTGAAATTTATGATAACTGTCACAGAGAGAAGTCAAAGTCGATAACGTACGAAATGCAGGATCTTTAGGTAATACGTAACACTTGAGTTTGCTAGCTGTATGATCGCACGCACGCCTACCTATGGAGAAATGCAGGATCTTTAGATAATACGTAACACTTGAGTTTGCTAGCTGTATGATCGCACTCAGCCTACCCAGGTCGGGTCCATTCTGTTTACGGTTCTCAGTAAGACGTTTAATGACATGTCATCTAAATTGCTCTTCCTCTCGCACCACTCACACAAACACACACACACACACACACACACACACACTCCAATAAATTAAAAGATCTTTTGATAAGGGTAAAATCCATTTAAGATAGTTTTTCTAATTAATAATAACTTAGATTCAGTTTTTAAATAGATTATAAAAAATACACTTATATAAATTTTCTCGTCACAAAGTTATAGCGTTGAATAAAGCGATTACCTGCGCTGGATGACATTTTACCATTTTGAATGTCAGTCCTGTTTATAGAGGGCAAAGGCAGGCGACAGACCTTACGCAACTTAAAGGGCATTCTTTACATATCTTGGTAACATTGGTCATTGCCAAGCTAAACTGCTGCCTAAGCCGTTGACTGTTATGAATATTTGAATGTACGAATATATTAAAATCGAGCTCAGTGTAATAGCGCCTAAATGACATTTAGCCAGTCTAGAGCCTAAATGTGTAATTGACAAAGTGTAGCGGAAGTCAGTTTATTTTAAAGTATGTATATATATGACACGCACGCACACGCACACACACAAAATATAATA
Organism: Prosapia bicincta; assembly: GCA_036971475.1. Classification (NCBI taxonomy): domain Eukaryota; kingdom Metazoa; phylum Arthropoda; class Insecta; order Hemiptera; family Cercopidae; genus Prosapia; species Prosapia bicincta. The sequence continues at coordinate 155,570,928 of JBAIZL010000001.1, read as the reverse complement.
TAATATATGATTATATATAATATAATAGACTATATACGGTTGTGCTGTTTATAGCATCAGGACACTATATTCACTAGATTTATTATGAAATCGAGACAATAGAAGAATTTTCATTTAACGTAATTAATTCAGGAAGCAAAACAAAATAACTTTTATAACATTTTAAAATGAAAAAGTAGATAACTGATGGAAGATTTATAGAACTGCGTCTGTATGAAGAATGAGTGCTCTATTTTGTGTAGGGATTAATTCTCCGAACAAAGATTTTCCAGTTTAACAAGAAGATAGATATATCTTCAAGCAAGTTTATTTTACACAAATACGGAATTATGTACATTTCCTAATGTATTATTGTACAGTTCTTATAATATAAACAGACGTATTATAAGGTAAAAGCAAAAACTGTAAACGTTAGGGTTCCTGCTTTTAAACTAATAGACTATAATGTTTTCCTGCTTGCAAGTTGCGATATTCTGGCTGGGGGACAATACCTGGAACAGGTACGTTTAATTTATCTAAACAAAAATAACTGAATTAATTAACCGGTCTTTTATAATTTAATTAATGTTTAAAAGACATCACCGAGAGTATATGTTACTTTATGTTGATTTAAATTACTTTAATATAATTCTTAAAGCATTATACATAATAAATAAAACTGATTTTAAAATTCAATAAAAAACGAATTTTAAAAACCTATTGCTATAAATGTTTATGAACTTGTTTGTCACAAAGTTATTGGCGTGTTATGAATTTTTAAGTGCTGAAGAAAACTTTTCACAATTTTAAAGTTTTAACTTTTTCAAAATGTCAGACAGTTATTTAACTAGAAACTGACCGACTTGTGAGTCATGCAAGCTCTCATAGGCTTAACCTCACCTTAACCTACTTCCCGATCATTCCGTGACTGGATCTAAAAATCGGAGAAGATAAAGAAAGCGTGAAGTTTTCTATAAATATAGTTACACGGTTCCAGTGATTATGAACAGAGACAACTGAACGTCTCTCGACAAGTTGACTGGTACAGCTGACTCGTACAGCTGACTGGTATAGCTGACTCGTATAGCTAACTCGTATAGCTGACTCGTACAGCTGACTGGTACAGCTTACTCGTACAACTGACTGGTACCGCTGACTCATATAGCTAACTCGTATAGCTGACTCGTACAGCTGACTGGTACAGCTTACTCGTACAGCTGACTGGTACCGCTGATTCATATAGCTAACTCGTATAGCTGACTCGTACAGCTGACTGGTACAGCTTACTCGTACAGCTGACTGGTACCGCTGACTCATATAGCTAACTCGTATAGCTGACTCGTACAGCTGACTGGTACCGCTGACTGGTACAGTTGGCTGGTACAGCTGACTCGTACAGGTAAATCGTTTTTCAGTTGGAAGAAAAATAAGTACTGTCACAATATTAAGTCGTATTTGGAGATATATAATGATGAAATGTATAGTAACTTTCGCTTTAGAGGTTCAGTACCTGCAACATTTTGAAACTGTAATGCCTATTTCTCGATTGTATTCCACGATGGTACAAGTACCAGGGTAGAACTAAATGCTAGCCACTTTATACAACCAACGAACAATATCGATACTCGGCGATGTCGGTAATATACTTCTGAATTCAAACAAATAGAGCCGACAAACAGACGTACCGACAAAAGCCTATAACAACGTTGACATTATCAACGGTATACAGTACTCGGTTCTGCCTGAAGCAACTAGCCATTGTCAACGGTATACAGTACTCGGTTCTGCCTGAAGCAACTAGCCATTGTCAACGGTATACAGTACTCGGTTCTGCCTGAAGCAACTAGCCATTGTCAACGGTATACAGTACTCGGTTCTGCCTGAAGCAACTAGCCATTGTCAACGGTATACAGTACTCGGTTCTGCCTGAAGCAACTAGCCATTGTCAACGGTATACAGTACTCGGTTCTGCCTGAAGCAACTAGCCATTGTCAACGGTATACAGTACTCGGTTCTGCCTGAAGCAACTAGCCATTGTCAACGGTATACAGTACTCGGTTCTGCCTGAAGCAACTAGCCATTGTCAACGGTATACAGTACTCGGTTCTGCCTGAAGCAACTAGCCATTGTCAACGGTATACAGTACTCGGTTCTGCCTGAAGCAACTAGCCATTGTCAACGGTATACAGTACTCGGTTCTGCCTGAAGCAACTAGCCATTGTCAACGGTATACAGTACTCGGTTCTGCCTGAAGCAACTAGCCATTGTGTAACCTTTACATTACATTTATAGGTCAAACCAAGATCAAAATAGTAACAGTAAATAATTTCAAACTTTAACTCAGGCTAAATTATCTGCAGGATGCAGAAGTGGAGAATGGACCTCTCGATGACAAACTGTAGATTATGTGGCGCCTGTATGTTACCTTTCATCTTTTTTAAGCGCTTAGAACAGTTTTCCGTTGTTCCTTTGTAACGCATCAAGAATATTTTAAAATCAATAAAACAAAGATCTTTATTGTAATTCGACAAAAGATAATTTATTTAGTTCAAAACGAAGTCGGTGGTATTTCAGTACTCTTTTCACTATAAATCAGTGTAATTTACAGTTGTAAAGCTACTTGACCAATACACATGCTTTATGTCATCATCAGCCCAATTCTGTCTTTAAAAATGATATTGTTCAACAAGGCGTGGAGTGAGGGTGGGATTTGGCCAAACGTGACAAGTCCACTTGGCTTGCAAAGTGTCCAGACAAACTGGCAAAAGAGGCTAGAAGTGCACTATTAACAATGAAAGTATCCTCAATGTGACCCAATTGGATATAAATGCCGTGACCAAATCTATACCAGACAGAATTCAATTCCGGCGAAACGACAGTCTGTAACAACAATGAGGATCGAACCGTAATAAAAGCCATAGCCAGACTAAGAACTGGCCATCATAGACGAATGGACCATCAACAGAATGGGCAAGAAAATCTAGTGAAACTTCCCAAGCTATTCGGCCATCTTTCCTGACTTATTCAGCCTTATACTCAGAAGTGAATTCATACAAAGCCATCATGAAAATACAAATCTGTTCTACCTGTACTCTGCATTTCCCTTAGAATATAAAATTTATAATCTTTTTAGGAATAAGCAATACCAAGAGCACAGTGGTACAATAAATTACAATGAAAATATTGGAAAGAACCCCAATACCACAAAATAGTTACCATACCATAGTTACTTAAAATAAAACCCTTATGTACATTTCGATGACTATGTCATCATCATCAGAGTGTATTATTATAAATTTACAATCTAGAAAACAAGAAGTTACATCACTCTAGTTTGTAACTTCTTGTTTGCTAGATTGTAATTTTGTAATAAGACCTTCTGATGATGATGACATAGTCATCAAAATGTACATAAGGTTTTAATCTTAAGTAACTTGTTTTATTTGTTACTTTTGATTATTTTTGTTGTATTGGGGTTCTTTCAATATTTTCATTGTAATTTCCCGGAATAGTTTGAAGAGACATTATGAAAAGTTTGAAATAAGATTTTTTGTTAAATAAAATTCAACTATTAAGGTAATGGGATGAAATATATACAAGTTTATAATCCACGTTAGTTTTAGCTTTAGACCATAAAATTATATATAATGTTTCTAACTCTTAACAAAATAAAACGTTTTTAATAAAAAAAAATGCAAATAACCAAATAAAAAATGCAAGTTTACACCAAACAAAACAAAAACAGTAATTTGGTCTGTATTCCATTTTATCAACAGTGTTGCCAACATTAGTGTAAATATGTCAGCTGCAGCTTGTGTAAGCAACATGCCTGCACATTATCTAAGAGTTCGAAGGTTGTTAAAAGGTTATCTCCAACCGACTGTTTGCTCTGAATCTTGCCATGATTGAACACAGTAGAAATTCTATATAAAGAGAAAATTACGATAGTTTTAAGGTAATCAAAATAGCAATTTTTGAAAAATAGAGGTTTTTAGTTGACTAAAATAATTTTTTACAATAAATTGTAACAGTTCATTTATGTTCAACTATTTTTATTAAATAAAAAAAACCTTGTTTTTAAACTTCCGTAATTACCTTGTGTATATGGAAGTTTAAAAATTTGATATATGCTCAACGCTCAACAGAAATATTCGTTTACTTTTACAAAGAAATATATATATATATATATATATATATATATATATATATATATATATACATATACAAGTATGTATATATATATGTATGTATATATATATATATATATATATATATATATATATATATATATATATACATACATATATATATACATACTTGTATATGTATATATATATATATATATATATATATATATATATATATACATATACAAGTATGTATATATATATGTATGTATATATATATATATATATATATATATATATATATATATACATACATATATATATATATATATATATATATATATATATATATATATATATATATATGTATATATATATATGTGTGTGTGTGTATGTATTTCTGCTAAATCTTATATGCATAAAGTGCGATTCTTAAATCGATATAGTCTACTCCTGGTCCTAACCATTGAAACAATACGAAATTGAAGCGCAATTAAAAAGCAAGACTTGAAGTAAATTTCCTTTATAAAAATAATAGCTTTTCAGAAAACACAATAATCATAATAATTTAAGGATATTAAACTTTTTTCAAACGTTATAAAATTTATAATTAACAATCTCTGAAAAATGTTTTTACAAATAGCAAAAAAAAATTGGGTTATTATTCCCTTCTATGTAATCGATGTAGGCAAAATAACTTATATCTGGAAGTGGAGAAAGTCTTCAGGAACAATTTTTTTTTAAACTTAGTCCCGCGCCTCAAAAACTTGAAATTTTGAAAAAAAGAAAACATATTTTTGAACACATGTAAAACGTTTTAAAACGTTTATTTTATAAAAGAGAACTTCATGTTATATTACATAGAAATATCGTTACAAAGTATCCAACTAAGATATATTTAGTTTTAAAAAAAAGTCGACCAATGCAGAGGTAAATAGTTGAAAGCTTTAAACACGGCTTCTTTGTTCAATGCAGCGACGCAAATACTTGCACCAAAGTAGAGGTTACTATACTTGCCAACAAGTTGGCATCTTAACAGACTTCATGTTATTATTTTCTTATAGAAAAATCTATTTCAACTAGACACTTTGTAGCTATATTCTAATGTAGTTTATATTGTGCTCTGTTTTATAAGAAAAAGGATTTTAAAATGTTTTGGGTGTATTGTAAAGGAAAATTATTTAAAATTGTTGGGTCTCCGTGTTTTTATCTTCTATGTACCTGAAGATGTTTGGCATCCCCGGGTAGAATTTATTTTACCAATATAGGTTACATCTAAAAAGGAATTAAATACCAAAATCAGTTTCAATATACCAGTTTACAATCTTAAAGTAAAAGATTACTCTCCTACGGTTTTCAAGCCAAAATCACGTGTTACACTCTGCCTGATGGATTTGTGTTTAAGCGTTACTAGTTTACACATAAGGAAATAAAATTGCTCATCTAACCTAACTTCTTACCTCTTCGCTTCCTTCTCCTCCGGCGCTTTGTAAACACATTATTATTGCTCTCCCCCTCAGTGTCTATAGTATGTCCTGAGGAGAATTCTATAAACTTCATTATCACACACATGAACACGATCAACATGGCCTTCTTTGGCCAATTGGAAAACATTTATATTACAAAAGATTCTGTCTGTCTTCACTGTAACACAATTTACACTATACTGACATCTCTAGTCTTATCACTTTTATGAGTCACTGATAATACAATCGCGCTCTACTGGTCGTTAACTCGGCAGCACTAGAAACAGCGTTTAATTACATAGGCTTGCACATCAAGCCACTCTGCCTTATATTTTATTAAGGAATATGCAATTCCCTATAATACTATATTTAGTTTTATAATTAACATGCATGGTTCCCAGGATTCAGCCCAAAAAATGTGTGGATTTTTACAATATAAAAAATTCTTTTAAGAATAGAATTATAGTCTAAAAGGTGGTAATATCTTACAACAAGACTTAATGGTTGTACGACTCTACAGCTTGTTATTACTGTACCATTTAATCGTACCACTACGATTTCTTTTTTTTTATAAAACGAAAGAAACTTTTTAAAATTTTCTTTTAAAGAAAGTTCATTCTAATAATCTTTCTTAAACTTTTTAAACATATCTCTTTAAATTTGTATGGATACAGAATACAACATTGTACGTGCAATAAAACTAGTTATCTAATGTACCGGACTAGTTATCTAATGTACCGGACGAGTTATCTAATGTACTGGACTAGTTATCTAATGTACCGGACTAGTTATCTAATGTACTGGACTAGTTATCTAATGTATCGGACTAGTTAGCTAATGTACTGGATTAGTTATCTAATGTACCGGACTAGTTATCTAATGTACCGGATTAGTTATCTAATGTACTGGACTAGTTATCTAATGTACTGGACTAGTTATCTAATGTACCGGACTAGTTATCTAATGTACCGGACTAGTTATCTAATGTACCGGACTAGTTATCTAATGTACCGGACTAGTTAGCTAATGTACCGGATTAGTTATCTAATGTACTGGACTAGTTATCTAATGTACTGGACTAGTTATCTAATGTACCGGACTAGTTAGCTAATGTACCGGATTAGTTATCTAATGTACTGGACTAGTTATCTAATGTACCGGACTAGTTATCTAATGTACCGGACTAGTTATCTAATGTACCGGACTAGTTATCTAATGTACTGGACTAGTTACCTAATGTACTGGACTAGTTATCTAATGCACTGGACTAGTTATCTAATGCACTGGACTAGTTATCTAATGTACTGGACTAGTTATCTAATGTACTGGACTAGTTATCTAATGTACTGGACTAGTTATCTAATGTACTGGACTAGTTATCTAATGTATCGGACTAGTTATCTAATGTATCGGACTAGTTATCTAATGTACCGGACTAGTTATCTAATGTACTGGACTAGTTATCTAATGTACTGGACTAGTTATCTAATGTACCGGACTAGTTAGCTAATGTACCGGATTAGTTATCTAATGTACTGGACTAGTTATCTAATGCACCGGACTAGTTATCTAATGTACCGGACTAGTTATCTAATGTACCGGACTAGTTATCTAATGTACCGGACTAGTTATCTAATGTACCGGACTAGTTAGCTAATGTACCGGATTAGTTATCTAATGTACTGGACTAGTTATCTAATGTACTGGACTAGTTATCTAATGTACCGGACTAGTTAGCTAATGTACCGGATTAGTTATCTAATGTACTGGACTAGTTATCTAATGTACCGGACTAGTTATCTAATGTACCGGACTAGTTATCTAATGTACCGGACTAGTTATCTAATGTACCGGACTAGTTATCTAATGTACCGGATTAGTTAGCTAATGTACCGGACTAGTTATCTAATGTACCGGACTAGTTATCTAATGTACCGGACTAGTTATCTAATGTACTGGACTAGTTATCTAATGTACCGGATTAGTTAGCTAATGTACTGGACTAGTTATCTAATGTATCGGACTAGTTATCTAATGTACCGGACTAGTTATCTAATGTACTGGACTAGTTATCTAATGTACCGGACTAGTTAGCTAATGTACCGGATTAGTTATCTAATGTACTGGACTAGTTATCTAATGTACTGGACTAGTTATCTAATGTACCGGACTAGTTAGCTAATGTACCGGATTAGTTATCTAATGTACTGGACTAGTTATCTAATGTACCGGACTAGTTATCTAATGTACCGGACTAGTTAGCTAATGTACCGGACTAGTTATCTAATGTACCGGATTAGTTATCTAATGTACTGGACTAGTTATCTAATGTACTGGACTAGTTATCTAATGTACCGGACTAGTTAGCTAATGTACCGGATTAGTTATCTAATGTACTGGACTAGTTATCTAATGTACTGGACTAGTTATCTAATGTACCGGACTAGTTATCTAATGTACCGGACTAGTTATCTAATGTACTGGACTAGTTAGCTAATGTACCGGACTAGTTAGCTAATGTACCGGATTAGTTATCTAATGTACTGGACTAGTTATCTAATGTACCGGACTAGTTATCTAATGTACCGGACTAGTTAGCTAATGTACCGGACTAGTTAGCTAATGTACCGGATTAGTTATCTAATGTACTGGACTAGTTATCTAATGTACTGGACTAGTTATCTAATGTACCGGACTAGTTAGCTAATGTACCGGATTAGTTATCTAATGTACTGGACTAGTTATCTAATGTACTGGACTAGTTATCTAATGTACCGGACTAGTTATCTAATGTACCGGACTAGTTATCTAAT
>JBAIZL010000001.1:155500043-155557543 GCA_036971475.1 Prosapia bicincta | reverse complement strand
TACCAATAACGTGAAACCTTATCCTTAGTTAACCACTTAACAAAAAGTAACCTTCACTATAAATAACCGCGGGAAAGATTCTAGGCCGCCTAATGATACTTAATCCAGTCATATACCAAAGCCTGTTCAACAGCTAACTAAAACACTTCACCACAATTCATTTCACATAATTAACTTTAGCGACTAACTATAAAACGTTAATTCTTGTTGTTATTTTTACAGTTTACAGTTTACACTCCGACAAAAAATGGCGGTGAAAACAACATGGCCGCTGCCACTGATCACGTCACGCTACGGAATGAGTGGATACAGCAAGCTGTGGCAGCAGCAGCGGCGGTTCTGTTAGACTAGGTTATAAATAGATTCAGAGGGGTCGAGTTGGACTTTATACACAGACATCTTTGTGTAAATAGGCTTAGAGATGAAAAGGTCTAGGTTTGTTAGATTTAATAGGACTATGAGTCACCCAGTATAGTTCTTTTCGTCAGTCTGGGAGGCTTTTGAGGCCAGAAAAGCACAACAATTATGAACGAAATTATTCATTATGAATTTGTGGAGAACTTATTTTTAAAGTTATCTTCTAAATAGGACCAATATTACAGTATATTAATACGATCTACTGTTTAATTCAGTTACACAGGAAAATTGCAAATTAGGTTTCGAAATGATTTCACTACCAGCAACACAACAAATAAATTTAACACTTGCACATATTATAAATCATTTATTGTATGATTACAATCATAAACCACAAACTTGTTGTGGTGCAAACTTCAAAGTTTTGTGTACAATAAGCAGGCGCGTATCCAGCGACTTGCTTTGGGGGGGGGGGCGATCGATGCATTATATATATATATATATATATATATATATATATAAATAAATAATATGTGTGTGTGCGCGCGCGAGCGCGTGCGTGTATGTAAAAACATAGAACAGAAAAAGTTCTTCCTACGCTTGCGTTAGAAATCGGTAACGTGATAAAGATTCGTAGCAAATTAGACTTGTTAATAAATAATTATTCCAGAATTGATAACACTTATGGCTAGAGAATATTATTAATTTCATAATAAGCTATTATTATAAAACTGGTTTATTAATTAATATAAGTAGTTATTCTTCCAACACGAACAATTCCGTAGTCAACTGCGAATATTACGCTTGCAAAATTACGTATTGAAAATCATATGTTCGAGACTAAGCTTCACTAGCGCTATCTGTTGTTAAAACGTTTAGACGTTTACGAGGGTATGCCGAGGAAACGTGTCACATTTTCATATTAAAAATTAAAATTTTATTTTTTATTTACAATAAAAGACGAATTAACTTAAGTAATAGTCTAATTTAATAGAAAGTCCTAATTTAATAATATATTGTCGATTTTTAACCCAAAGTTCTTGAGGGTTGGGGGGGGGGCGATCGCCTCCCCTTGGATACGCGCCTGAATAAGCTAGTCATAAAATATATTATCAATATTGGAAAATTATTTTTTACTTTTTATTAAGTAAAAGTTATATATTCGTGTTCCTTTTGTTGATGTCGGGTCTTTTTTAAAATGTTTTCGTTTTCATGATCTTTAATGCCTGTCTATATTATAAACGAGCTTCGTTTCATACCGTTGATTAGGTTAGCAATATTATGTAGGCAAAATAATGTCAATTTTTTTTATTAATTATGTTGTTATATTAAAAATTTCTACTCGTTTTAGACTAAATTTTTTCTATATTATTTTTATAGAATACTACATAAAATAAATAAGATGCGATTGTTTAATTTGCTTATAAGTTATTTTATAGATCATAATCCTTATTAGAATAAAGGATTAATAAGGATTTTTTCAATCAAGGTTAAAATAGCGTAACTTATTGTTGTCTCCAAATCGGACGGATTGGGATGTGGGACCACTGAGGGGTTCCCCCTTTCATTGGCAAGCAAAATCACTTCTATCGGTTCAATACAGTACTGTACTTCCAAACTTATCGTGAAAGAAACATAAAAAACATACGGGTTGAATATAAAACGTCATCATTTTTTGAACTCGGTTAAAAATATTCTTAAAAATATGTTTATTTCTTTTAGTTTATACTTTAAATTGACCTGTTTCATATTGTATTTCATAATTATTTCAGGCTGTCGTAAAAAATTCAAATATTGTAGTTTTCGTATAAAAATAACAAAATAGACAAAATTTATATAAAACAAAAAACAGGTTTTCTTAAAAAACGAGTTCACATTAAACGTAAAGTTGTTAATAAATTGGCCCACTTCTGTAAAAACCTTCAATCTACGTAACTTCGTCTGGTTTTGAATGCATATTCGAGACATAAAACTATTTAAGAACTCCTAAATAGTTGAGGTATAACAAAAGTTCTGAGTAACTTTCACAGACGTCTCGTAGACTCTATATTTCTTCGTAGAATTGTAGTTAGTAGGGTCTAATAATAAAATTGAAAATTTTGCTTTTAAAACCGTATTATTTTAAATCGATTTCCCAAATAAATACTATTTTGTACGAGTATATGTAAGCTACTTGAATTTAAAGCTTATTAGGAACTCTTAAAATATGGAATTTTGTAAATTAATGTCTAGCTACTCAAACGAGTCACAATATCGTAAAATAGCATTTCATTTCCAAAATATTGCTTAATGAATAACTCCCAATCTCTTCGTAATGTCTTCCTTTCCAGGAAAGAGTTTCTGGCTGCCCACTGAAATTTTTATTATTTTTTTTACAAGATCATTTAAATAAGTCTCGTCATATAGCAAGAGACACGGCCAGCCGATTCGCAATGGCCTAATTGTCATTAGACTGTTGGGGGGGGGGGGGCTCGCTGACTCATTGTCTGTCGAACCAAGAGTCCTGCACCGTGCCTAGATGCGAGAGAGGGGAAGGCAGATGTTTGGCCTTCCCCCTCCACTATTAGGCGAACTCCCCTCGTACTCATCTCAAGTCTGTTGTGAGTCTTAAAATGAAATGATATGAAAATGGAAGATTTGTTAAGACCTTACCCACATTTTGAATATAATAATAATAATAACAGTTATAATAATAATAGTAATAAATACAAATTTTCATTTGGAGGTAATGACCAAATAGGAAACATGTTTTATAACAGTAGTGAGAACTGCTGCATAAAAAGTAAATAATGAATTCCTATGTATTTTATAAAAAGACCATTGTTTTTATTTATATACGAAAACTAAACAATAATAAAATTACAATAAAACTGTTTACAATAATACAATTATCACAAACTTTACTCAAACATCACTAATAGGCCTACATAACATTTTGATAAGTAACTAACATAACTAAACTTAATTAACCAATTTTATTCTAGTTCATAGTCTTTTATTGCAATAAACTCTTTAGATTGTGTATTTATGGATGATGATGACGTGGTAATCGAAAAGTACATAAGGGTAGTCTTGGTAATTTTATGTATTAGTTATGTTTCTTCAATGCTTGTCGTGTTGGGATTATTGTCAACAGATTTATTGCATTATTTTTACTGTGCTCATTTTCTTGTACTATATAATAAAATCGTTTAAAAATCACTTTGAATGCGTAGGCTATATATTTTCATCCTTCGCGAACTCGCGCAAGACTCAGCGATGTTGACGTCTATTCTTAGCTGAGACAGAGAGGGGGGCCATTAGCACTTCCTGTTTCTCTATTCCAGCTCCTGGAAAAGTGGAGAACTCACAAAACAGAAATTAGTTTTATTTAGCTGGAATTCAATTAATAAGACTGATGTTTTATAGCTGTGTGTTTTAAATCGCCTTTTTCAGTTACCTTTATATATTTTTTAAAAATTTACATCTGTATTCTACAACTGTGACAGAAATGAGATTGAAATGTTGGTTATGTTATATTGTTGACAAAAAGTGTATTGTTGACCGTAACAATGGTTAATCTCAACAATAAAACACTTATGAAGTGATTCTCTCCTAGTATAGCCTATGTCCAAAATAACTGTATGACAGTTTTTAGCTAGATCGTTCTAGTGTTTGCCAAATGAGTAGATACGTTACCGTTTATTCGCCGCTTATGTGTGACAAACAGGAAAATAAATAAATAATGAAAAAAAGATTATCATACCGATACCACGTAACGTGGAATAATTTTCGTGCACCAAACTCTAAACCAGATTTTTTATTAAATTTTTAAAAAAACAAGCTTTTTGGTCATGTATACCCATTAGAAAAAATATAGTTAGTCTATGTGCTATTTCACGTAACAGTTTAAATAATACGTTGCAAATAATAATTTATTATAAAACGCGTGCTATTTTTTTATAACAATAAAAACTTTTGGGAGCTTAAAATTGTTTACTTTTTCATTTCGTCATCATAGTCTTTCAGATTGTTTGAAGGTGCTAAATAAACTATAATTTTGTTGATATCTTTTAATATCTTGTGATATAAATTTAAATCGAAATATATTTTTCTTTTAGTACTAACTTGAATAGAAAGAATTAGTAAAAAAAGAAACGCAAAGCCAAAAGAAAATCTCACTTTGGAATTGTTGAAATCGTTTCATAAATATGAAATGAACAGATTGAAGCAAGTTGAGAATAAGAAACTATGTTTCCAGGTTGAGACTTGGACGTTAGACTTGAACCAAGAAAATAAACCTGCATTGCTTTAAAGTTTTCTTCCCAAGAGCGAGTCTATAAATACGTAAGTAAACACAGTTATCTGTCGCCTATATAATCTATTTATCTTATAAATCTGTGGTTATTTATTTTATTATGTTTATCTATATTACCTACTATCTATATATTGGAATGTTCCTCCCTTCACATGTCCTTGCAGCGTTTTTTTTTTTTAAAGATACGGGATTACTTTACCAGAAAGCCTTTGGCTATGACTTTTTGTAATAGTTACATTAAATAAATAATACATTTAAAAAAAATTTTATGTGTAAAGTATAGGTTACATACGCTTAGGCCTATATAAAATATTTTGTTTAAAAAAAGTGTGTTTAAAATTTGTAAGTGTAAATTTAAAAATTATTTTCATATCACTTCATGATCAGGCAGCCTCTTCAAACAATAGGTAAAATTCGAAAAAGGAAAACTACATTTATTTACATTTGTTTGATTTAAAACTACATGTATGTATGAGTGCGCGCGCGCATATGTTTGCATGCTGTTGGCCTACCAAACCTTTTTGGGCTAGCTCGTCTCTAAGAGTTGAACTTTTTTAAAATGTTACTTTTTATCTAATTACGATGCCCTTATGCCAATATTCGGTTGTCATGGCAACCGTTGTGCACACGCTTCAGTTTGTGTTGCCAGAGCGTTTACTGCTAGTAACACATAGAATTATTAAAACAAAAGAGAAGAACTTTAAACAGGTGTTTCGAACAATCTACTTTATTACGACATAACACAGTATGTACAGGTTTTAGAACAGTAGTATATGATATAATAATGTAGGTCAACAACTGAAACCTTCCCGTATCATCTTTTAACTCCAGAACATGAAAGAAGTGAAAATGCAGTAAAAGTACTTTTCGTATCAGTTTAAATAATATAGATTATTTAAAAAAGAAGTGCTGATGCGTGGGTGTGCCTATATGGTGTGCAACGCTCCGCAGTGGATATTGCTTTAAAGGATAACTCATTGTAAGGTACGTAAAGCATTAGCATATAGGTTAACTGTGGTGGAACATTAAAAGGAAGGATGGTGTCAATGAATAATATAATTATATAAGAGGATTTGGTTTGTCGTTTGATCAGTAGCACGTTTTGTCAGACATGCGACGTGCCAGAACCCTTTAAAAATGCTGGAAGCGACTTAGAAACATTTACACCTCCTAGCAACCACTAGCTAGGATCTAAACTCTTCTTCCTAAGTAGCGACATATTCAGTATCAACAAAAGTGTTATTTCTGTTATTATTATTATTAGTATCCTCGTAATGCAATGAAAGTCTTAAGAAATAACAACTTGAAGCAACTGTGGCGTAAATGTTTATATTAAATTAAACAACCTCTTACCACAAATTCAACAATTTTGTGGTATTTTACAAATGACAGTGATTTGTACCTCTGAAGATGATTACTTTGTAATCGAAATGTACATAAGGTTAAAATAAAAATTGTTGAATTTGGAGTAGGAGGTTATTTTATTTAATATAAAGTCTTCAGAAATGTTTAAATGCAATAACATTATAATAGAGTGCCTAGAACGAGGCTGGTATGACGTCAAGACAAAGGGGTTTGGAAGAAAAGGGATGTTAAATTAGACAAAAATGGTAACTTCTTAGATTAGATGAAAAAAATACCACTAAGAAGGGGAAACAAGATTAGATAAATGGTGACACGAAACCAGTTGGAAAAAGGGTCATACTAATAATTTGCCATTAGAGGATCAGAGGTGAAGTGCATCAGTGGTTCTGACGAGTAAAGGCACAGGATAATCTCTAGTCAGTGGTAGGACTGTCAAAGGATTATCATTATATTCAGAGGTATTTTTAGCATTTAGTTAATATTTCGAACGGACATGTGCAACCAATAATAAAAGAGATAAAATAAAAAACTGTCTGTTGGGGGGGGGGGCTGTATATGAAATGAGCGTACCCGTTTGATGATTTTTGAAGATCGGCATTTTACTTTTTGAGATCTATTAGAAAATAATAGCGTTTGCATGGCTCTCAGGAAGTTTTAGGTTAGTTTAGCTATATAGGTTTATATGGTCAGGAAGAACCCATTGTGGCCTACCTACCTGTGAGGCGGTGCATGCCTAAATGTATTATAGAGTCTGGTGGCTCAAAGCAACCAGGAACAGAAGTATACTTTCCAAACATACGTCGAAGAATACTATATATTGTATATATATATATATATATATATATATATATATATCATGAAATGACAATATCCAAGATTGCAGAAAAGGATGAAATCGAGTTCTATGTAGAGATGGAAGCTAAAATAACCACCCATATGTAGTTTTGTATTTCAAGACGAAGATAGATCAAGATTATGAATAATTATCAAACAAACCATAAAAAGTATATTTTATTTTAAGAACTTCTGTATAACACATGCTTTTAAAATTCATGTTTTTAGTGGAGGCCTACATTTTTAAAGTAGCCATTAAAAAAAAGTATTTCACTGTTGTTAACTGTAATGCTAAATAAGTTATTTTATTGAAAGGTCTACAGTAAATTCAATAACAGGTGAGAATAGGTAATTACTACTCGATTTGTTCTCTAGTGGTAAGCCTTAGCTGGTAGTAATTACTTCGCGCCCTTAGGGAGGGAAAAGTAAGATAATATTCTTATCTCTACAGCAACAAGAGTAGGCCTATAACAAATGACTTGTAACCTGCAATGCCACCAGAATTACACAGACCTGTCCGTGGATAGGCAACATGCCAAAGCCTTCTTGATCTATTCTCGTTCCACCACTCTTTCGTGTCAGTGAAGAACTGTGGAATAGCCGCAAGGAATAAGAAGAAAAACAAAACACTAGATCCAGTAAACAAAGAAGTGTAAGGATATTTATATCTCAGTTCCCTGTATCCCTAAACTTTAAATGTTTGCAACAGCTCAGTAAAACTATTGTCCCTTGCATTACCCGAGTATGGTTGTAAGGTATAACTTAATACGTGTGATACTCATAACGTTTCTGCAGCGGTTTGACGGAAATTGCTAGGCCTTAAGTACATCTCAAATTGGAAAGATAGTTGAGCAAATTTTGACAATTTTTGTAAGAATCATAAAATATAAGTAAAATAAACACATCCGAAAAGAAATCAGGCCAATTAAGTAACGTTTTCTGTTCCTCTCCCAACCACTCTGTTTTATAGGTGTTGGACACCATAATAAACTTAGTTACTGTACATAAAAAGAGCTAAATGGGGAAAACACACTTTCAGAAAAATGAGTATTTATGGTTGTCAACCATTTCAGCAATATTGTCTATCTACACCTTCATCTTGGGTTCGAATTAATTTTTTATTGTGATGTGAGGCATTTATCAACTACAATTTGACCGTTGAAAACGGTTTGTTATAAAAATTCAAACGATTTTTGAAAACTACCCATGTTTATGTCCTTGCGATAGTCTCCTGGTTTTGACGTAACGTACAGACCAAAAGCATTCAAAATATTTCCCATTTCATGTCCGCCGTGATACTTTTGGGATTTTTGGAACTAGCAAATCCCTCTATCATACATTTATACTAGTGAGGTAGACTCAAATGTATTTAGGTAACTGAAAGTTTTAGCCTGGGATAGTGTTTAATTTTTATGTGTTTAGTTCTTAGGAAAAGTATTTGAAGACTAATAGCTTCGTAGCGGAATTTAAAGTTAGTTGAAAAATTAGTTTTACTGAATTGAAGTTCTAAACACGTGTGTAGTACGTGTGAACAAAGGAGTACACGTGGGAATGCGTACAGTTTAAGAATTTAGAATAAATATTATTACTGAAAACTAATATGGATCTAGCCTCTTTTACACAAACTCTTCCATATGGGGAATAATCTTGAAGATATTATCAGTGACTCTGTGATAAATAAACGGAAACAATTAGAATTTACATTTATTTCGGATAAATTTTCTAAAAAAAGTAAAATTTTGAGAAAGTAATTTTTTTGTTTTAAAATGCCACACCATTTATATTAGTTTGATAAATTAATATAAAATCAAAAGAACGTATTTGGGTAATACATTGAGATTTTTCTTCCAAGAGTGAAAATTCAGTTTGGCAATTCTACTAAAGTCGTCCAATACATGAAAATATTAAAATTTGTCTGATGTTTCATATATTTTAAATATTTGTGGATAGCTATCATTGGCTAAGTTGGTGCTAGCATACATAATGGTGTTTGTAGTAGGCCTACGTTATGCAAGGCCTAATCTGCCGTTCATAGTAAGTCTTACATTTATGAATATATAGGTTTATATTTTAGGTTAGGTTAAGTGACCTACTGAAAATTAATACAAAACCAAAGGACGTACAAAACCTACATAGGGATTGTTTCCAGAATTAAAAATTCATTTTGGCAATTCTATTCAAATCAGCCAATATATGAAAATATAATTTTACCTATTTTTATTATATCTCAAATATTTAAATTATTTGTGGACATCTACCTTTAGCAATGTAGGTTTTCTGTGTTTGTCGTATGTTCTCAAACATACTATGCTGAGTAGTTCTCACATTAATGAATATATACGTAGCTAGACTAAGTATACTTTTAATTTGTTATTAATTTATGACTACAACTTTGTAAAGGATTTATTTTTTAAGATAGTCGTGTAAACCTTAACTTCTAGCCAACTAATAATACGAGTGCTGCACCCTATCGACAACTTCTCAACTAAACTGTTCATTGTATTCTTGCAAAAGTTTCACGTCTACAGAGACAATTTCCGCCCCAAGTAGTTTTTATAGCTATTCTCACAATAATTTACTTATGGCAGTTTGTAGTTCCTTTGCGTAAACGCACAATCGATTCTACGAATTAGTATCCTTTAAAGGGTTCATTCACACTAGAGAAGGGCGACGTAATTCGTTGTGCGATCGGCAAGGTGTAAACTCCCACAGTGCCCCCCCCCCTTGCCTCCGCTCAACAACCAAGGAGCGGAAGACAACTCTAGGTGTTTTATTAATATTTACTTTAATGTTTAATAATATCTAAATAAAATGTTTAGGAATTTTGATAATTTATTGTTTTTAAGCAATATAAAATAGTTTGTATATTAATTAGTATTACAAAAATAAAAATTACTTTTATCAAATATTATTTCTTTAAGCGACTAATATGGAAAGTAAATCAGTTTAATTAATGCAGGGGGGTAAAGAGTTCACATACACGAACAGAGCGAAAGCTTGTAACTTCAAAACACAAAACGTGGGTGGAGCGAATGTAATGAATAGACTACCTCCTCGTAATCTTTCCAAATGCTTCAGGATATTTAGAGAGTTAAGAAGATAGGAAGAAGGTTGAGGTGACTGGTGACGTGGGGTGGAGCAAAACGAAAGAGAGAAAGCAATTTTTGAGTGAGGAACCACTAATTGAGTTGCAACAGAGCTAGGAGTTAAGAACTGCAAGCATTTTTTCCAGACTCATTTTCATCACCCACTGAAAGGGGTTACCTTCTGAGTGGATCACCCATATCTAGTTTACACCAAAGTGACGTCGAGGGACACGGAGCAGGCCGGGACGGAGGTGAGAGAATGTTTACTAACAGGTCCTAGAACCTGGCGAGACGCGACATGATTCACTGACATCCGTTGAGAAGAAATGAACCACCGGTCACTCACGAATCAGCAAAGTCGGAGTACAGTGTGTTAGAGATGAAATAATGTTCACAGACACAGGTCCTCGAGCCTTGCGAGATGGGCCATGACTCACTGACATCCGTTGGGGCATTAAGGGCCACGGGTCACTCACAATCAGCAAAGTCGGAGTACAGTGTGATAGAGATGAGATAATGTTCACAGACACAGGTCCTCGAGCCTTGCGAGATGGGTCATGACTCACTGACATCCGTTGGGGCGATATGGGCCACGGGTCACTCACGAATCAGCAAAGTCGGAGTACAGTGTAATAGAGATGAGATAATGTTCACAGACACAGGTCCTCGAGCCTTGCGAGATGGGTCATGACTCACTGACATCCGTTGGGGCGAGATGGGCCACGGGTCACTCACGAATCAGCAAAGTTGGAGTACAGTGTGTTAGAAATGAGATAATTTTCACAGACACAGGTCCTCGAGCCTTGCGAGATGGGTCATGACTCACTGACATCCGTTGGGGCGAGATGGGCCACGGGTCACTCACGAATCAGCAAAGTCGGAGTACAGTGTGATAGAGATGAGATAATGTTCACAGACACAGGTCCTCGAGCCTTGCGAGATGGGTCATGACTCACTGACATCCGTTGGGGCGAGATGGGCCACGGGTCACTCACGAACCAGCAAAGTCGGAGTACAGTGTGTTAGAGATGAGATAATGTTCACAGACACAGGTCCTCGAGCCTTGCGAGATGGGTCATGACTCACTGACATCCGTTGGGGCGAGATTGGCCACGGGTTACTCACGAATCAGCAAAGTCGGAGTACAGTGTGTTAGAGATTAGATAATGTTCACAGACACAGGTCCTCGAGCCTTGCGAGATGGGTCATGACTCACTGACATCCTTTGGGGCGAGATGGGCCACGGGTCATTCACGAATCAGCAAAGTCGGAGTACAGTGTGTTAGAGATGAGATAATGTACACAGACAAAGGTCCTCGAGCCTTGCTAGATGGGTCATGACTCACTGACATCCGTTGGGGCGATAAGGGCCACGGGTCACTCACGAATCAGCAAAGTCGGAGTACAGTGTGATAGAGATGAGATAATGTTCACAGACACAGGTCCTCGAGCCTCGCGAGATGGGCCATGACTCACTGACATCCGTTGGGGCGAGATGGGCCACGGGTCACTCACGAACCAGCAAAGTCGGAGTACAGTGTGTTAGAGATGAGATAATGTTCACAGACACAGGTCCTCGAGCCTTGCGAGATGGGTCATGACTCACTGACATCCGTTGGGGCGAGATTGGCCACGGGTTACTCACGAATCAGCAAAGTCGGAGTACAGTGTGTTAGAGATTAGATAATGTTCACAGACACATGTCCTCGAGCCTTGCGAGATGGGTCATGACTCACTGACATCCGTTGGGGCGAGACGGGCCACGGGTCATTCACGAATCAGCAAAGTCGGAGTACAGTGTGTTAGAGATGAGATAATGTACACAGACAAAGGTCCTCGAGCCTTGCTAGATGGGTCATGACTCACTGACATCCGTTGGGGCGATAAGGGCCACGGGTCACTCACGAATCAGCAAAGTCGGAGTACAGTGTGATAGAGATGAGATAATGTTCACAGACACAGGTCCTCGAGCCTTGCGAGATGGGTCATGACTCACAGACATCCGTTGGGGCGAGATGGGCCACTGGTTACTCACGAATCAGCAAAGTCGGAGTACAGTGTGATAGAGATGAGATAATGTTCACAGGCACAGGTCCTCGAGCCTTGCGAGATGGGTCATGACTCACTGACATCCGTTGGGGCGAGATGGGCCACTGGTTACTCACGAATCAGCAAAGTCGGAGTACAGTGTGATAGAGATGAGATAATGTTCACAGACACAGGTCCTCGAGCTTTGCGTGATGGGTCATGACTCACTGTCATCCGTTGGGGCGAGATGGGCCACTGGTTACTCACGAATCAGCAAAGTCGGAGTACAGTGTGATAGAGATGAGATAATGTTCACAGACACAATAGACAAGTAAGTAGAAGTACGGAGGGAAAGAAATGAAAAAAATATTACTCACACAGGTCTTTGAGCGAAGCGGGTCAGGGGTCGATTGGAGGGAGAACAGTTTTGACTTGGGTTGTTTGGTTTTTGAAGTATGTGACGCAAAAAGGTATGTGTTGCAAATTTGATGTAGCTAAGTTTTTAAGAAAACGGTTGTTTAGTTCATTTCTCCTACTCGTTCCCTTGTCTTTATTCAATCCCAGTATTGTTTTAACTTTTAACGCATCAATCATAGAGATTTTCTGATCAAAGTAAGTTTGAACGCCTTTGCCAAAATAAACGCGTCCACTGAACATTATAGAGACAAAACCCAGTAAAAGCAAGTGATTGGTGATCGCACAATTTATTCACCTGATCTTGAATTGTTAGAGATCTTGAATTCAGATAACAATTTTAATATGTTTACGGATTTTAAATATCATAAAATTGTTTTCGTCCTACTAATCTATAAAATCTCAAATAAGTAATTATGAACTGTTTGATGAGCTCTCTGAGTATATACTTGCATTGCACAGCAACTAGGTAAATTTGGTTGAGAAAAAAACCAAAATTAGTTTACAAACGTAAGCTGATCCCATACGTACGCTTTAAGAGCAAGGAAAATGAAGAATGAATTTCCCTTCAGCAAGCTGTTAGCTTACGTTAGTAAAGTTGAATTTATGTCACTAAACTTGTTATAACCAAATAATTTGTAGCTATTTCTAATGTAGCTTTGTGAAAATAACATATTTCAATTCAACCTTAGCAGATGAAAATGTTTTACCTAGTTCTGGGTTGCGACATTTATAACAGTTTTTTTATTATTTAGAATCTATTTTAAAGGACATCTGTAAATCGTTAAAATATTGTATGCACCGCTATATATTGTCCACAACAGTTTTAGTTTTTATAAACATATCAAAAACCTAGTATTACTTACACAATATCAAGAGCACAGTGGTACAATATATTACAATAAAAATATTGAAAAGAACCCCAATACCACAAAAATAACAAATAAAACAAGTTACTTAAGATTAAACCCTTATGTACATTTCGATGACCATGTCATCATCATCAGAGGGTCTTGTTACAAAACACAATCTAGCACACAAGAAGTTACAAACTAGAATGATGTTTTACTAGTTTGTAACATCATTTGCACATCATTCTAGTTTGTAACTTCTTGTGTGCTAGATTGTGTTTTGTAACAAGACCCTCTGATGATGATGACATGGTCATCGAAATGTACATAAGGGTTTAATCTTAAGTAACTTGTTTTATTTGTTATTTTTGATTATTTTTGTGGTATTGGGGTTCTTTTCAATATTTTTATTCTAGTATTACTTGGTTAGTTACACTTCTATTCTAACGCAGCGTGTGTGCATCTCGACGCAGGTGCAAAGCTATACGGAAAAATTTAAAAATACTCTAGTATCAATGCAGTGAAAGCTTTAAAAATAAAAACTAATAACTGGTAAAACAAGAAATAAAACTAAACGCTGTAGAGGTGGTTTGTCTCACAGAGTTTTGGCGGGTGGCCAGAACAGAAATAAGTATAAGCAGTATTCCCTGCCGAGTAGTGAAGCGGTATACAGTTTTCTTGTTTAAACTTCCTTCAGCTTACTAGAAAAAGTAATGCTCTCCCTTACATGTCATGAATTATCAGCTGACATTCAAACAGAATTTAGTGTTTAAACTTAGGTGAACTCTAAATCCTCAAACTTTGGTCTCCTTAACAATAGCTTACTCCATTATATTCTAAAGTTTTATCCCACTTTCACTACATTTACTCTGAAAAGATGGAAAAAATTACAATTTTATATATATCAATGATCTAGATCAGTGGTGCCATCCTTTTTCATTTCATGTACCTCTAAAAAGGTTTTGCCAATGAAAAGTAGCCCCTATTCCTCGACGTGGTTAAAGCGGGGGCAACCGACTACATATATGATACAGACGGTTCCCTGAAAGTTTCCTATCACCAAATCGTACACCCATTTCTGCATTTGTATTGTTCACCTAGATCTGGAATAGATGTTTTCCAACTCTATCCTATTCTGTGCTTTCAGTCGTACACAAAAATACAAGCTCCGTGCAATTTTACGATCAATAACGCATCAACTATTTTCTCAACTACTTGTGTAACCTCGTATTTGTTTTAAACCTAATGTGTGAAATATTGATTTCCGCCATTACTGGTATTATTTTCGCGTACCACAGGCTTCTACGTACCCCTGGGGGTACGCATACCACACGTTTAGATTTAGATATCAGGTTTAGGTATAAACAGGTGATCTAGATTTATAAAATTAAAGTATAGCTTATAATAAAATTTAAAAACTCTCTTAAAATATTTTGTAAGCAAGTAATTAATATCAGTGGTACTTTCTGATAATTTACTACCACCAACAAGAAAGTAAACATTCCATTTAACTACTACTATTTTTATTACCTATATTCCTAAAAAAAATCTTCTAATATCTACCGTAAACAAAAATAATTCGTGATGGAGTAAATATTGTTTTAATTCTCTCTGACACGGAATGGCTTCTACCAACTTTATAAAATCCCATTTGTTTCATAGTTCATCATCATTATACTTTTTTAACTTTTGTTATAAATTCACAATTATTTGTAATAAATCTACTAACGCGTTGTACTTTATTGACGACTTTACTATATTCTTTATCAGAGTGTACAATTGTACTGAAGCTACAGAGAAGAAAACGAAATGAGTAGTAACAATAGCCTGAACCATGTTTGTAAATATGCCTTGAGACTATATAAACCGACAGTTATGCTTTGACTACAAACCTATGTTAACATTATTTCAAAATTTGACAGATGAATTTCGTAAAATAATTTTCCGTTTGAAGATGATTGAATAGAAACTAAGTGAGGGCTAAACCTTTAATTGCTGAAAAAAATCGCAAAAATATTTGCATTAATTTAGTAACTTTTGTTGAATGTAAATTTATAACTGTAATGTGCCGTATTTTATTAGTAACTTTTTTCATGTAAATTTGTAATATAAAAAATTTTGTTATATAAAAGGCTCCAACAAAATTGGTAATATGAAATTCGTCATAGGAATTGTCCTCCAACAGTAAAAACGAACGGAATTAATTTTAACTAATAAGTAAAATTTTGCAAACACTTTAAACAATCTTTCCTGATATTAAATTTATTTTAAAATCGTTCCTGAAGAAAAAGAACAGGGTTAATTGGTAAAATAAATTTGACCGCAGTTTTTATGTTGTACAACTTGAGGTTTTTTAATAGATTACACTTTTTTGTATTAACTTGGCGACAAAACCACCATTTAGTGATTTATTCCGCAGACACGTTTCGCACTAGGTTACCATAAATACTATCCACAACACATTCTAAATAACAAAACACACAATCAAATACTATATTTGAGCACATAATTAACACATCACAGCACTCTATGAACAATATCACACCGCAGAACAGAAATACACCACAGATTCACACCAACACAACACACCTGAACAACAGTCTTGTCAGTAATTCACAGCATTGAATAATGCGTTGACCTAGTGCGTAACGCGTCTGCTGAATAAATCAGTAAGTGGTGGTTTTTTTTGGCCAAGTTGATCTTTAGGCAGGCTTATAAACATCCGGTTTAGACAAGTTTGGTTGCAAACAAATTAAGTTTAGTAAGGTCCACTAAACGATTCCTGAAATAAAGAAGTTGGGCCCCTACTTGACTGTCAACTCCCAGCGAGTTTGCTGTTTTTATTTTTTTTTTACCTGACTGTTACAAGCAGCAACCAAGTATCCAGCAACAATACGTATGTTTAGTCTACAAAAACAAATAATAATAACAAGAATATATATATAATATAGGGTAACAAGTTTTTAAATTTAATGTGTACGTCGTAAACCTATTAGGTTTTTTTAACCAAACCTATCCTAATTATTTACTTTGTTGCATATTCTAACATACCTACATGTAGTGTAAAATAGTGTTTCTTTATAAACAAGACTTCAGTGTATAAAGTTTATGTGTTTGTAAGTGGTTATGTTTGTATTTTCTCAGATCGTTTTTGGATTTTAAAGTAACATATGTAAAAGCCGGAAAACCTGAGTTGATGGTCTTGTCAAATAGGTTAAGCATTTTATTTTGTGTTTGCTGTAACCACTAGTAACAAACTAAACTTGATGATATTCGGCAGTTCAGTAACCTAACATGCAAAGATGAGGCACAATATATTACTTTGGCACAATATAATACAGAATTTACACTATATAGCCTACTTTTTATTATTAAAAAAATTTAAACCCTAAATAAATTAACAAGCTGTAAGTCCCCTTTTTTGTATAGCAGAGCTTTTCACGTGATAATAACTTTTTCTGTACAGCAGAGCTCTTCACGTGATAAACAGGGAAGTGCTTCTCTCTAGTGGAGAAACAGAGAACTACCAACTTGTTGTTGAGCGTTTTAGGGAGTGGATAAATACAGTAATTTTGTATTTTTTACTAGAAGAATAAAATTATAGCCAACTTTAAATATATATCTTAGATAAAATTTTAACTCTTAGAAGTTGAAATCAACTTCAGTGTCGCATAGTTAATAGCAAACAATATAGTCGTATTAGAAATATGATCTCAAAAGAT
Source organism: Prosapia bicincta (assembly GCA_036971475.1). Taxonomy (NCBI): domain Eukaryota; kingdom Metazoa; phylum Arthropoda; class Insecta; order Hemiptera; family Cercopidae; genus Prosapia; species Prosapia bicincta. The sequence goes on along the minus strand of JBAIZL010000001.1, from coordinate 155,540,589 downwards.
GGAATGTTTTTATTGTAACGATTTATGACCATTTTAATTTTAGTTTATAGTGAGGGAGATTTGGTAATATGTATAATTAAGAAATATGTCTAATCTTTCAACTTACTACATAGATTCAATCATCGTCCTTATTTTTTTCAGTAGAGTTTGAGTTTTTTTTTGAAACGTTTTGCAATAATTTTTGTTCCTTATCAAAATAAATATTTTAGACATTTATAAGCTGTATTCCCCTAAACACGTTTTTATGACTAAACATGTAAAATCTTTAGAATGTTATATTTAAATGTAATGCGCGCATGGCAGTGTTATTTCACCGTAATACAATATTTAAAAATTCCTAAAAGATGACACCTTAGAAAAAGTATTTATAGCGTAGACTATGTAAAATTACAGAATTAAACTGATTTAAAATTAAACTATTAAAATTATAAAAAATAACACAAATTCTGCGGTTTTAATACAGTAGACTACGCGAACTTTAGTTTTAGATTTGTTATTTTGTGTACAAAATTATGATGTGTTTAAGGAAATAGGCTTTTTTAAATTCTGATTTTTCTGTTGTACATATAGATTAATTTATGTTTATTTATACATAATAAATGTTAGAGAGTATATAAATCCTAGGAATTGGTAGTGAAATCCTAAACGATTCTACTTCGTAGTAAGGATAGAGGTGCAAATATTCTGTGAGTATAATTAATAGTTTTATCGGTAAAGGACGTGAGTAAAAGCCAAAGGTCCACGGTTCGATTCTAGCTTAATTTATTGTAAGGTTTCTTTCTACCCAACATGTTTATTCAGCCTCTAATGCTGCTTATGGTCAAACTACGGTTAACCATGGGTGGTCGAAGCGGAGTGGTGTCTTACATTATCGAGTTTGGTATGCACCATCGCCCTTTCTTTTCTGAACCATTTCGTTGGTATATAAAGGGTATATTATATATATTAAAAAATTACAACCGATTGTTTAAACCCTCTATGAATAGTCAAAAGGTAAATAAATAATAAAAATATTAATGTTAACAAACCATTCATAAAGGAATACAAAATATCTGGACAAAACTTTTCTACTCAGAATTTGTAATTTATTGAACTTAGAATTTATTTGTATAGGCTTCATCACAATAAAGACATGTTTTGGAAATCTTCTAATTCTAGAAAGGCGACAACCACGAGTTTTTTTTGCGAGATTGCTCAACAAAATTTCAAAAAGAAATGTTGAAAAGAAATTGTACATAAAAAACAGTTTATTACATAGAATTCTCTTAAAGTTTTAAAATATCAATTTAATTTGTATTTAGGAACTTATTATTTAGGCTATTTATCACTAATTTACATATTTCAAAAACAACGTGTCAGTAATAGTAAACGCAAATTCGTATGACAACAATAAAGCAATTATATGTAATATAGGTCATGCTTGCTGTAATGTACCAACATATTATTATAAAATGTGACCGTCTTTTACTAAAGCTACAATCCAAACTAAACCTGAAGAGATTAGAATATAACCATCGGTTGACAAAAATTACATTTATACACAAATAATAACCCAAACAATGTCAGTATAACTGTATTTCAGCCTCTCGCGTGTTCATTATGTTGTTATATAGCCAACGGTCACATGTCATCGAGCTTTTGCATAGACAAAGCAGTTCTAGGGAATGAAAGGGATATAGCGCCTGCAAATATTGATAATACTTGCTAAAATGCACGTCGGTAAACATTGTTGACAGAGTTTTACTCTGGCGCCACTGACAGAGCACTTCTTTGTTTATATACAAATGTAAAAAACACTGTATAGCAATATTACTACAGCCAATAAGAGTTAGAATTCTATTAATGGTTTATTCTTTAAATTTATAGAAGGTCTCAAGGCTATCTCAGACAATCTTATCAAAGGTCAACTCATCCTAGGCATTTATTTTCTTGCATTTCCAGTCTTGGTTTTACAAAATACTTTTTACCAATTTAAAAACAACAACAATAAAAGTATACTTTTAATTGTTAGACACCTATTTATAATAACTTAGATTAATACATTTATTTATTAATTTTTATCAATAATAATCACCGTTTGAGATCCAAGAACAAGCTTACTTCCGATACCACATAGTACATAGTAGGCAACTGAAGTTTTTAGCAAGTCTATACATTATTTTAATTTGTAAGCAATAAAATTGTATTTTTGTTAGTCATAAAATATAGAATTGTCAAAATTGCATATTAAATTAGGAAAAACCAATTTTGTAATGCTATAAAAAATGTCTTATCTGTAACGGTTATGGTATAAAACTACGTAATAAAAGTAAATAAATTAAATGAAAACGTGTGGGTTACCATTCTGTTGTCCGCTGCAATCTAAGGTGTGTGTGTGTGTGTGTGTGTTTGTATTAGCTTGAAATATCCTCTGTTTTCAATCATAATTCTGCATTACTGTCGTGCACTTTACGTATTGCGTCTAATAAGAGTTTTCACTGTCTTTTTTCATATTTTTGTGACCGAAATACAATTACGACCTTCAGTATCACTTTTCTCTCTTGCTGAAGTTTCAGGTATTACAGGAGACTATCAATCGCGTTACAATATGTACTTGATACGTCGGTGACTATATAAAACTCCCACCTTTATTAACCGGCCACATACTCACTCGCAATAACTCCATTAAAACCCAATAAAGACAACCCTCCCTGCACATTCAACCCTCCTCATGTATCAACTATTGATTGCGGTAGTTTCAGGAACCAAACAGTTAGCCTCTAACAGTGAAGAGTCAATATTTATGATTTGTCATTCAATAAATATCTCTGTTGTTAAAGAAAAAAAAACTTCAAATATCGCCGTTGGTAAAGTTTTGAAATTCTTTCAATTAATAAAAAGCAGGTAAATATTTCTTTAAACTGTTGAAGATATGCTAACATGTATGTACTAAGGGACTGCAATATACGCAGAGAATGTGTGCAATATTATAATAATGGAATTATTACCCTGTAATGAAGTGCAGAGATGGCGAAATACATCTATCTCAACGCCCACTTGTAAAGTGGTGGTTGCCTAGCAACGTGTTTGTATGGAATAAAGACCTGCGCTATTGTTAGATAACTTGTAGTCGCTTAATGAAATCAGTAAAGGAACTGTGTGTATTGGTAAACTTGACTCAACTCGGGTTGTCTTTCCTTTCCCGAATTAAATAAATTCCTAAACATGTGATTTTAAACATCCTAAACCAGAATCAGTGGATAAACATTCCAGGCAGGAGTTAAAGTATGAAAACATGAAACATATTCACAATGTAACAACAAGTAAAAACTAAGTAAATTTTCCCTAATAAAACAAAACACTACTTAAAAATACAGTAAAACTCATCTGTTATACAACATATAAAAAGGTAGGATATAGATATGTTTGGTTATACAAAAAATGATAGGTTTACTAACGTTGCATTAGACATGGCAATACTATATAAATTCCCTCACAATAATACAAACAGATCACAAGTCTACAAATAACACAGAGTACTACATTATACTACATTTGTATATACTGCATACATTATTCCATATAGCTATATCAGGTTAGGACAGATTTGCTTATAAAAACACGCATGCAATTATTAAATTCATCACGTAAACGAGAAAGATATCTCTCAAGATATTATGAAGGTACTTCTTGTTGTAAAACGATGTTACTGGTTCAACGCGGCTATTTTTCTATCTAGGAACTTTAATTTTAATTTATTTCATGTCCAAATCTATCTTAATAAGCTATTCTAAAGTATATCATAGTGAGGCACTTCTTGCAGTTTTAATTTATGAAAGAATTTGTATTATTCGTGAGGTTATATTAATGGTTAATTATAGTAATTATAACCTACAATTAAAGTAGGTTTTACCCATTTTTATGGCGTGCGACACTTGTTTAGAATGTATATTTTAATAATATATGTTAAAAACGAAAAAACGTTTAGTTGCCTGTTACATGCCTATTAATAGCCTTGAGTTGATAAAATCTTTTGTTTTAAAATATTGATTTAAAAGAACAAATTACATAAGTGATTCGACAAAATCCGTTTAGGAATTTCCGGTTTTGTTTAGCTAACAAATGCTCTTTGTCGTTCACAGGTGCCATTTTTATAGATATTCTATGAAGATTGACAGAGCACACAATCTTCATTTAAATTTGTCGGTTTATTTGTATTTGGTGACGGCTGTATCCAGCTATCTGCTAACTTTAATAACGGTATATTTTTGAATTATATTAACTACTCTATTCCCTCGTATCTTTGACGCTGTCCTTTATTACCTACCACATTCATTCACGTCGCACTTTTAAATTTTTACACATAAATAACTAACAATTTCTTTTTTTTTTTGAAGAAAAACTGTTTTTTTTTCAAGAAACTTCAACTAACAATTTCCTAAACTCTTCCAAAAAAAATTACCCTTTTTAAAACTTAGCTTACAACTTACTTTGCCCCCCGCACTCATCTGAAGCTCCCTAAAAACTTAGTCCTTTGTCCAATGATTTTAGTTTTTAAGAACCAGCATAATATCCCCCTTACGTATTTAAGTTATCTCGGTGATTCTCACGCCTTTTACAAATAGTTTCCCAAACGGTACAGTGTTATTTTTCCCAGGTTATTTTGGTCTTTTGGAATTCTTTTCTCAATAGGTTGCGCACAGCACAGGTTATGACTACCCCGACATAGAACAATGGTTAAGCCCTCATTGTCGGTACTTCAGTAAACTATTTATTCTTGGTCATTTCTTTCTTAATATTTCCACAGATTATTATTATTTTGGATACCAACTAAAATTATACTATAAATTATTCAATATATATGGCAAATTATAAACTATAATTATTGCTTACAATGTTTTTTTTAGAGTTCGTTGAGAGGCTATTTTCCTAAAGATTATATAAGTGAAACCGACGATGTAAAACAATTTTATACCTGTATAGCAAACAATTGGAGGAACTGAAGGGGAATTTAAAGAGTAAGGCGTTGCATTATTGTAACTTCAAGCAACTATAAATGGTTATTAGAAATAATAAGTAAAGGTGAATTGACTCACCCCTGTTATTGTGTTTCCTGTTGATTATGTCAGCCATTGACGATGCTGGAAATAAACAGTATCTATTAGCGAACAAAACTCAACTAGATATTCTGTAATTAAATACATGAAGGTAGGTTGTAACAGATATGGAATAAAACATAAGGCAAGCTAAATAAGGTGGTAGAATATATAGAACAAATCCTGTATTTTGAAAGTTGGATTCATAGTAATATCATATTTAATTGCAGTTAATTTTCATTATATTTTAATGACGAATGACTTTTTATAATAGAATTGTAAAGCAGTTCGAATCAGTATTTATTTTGTCTGTCAGATTAACCAAGCTGCTACGTATATGCAGTACTATCGTATGCACTGTCTAAATGACTTCAAATTTTATAATAATTTTTGTTGAGTATATTTTTAAATGAAATCATATTTTGAAATAAGAACGCCAAAAATTGGAGAGAGTGTGAGGTGAAATGCAAAGTCCATATTCATAAAAACAATCAAAAGCAATAACTGACGTGCATTTAGAGCGTATTTAGATGTGTGTGTGTTTTTTTTAAAACAGACTAATCTATGACTCCAAAATATACTTCTATATTTAAAATATCAAAGAGATTTTTTCTATTAATTGTTAAAACTTGTACAAATTTATAATTAAAACGGTCAATTGAGTAGGAAACACAAAAAATTAACTTCAATAAATGACACTACTCCAGATAACTAAAAAGGTAATTAGTTAATACCAGTTAACGTTTTATGCAGTAGACCTATAGTTGGAAATTAATTTTAACAAAGATTTCATAAAAATTCAGTCATAGAAAAAAAATCTATTTTTTGTACAATTTTTAACAGATCTTATGAATTATCAAATAAAATAAACAGTGTCAATTATAAACACAGGATTGAGTATTTCCAAATGATCAAATGTGCTCTAAAAATGTTTAAATTTTGATTATATTGCGCTTAGTATTAGAAAAATACATTTATTTTGTTATTGTATCCAGACGAGATTTTGATATATTGTTTATTTCTATTCTCAACAATAGCTGAAATTATATATTTACACACACACACACACACACACACACACACACACACACACACACACACACACACACACACACACACACACACACACACACACACACACACACACACACACACACACACACACACACACACACACACACACACACACACACACACACACACACACACACACACACACACACACACACACACACACACACACACACACACACACACACACACACACACACACACACACACACACACACACACACACACACACACACACACACACACACACACACACACACACACACACACACACACACACACACACACACACACACACACACACACACACACACACACACACACACACACACACACACACACACACACACACACACACACACACACACACACACACACACACACACACACACACACACACACACACACACACACACACACACACACACACACACACACACACACACACACACACACACACACACACACACACACACACACACACACACACACACACACACACACACACACACACACACACACACACACACACACACACACACACACACACACACACACACACACACACACACACACACACACACACACACACACACACACACACACACACACACACACACACACACACACACACACACACACACACACACACACACACACACACACACACACACACACACACACACACACACACACACACACACACACACACACACACACACACACACACACACACACACACACACACACACACACACACACACACACACACACACACACACACACACACACACACACACACACACACACACACACACACACACACACACACACACACACACACACACACACACACACACACACACACACACACACACACACACACACACACACACACACACACACACACACACACACACACACACACACACACACACACACACACACACACACACACACACACACACACACACACACACACACACACACACACACACACACACACACACACACACACACACACACACACACACACACACACACACACACACACACACACACACACACACACACACACACACACACACACACACACACACACACACACACACACACACACACACACACACACACACACACACACACACACACACACACACACACACACACACACACACACACACACACACACACACACACACACACACACACACACACACACACACACACACACACACACACACACACACACACACACACACACACACACACACACACACACACACACACACACACACACACACACACACACACACACACACACACACACACACACACACACACACACACACACACACACACACACACACACACACACACACACACACACACACACACACACACACACACACACACACACACACACACACACACACACACACACACACACACACACACACACACACACACACACACACACACACACACACACACACACACACACACACACACACACACACACACACACACACACACACACACACACACACACACACACACACACACACACACACACACACACACACACACACACACACACACACACACACACACACACACACACACACACACACACACACACACACACACACACACACACACACACACACACACACACACACACACACACACACACACACACACACACACACACACACACACACACACACACACACACACACACACACACACACACACACACACACACACACACACACACACACACACACACACACACACACACACACACACACACACACACACACACACACACACACACACACACACACACACACACACACACACACACACACACACACACACACACACACACACACACACACACACACACACACACACACACACACACACACACACACACACACACACACACACACACACACACACACACACACACACACACACACACACACACACACACACACACACACACACACACACACACACACACACACACACACACACACACACACACACACACACACACACACACACACACACACACACACACACACACACACACACACACACACACACACACACACACACACACACACACACACACACACACACACACACACACACACACACACACACACACACACACACACACACACACACACACACACACACACACACACACACACACACACACACACACACACACACACACACACACACACACACACACACACACACACACACACACACACACACACACACACACACACACACACACACACACACACACACACACACACACACACACACACACACACACACACACACACACACACACACACACACACACACACACACACACACACACACACACACACACACACACACACACACACACACACACACACACACACACACACACACACACACACACACACACACACACACACACACACACACACACACACACACACACACACACACACACACACACACACACACACACACACACACACACACACACACACACACACACACACACACACACACACACACACACACACACACACACACACACACACACACACACACACACACACACACACACACACACACACACACACACACACACACACACACACACACACACACACACACACACACACACACACACACACACACACACACACACACACACACACACACACACACACACACACACACACACACACACACACACACACACACACACACACACACACACACACACACACACACACACACACACACACACACACACACACACACACACACACACACACACACACACACACACACACACACACACACACACACACACACACACACACACACACACACACACACACACACACACACACACACACACACACACACACACACACACACACACACACACACACACACACACACACACACACACACACACACACACACACACACACACACACACACACACACACACACACACACACACACACACACACACACACACACACACACACACACACACACACACACACACACACACACACACACACACACACACACACACACACACACACACACACACACACACACACACACACACACACACACACACACACACACACACACACACACACACACACACACACACACACACACACACACACACACACACACACACACACACACACACACACACACACACACACACACACACACACACACACACACACACACACACACACACACACACACACACACACACACACACACACACACACACACACACACACACACACACACACACACACACACACACACACACACACACACACACACACACACACACACACACACACACACACACACACACACACACACACACACACACACACACACACACACACACACACACACACACACACACACACACACACACACACACACACACACACACACACACACACACACACACACACACACACACACACACACACACACACACACACACACACACACACACACACACACACACACACACACACACACACACACACACACACACACACACACACACACACACACACACACACACACACACACACACACACACACACACACACACACACACACACACACACACACACACACACACACACACACACACACACACACACACACACACACACACACACACACACACACACACACACACACACACACACACACACACACACACACACACACACACACACACACACACACACACACACACACACACACACACACACACACACACACACACACACACACACACACACACACACACACACACACACACACACACACACACACACACACACACACACACACACACACACACACACACACACACACACACACACACACACACACACACACACACACACACACACACACACACACACACACACACACACACACACACACACACACACACACACACACACACACACACACACACACACACACACACACACACACACACACACACACACACACACACACACACACACACACACACACACACACACACACACACACACACACACACACACACACACACACACACACACACACACACACACACACACACACACACACACACACACACACACACACACACACACACACACACACACACACACACACACACACACACACACACACACACACACACACACACACACACACACACACACACACACACACACACACACACACACACACACACACACACACACACACACACACACACACACACACACACACACACACACACACACACACAAATATATATGAATATATGTAAAATTATGCGTAAAATTATTATTTTTTTAAATGTTAAATGAGGGCAGCTATTTCTCTACCTACCTTCCTCAACTCTAACACAACGGATATCTGTATTTTTAAGTATATTATGGGTTGAGTAAAAACCGGATTAGTTTGTTTTGTACGATTTCAGAAGCAACGATATCAAGTATTGTGTGTTAATTTTGGTAAACATGGGCAATGATTGCTCGTTGAGAATAACTTGAAACTATTTTGTATTTAATATTATTTGTAGCGTGAAGGGCAATATATTTGGTTTTTTATTGTATATTTTGTGAGGATGAGATAACCAGCAACATTTCGTTAGTGTTATGATTGGAAACAAAATATTATCGCGTTGGACGTATTAAAAATTTCTTCAACCTAACAAAAGCAAAAACTATTTAAAACACATCTTCAACATATACAGAAAACCAACTACGACAAACTTTTTGCAGCTCTCACAGATAGGACTTTTTAGTTTGTAGTAATAATATTATTTTGGAAACGATCCACTGCATTGTTTGCAAATATAATAAAACTTCTTATTCTTCAGGTCGTTTCATATAGTTCAGAATAATTTAATTAGTATTCATTCATGAAAGCGCCCTTTCCCCTGAGCGAAGGGGGGCGGGGGTGAAACTGCCTCCCATAGACAAAGTTCGTATTGATTCTTTGTCGGATCGCAAGTTTGCAACTGCGGGGCGTTTTTAGTTTGCCCTTACATCTGTGCAAAACCAAGAAGAAGAGGGCTTTCTAACTACAGCATTATTAAATACTGATCCTAAAACTAAGATAACCAAGTAGTAGGCTATACTTATATTGTCTGGAGAAAAACCAATTCAGGCTATTTTCGCCAATACTTATATCTGAGTAAAATAAGGTATTAATTTATTTATAAGTGCTAAAAAAGAACAGTAGTATTAAATGAAACTAAGAATAGGTCTAAAATATTTAATACAAAATAAAAAACTCGTGTATAAGATATAAGAAATTAACTCTATTTATAAGAGATAAAAGAAAATAGTATTTCAGATTACAAGGAATAATAGATTAATAGGTACATTTAAAGCACAGACGACATTATAAAAGGATTGTAAAACAAATTTATTTCTATAATAGTAATAACAATCGATAATAAATAGGGATGGGCCGATTCCGATTCTCGATTCCAGGAATCGTCGATACTCGATTCTTCATCATAAAAGTGTCGATTCCGATTCCTATTTTGTTAACTATTAAAATATGTGTGTGGAGTAATTTATTAGAAAAATAATTAATTACCAACTATATCTTATTTATGTATTGGTTGATATCAATGAATTAAATGATTAAAGTAAACGAAAATATAACGAAAATATAATTATTTATGAAGCAACAGCAATACCGACGGTATTCGGTTCAGGGTACTGGCCGTCGCGTCAATTTGATGACAGTTAACAGAAACTGACGGTGGAAAACCACATAATATATCAAATATGAAAAAGCAATTAAACAACAATCATTTTGCCCAAATTTATCAACAAAAAAGATCTATACTTGAAGAAACTTTATCCTCAGACACAGGACCTACAAGTGATAGTCGGTTAAAAATCAACTGGGATTGAGGAATAAATACAAAATAGGCCTGAATCAGTTGCACTTGTTCCAGACACCCGCAGAAAAAAGGTCCCACCAGATGTGGAGAAGGTATGCCCCACTAATCCAGAATGTTGAGGAAGAAGGTACCCCAGGAGAATTGACAGTAGAAGAAGAAGTAAACAATTATCTGGGGGAACCATTAGCCAGACCAGATTGTGATGTTGGGAAGTATTTGGCAGTACAAAGTGCCAAATACCCTCATTTAAATGCTATGGCAATAAAATACCTGTCTGTCCACTCGTGACAGTGTTTTCTGAAAAACCTTTCTCAACTTCAGGAGTTATATATGATTAGCGATGAAACTAGCTTGACCCACAACGTGTTCAAATGCTTGTGTTTTTGAACAGAAATGTACATTACCTGCCAGACTTTTAAATATTAAAAACTATCCTATTTGTATTAATTTTTTACTTTTTAAGTTGTTCGTTTGTTTTTAATTTTTGTTTTGTTTTGAGAGACAATGTAAATAGGCTTAGGTATTTTTTCAAACATCATAAAATAAGTAAAGTTCACATTGTTAACTTTAAAATAAGTCATTACTTTAATCTGATATGTTTTTATGCTTTTAAAAATTCCTATTGATAAATCAAGGTTGAAGGTTTTATGTAGCCTATTACATTAAAACAGAACTTTTAAAAGGTTTTGCCATATGACCAAGATGTTAACTAAATTAATTATTAGAGAACTAGCATGTAAGCTAATATAACTTGAAAGAATCGAGAATCGAGAATCGACTAAAGAATCGAGAATCGAATGGAAAATTTTAGAATCGGAATCGGAATCGGAATCGAAAATTTTAGGAATCGGCCCATCCCTAATAATAAATATATAAATTCGTGAGTGGCAATCAAGACGCATTTTAAATAGGGATACAAACTCTGTAGCAATTGGAGATTAACATCTTAATTCAAAGTTAATAAAATGTAGTATAATTGTCCCTGAAAATGAAGACTTCAGGTTACACTAAATAGGAAGTTAATAGTGCAACACCACACCGACTAAAATAAGCACATAATGAATGTATTAGTAAAAAGATATCAGTTCGAATTAAAAACGAAATCAAAGTCTGTGCTAATATGCCAGTGTAGACGACACAAGAATTTACCCAATTAATACAGAACAATATACCTAAAACCCACGTTACCGAAATCATAAACATCCTCCAAACCATCAACAAACAAAACTATTTCACCCACAACTTAAACTTCTATTCACAACCAGATGGCCTACCATGGGAAGTCCTATCAGTAGTGTCCTAAGCGAAATTTTTCTACAACATATAGAAAACACCACGATACTCACAAACAATACACACGCACACAAAATTATTTACTGGCACAAATAAGTCGATGTTATCCTAACACTATACAGAGGCAACTCCCGTCAATGCGAAAAACTCCTCACCTACACTAATAAAATACACCCAAAACTCCATTTCATTTCAGAAATTTAAACCAACCGATCCCTAAACTTCCTCGACCTAACCATAACAAAAAGCCACACACAAAAACACAGCTTCAACATTTACAGGACACACTTATCCACAACACCTCAAACGACCCTATCCAACATAAACACGCTGCCTTCAGATCCATGCTCCATAGACTTAAATAAGTCCCAATGATCACAGGAAACATGAACAAGGAACTAGACACAATTAAATATTTAGCATACACAAATGGATACAACACCACAATAATAGACAAACTATGGTACAAAATAAAAAAAAAACACTAAAATTAACACTACATACGGGGAAAACAAATACATCACATTACCATTAATAAGCAAAACAACAAACAAAATAGCCCGCAAATTTCAAAAAAATAGGTTACAAAATAGCATACAAAACCAATAACAAATTACAATACAAAATACAACACAACACCAACAACAAAGATAAACTACAACCACCAGGCGTATACAAACTAAACTGCGACGAATGTAACAAATTCTACATTGGACAAACAGGTCGCAGCTTTAAACAAAGAGTCGAAGAGCACAAACAGAACACCAAGTCAACATTTTACAATCACATAAAAGAAACAAGACACAAATACACACACATTTACCATAACCTAGAAATCCTACACATCAACAAAAAAGGACCACATCTCAACACACTAGAACAATATGAAATTTTGACAATATGACACACAAAAACACAAAATACAAACATATTAAACGAGCAAACACAATACAAATCACACATACTATTTGATAGTATCGAAAATCTTCGTTTAAAACCGTCACCGCTTGACTCAACATCTCCAAGCAGAAGACACTGATGAAGATCGGCACATAGCGATCGAAAACGTTCTGTCTCAGTAAGTTTTATCAAATTTACTAAATATAAAGTTCGGATAGTCATAAACTATTGTTTAAATGATTAATAAGATTCACCGAACGTAATGGACTACAAAATTCAAGAATTTACCCAACTTATTTGTCATAGAAAAAAAATCACACCAAACGAAATAAAGACTACTACTACTACGTAGCGCTACAGCCCAGAGTGGCCTTGGCTTCCTTAACAATGTCCCGCCATGTACTTCTATCCTTAGCCTTCTGTTTCCATGCTGTAATGCCGCGTACCCTTGAATCTTCCTCAATGTCCTGTAGCCATCGTTTTCTTGGTCGGTCAACTCTTCTTTTGCCAATCATAGTGCCATGTAAAAGTTTGTTCGGCATTCTATTGGTGGGCACTCTTATGATGTGACCCAATCATTCTAGACCTCGCGTTTTAATAAAATGGACCACATTTGCGTCTTTGTATAAGGAATACAACTCGGCATTAGATCGAAGCTTCCACACATTTGTCTGTAGTCTACATCGTGAACCGGACCATAAATTTTTCTTAAAGCTTACGCTCAAACAATGTCAACTGCTACGCCCTCTGTTTGTACTCATATATTTAGTTTTTCCCTCATTTATGCAGAGACCTATCTTTTTGCTTTCATTATTGATTATATTAAAAGTTTCTTTGAGCGATGGAATATTCCTGGCAACCAAGCATATATCATCAGCATATGCACATATTTGACTGCATGAATGCATGATATTCCCTGAAACGTTAATCCTCCACAAAACGCCATGTAATGCCAGATTGAAGAGGGTAACAGACAGGGCATCACCTTGTGTCACTCCAGTCAGAATAGGGAATTCAGGACTCATACCGCCACCTATGACAACTTTGTCGTCACTATCACACAATGTCATGTTGATCAGTCTGATCAACTTGTTTGGTACGTTGAACTCCTTTAGGATTTCGAGCAATTTTACTCTGTTGACACTGTCAAAAGCCTGCCGATAATCAATAAAAAGAAGATGAAGGTCAATTTTATATTCCCAACACCTCTCGAGTAACTGTCTTAGAACAAATATCTGATCGGTAGTTCCCCTTCCCTGTCGGAATCCGCACTGATGATGTTTTCAATTACGAAATAAAGACAATGGACATAAGTTAAAATATTATATTTTATTTTTCCAAATTAACGAAAAAAAGAAAATTTAAAACATTTGACTATACCGCTCATCAAGTTGTCTATTAAAGTTACATACATTTGGTAATGTATCACGAACGTGTATAATAAACTATTTGTAGTGTATAAACCTAACTTGCACCAAGACAGAAACTATTTTAAAGCTTAGAATGAAGTAAAAACAAAAGTAAATAACGGACGTAGTTTTTATATTTTACAGAAACAATATTTAACTGTTATTACTAATCACAAAAACTTTATTTATTGAACTAACAAAACCGATTGAACAAAATTGTTGCTAATTCATTTTTAATATTGTAAATAGTTTACAGAAGATAAAAGCGTATTGGACTGTCACAGGAATTTAATCAGCTGGATGAGATTGCTTAGAATGGGAAGTAATTGAAATAACAATTTGAAATTCATATTAACCTTTTCTTAACCAACGGGACTAGTAAGTACCTTCCAATTTAATAGTGTTTTATTTAATACAGAACATACAACCCGTTTGCTGACCATTGGGACTTCGAAGTCCCTATGTTTTTGAATTTCTGAAACAGTTTTAGTTCGCCTGAATACCACAAGATAGCAGGACATTGAGTGTTTTGACATTCATGTACGGATATTAGTGACTCGAAAATACCCGTTTGGAAAAACATTTACGGCGACTGTGAATTCATAGGTATCTACAATATATTTATTGTACGTGTTTTTTCTGAGAGAAAAAAGTGCAGAGTATTTTCTGAGGTTTTTAACATAAGTAGGTTTGTTACAATCTATATAGAGAAATTAAAATTTAGTTATATGAAAGAAATGTAATTTATTTCACTTCCACAACATTTATTTAGTATTGTTAAACTTGAGAGATTTTGATGGATGTTAATGGATGGCAGTGGGAAAGCTCTCTGCTCGGTATGAAGCCCAAGGGCCAGTACAATATTAAAATGTCTTTTATAAAGAAACTGGACTTACATCCAGTTGGATTAGGTCCAGGGTAAATGGGAAAATTTTATAAACTTGGCGTTATGTTTTCGGGTGCTATATGTCTTGCATGCTAGTGAAAAATATTACATTTTATTGTAAAAAGCACTTTCATGATGTAATAAAACCAGTTTACTTACATATATTATCCATATTCTCGAGGACGCCTCATGGTGTCTTGGAAAGTTTTGACACTGTTCCTGTAACAAATAGGAAATTTATTCTTACATGTTTGTATTAACAATACTCATTCGCGTTAAATTAAACTCAATAGTTTTCTACTTTCATGTATTTTCTAAATTGATCTTTCTCATATCTTATGTTTATCTTAATATTTGTTTGATAAAAAACCATTCAATAAACATTTTACAATCATACTAATTTAATCTTAATTAAGAAGATAACTAGGTTCATTGGTGATTATATATATATATATATATATATATATATATATATATATATATATATATATATTCTAGACTATGTAACTAGACTATGTTCTTTTGTTATGAGAAAGATACGAAATATGTCATTATATTCACGTTTAAGATGTATAAGTATTGATTGAAATGTAGTCATCTATGATGCCGAATGTGTTCACGTTCACTAGGCTTTAGTTCTTTTTTATAAATCTTACGCGGGTTATTCATAAAATAAGGTTCACATGATTTTTAAACAAAGACAGCTTTATTTTTGTTCTCAATGTAATACATCATTTTAAAGCTTAAAACTTACGCTATTTTTCCACATAATCACCGTTTCTGTCCAAACACTTTTGAAAACGATGCTCCAACTTTTCTATCCCCATGTTATAGAATTCTGCCGCCAAACCTTTTAGCAATCGAGGAACCTCTTCCTTGACTTCATTATCGGTACTGAATCCACCCAAGAGTTCCTTTAATTTTGGGAATAAATGATAATCACTTGGGGCTAGGTCCTGACTATAAGGTGGGTGAGGCACAACAGTCCAGCCAAAATCAATAAGCAGTTCTTGAGTTTGGTGTGATACATGAGGTCGAGCATTGTCATGGATAAGCCTCACACCACTGGACAATTTTCCTCTCCGGCGGTTCTGGATCGTAAGCCTCAGCTTTCTCAATCTGTCGCAATATCTGTCGGAGTTGACTGTTTTTCCGTGAGGCAAAACGTCGATTAAAAGTAGGCCCTTCCTGTCCCAAAAGACAGTTGCCATGACTTTCCCAGCAGACTGTGTTTGTTTAAACTACTTCGGCTTCGGCGAAGTTGAGTGACGCCATTCACGGGATTGCTGCTTGGTTTCGGGGGTAAAGTGAAACGCCCATATTTCATCGCCTGTAACAATGGAATCCGAGAATTCTTCTTTGTTGTCTTCACATTGTTGCAATAACTGCTGGACACACTCGACACGTTGCTGTTTGTGGTTTTCTGTAAATATTCGCGGTACCTAACCTAAAGTAAGTTCATGGTTAGAATTCATGAATTCAGTTCTTCGTAAAACTTGAAAAGCGGATTCGAATCCATTTATTTGCAGACGTAACTATCCAAAAACAATCCAACAAACAAATATAATTGAAACGACACTTGAAATACTTTTACAATGTAAGTAAATCTATTTTTAAATAAAATTACTAGTTCAGTTTTTCATATCGAGTTTCCCTTCATATGATATCTGAGCAACACGCGATGTATAAGCTATTGTTTTATAAATATAAAAAAAAATATCTTGGCAATTTCTAAAATGGTTAACAAGGGAAATACAATAAATAATCTTTTAAACGCAAATAATTCTTATAGAAAATGGGTAACCGATTTGTATAAGCAAATCAACGTACACCTGCAGTAGGCTGTTTGTTTTATGTAATGCGGTAGAAGCAATTAATCAAACTGATATGAGGCGAACATTTTGCGGGTATGGCGAGGGGAGAAGTGTGGTGGTAGGTAGGCTGGCATGAACAGGGTGAGTCATGCGGTGTGTCACGAAACAATGCAAACTCCCGAATATACTTTTCTTATTACATTCACATATAGGATACAATGTTAGAAATATGCGTTTAATTTTGTTAAAATAATTACTGCAAAAACTATACAATTAACAAACTTTACACATGTTGTCTCGAAAGTTCTTTCTTTCTGCATTTTGTTTACAATAGTATACAACTCGAAACGCGCAACATTGTAAACTTATTATTAAATATATATTATATAAGTAATACTTACTTTAGTGTAAGAAAAGGTTTCCTTTACCTTGAGAAGACACGAATTTTGCAAGTTAAAAAAGATCTTACTTGGAGGACCGCTTCCTAAATAAGGAGATTATTTGAACTCGATGTATCGTTTAAAATAAAAGTGGCCGTGCAGTCTGTAGAAAAAAGTCTTTGCTAATAGTATTTTTTTATTATTAGTTTTGAAATTTATAATGAAACATGTAAAATTTGCCCGTCTGTTTAGTTACCTTGAAATTAAACCAGACCTAAGTAAATTACTAAGATGATTCTTTAGAATAAAGAAGTATCTTTTACAGGAAGGATAAAAGCCAAGAAAATGTTTTGGCGGGAGGAAAATGTCATTATCATTACGAAAGAAACAGTATCACGTGTTGTTTTCGTGTCCATTTAGCTCCGACGTCTTTTGACTAAAGAGAACAGCTCTTGGATTTCAAGTGGCGCCATTCCCAACTTCAAAACATGTGGCGTGAGTGCTGGGCTCTCGAAAATGTGTCTCGGCGTTAGACTGACACCCGAACAGTTTCTGCAGGGAACGTGTATGGTCTTGTCTGGAAAGAATCTCTGAAGTGAATCTCTAAGTTTAGCAATGGCGATGTCAAGAGTGGTGATAATTGGTCTCTTAAAGGGATGAAGTGAGTGTCTGTTTTAGACCACATATAAGACAGTGCTTGTAGCAGATTTATCGACGTGGCCCAGGACTGCTGGTCGCGTCGGCTACTCCGGACGCGTTACTAGGTGTAATAAAATTTTGTTGTTATACAGGCATTTCAATAAAAGTAGGTCTACTAATAAAAACGCAGATTCTAAATTTATATTTAGACAAATGCAATGTTCCTAATTTATTCATAAATCCCGACAATAATCGGTCTACTTACATCAATTTTAGAGCTCAAAATAAAATATAATCTTTAAAAATATATGAAATCAAACACATAATTAAATAGACGAAAAATGTACAAAATTCTATTTTCTCTGCAGAAACAAATAAGGCTGGTCAGGAAAATATATTTGCATGCTACGAAAAAGACTCAATACATCTCTTGCGTCACCATTAAAATAGCACATTTTTCTAATCCTTATAGAAAAATCAATAATTTTCTAATCAACTTTACACATACGATAATTAATAATATTTACAATACAAACAAATATCCGGAATAAAAATAAAATAACATTTGGTATATGTTTATAATACAATCTGTTCATCCGTCAATCTGCCTGCCTGTCTCTTTGGGCTGTCTGACTGTTTGCCTTTCTACCTGCCTGTTTGTCTCTGCTGTCTGCTTGTCTGTCTTTCTACCTGTTTGTCTGATTATTTAGGCTGTCTGACTCTCTGCCTTTCTACCTACCTGTCTGATTATTTGGGCTGTCTGACTGTTTGCCTTTCTACCTGCCTGTTTGTCTCTGCTGTCTGCTTGTCTGTCTTTCTACCTGTTTGTCTGATTATTTAGGCTGTCTGACTCTCTGCCTTTCTACCTACCTGTCTGTTTATTTGGGCTGTCTGACTGTTTGCCTTTCTACCTGCCTGTTTGTCTCTGCTGTCTGCTTGTCTGTCTTTCTACCTGTTTGTCTGATTATTTAGGCTGTCTGACTCTCTGCCTTTCTACCTGCCTGTTTGTCTCTGCTGTCTGCTTGTCTGTTTTTCTACCTTCTTGTCTGATTATTTGGGCTGTCTGACTCTCTGCCTTTCTACCTGCCTGTTTGTCTCTGCTGTCTGCTTGTCTGTCTTTCTACCTGCCTGCCTGTCTCTTTGGGCTATCTGACTGTTTGCCTTTCTACCTGCCTGTTTGTCTCTGCTGTCTGCTTGTCTGTCTTTCTACCTGTTTGTCTGATTATTTAGGCTGTCTGACTCTCTGCCTTTCTACCTGCCTGTTTGTCTCTGCTGTCTGCTTGTCTGTTTTTTTACCTTCTTGTCTGATTATTTGGGCTGTCTGACTGTCTGCCTTTCTGCCTGCCTGTTTGTCTCTGCTGTCTGCTTGTCTGTCTTTCTACCTGCCTGTCTGATTATTTGGCTGTCTGACTGTCTGCCTTTCTGCCTGTCTGATTATTTGGGCTGTCTGACGCTCTGTCTTTCTACCTGCCTGTTTTTCTCTGCTGTCTGCTTGTCTGTCTTTCTACCTTCTTGTCTGATTATTTGGGCTGTCTGACTGTCTGCCTTTCTACCTACCTGTCTGTTTATTTGGGCTGTCTGACTGTTTGCCTTTCTACCTGCCTGTTTGTCTCTGCTGTCTGCTTGTCTGTCTTTCTACCTGTTTGTCTGATTATTTAGGCTGTCTGACTCTCTGCCTTTCTACCTGCCTGTTTGTCTCTGCTGTCTGCTTGTCTGTCTTTCTACCTGCCAGTCTGATTATTTGGGCTGTCTGACTGTCTGCCTTTCTGCCTGCCTGTTTGTCTCTGCTGTCTGCTTGTCTGTCTTTCTACCTGCCTGTCTGATTATTTGGGCTGTCTGACTGTCTGCCTTTCTGCCTGCCTGTTTGTCTCTGCTGTCTGCTTGTCTGTGTTTCTACCTTCTTGTCTGATTATTTGGGCTGTCTGACTGTCTGCCTTTCTGCCTGCCTGTTTGTCTCTGCTGTCTGCTTGTCTGTCTTTCTACCTGCCTGCCTGTCTCTTTGGGCTGTCTGACTGTTTGCCTTTCTACTTGCCTGTTTGTCTCTGCTGTCTGCTTGTCTGTCTTTCTACCTGTTTGTCTGATTATTTGGGCTGTCTGACTCTCTGCCTTTCTACCTGCCTGTTTGTCTCTGCTGTCTGCTTGTCTGTTTTTCTACCTTCTTGTCTGATTATTTGGGCTGTCTGACTGTCTGCCTTTCTGCCTGCCTGTTTGTCTCTGCTGTCTGCTTGTCTGTCTTTCTACCTGCCTGCCTGTCTCTTTGGGCTGTCTGACTGTTTGCCTTTCTACTTGCCTGTTTGTCTCTGCTGTCTGCTTGTCTGTCTTTCTACCTGTTTGTCTGATTATTTAGGCTGTCTGACTCTCTGCCTTTCTACCTGCCTGTTTGTCTCTGCTGTCTGCTTGTCTGTTTTTCTACCTTCTTGTCTGATTATTTGGGCTGTCTGACTGTCTGCCTTTCTGCCTGCCTGTTTGTCTCTGCTGTCTGCTTGTCTGTCTTTCTACCTGCCTGTCTGATTATTTGGCTGTCTGACTGTCTGCCTTTCTGCCTGTCTGATTATTTGGGCTGTCTGACGCTCTGTCTTTCTACCTGCCTGTTTTTCTCTGCTGTCTGCTTGTCTGTCTTTCTACCTTCTTGTCTGATTATTTGGGCTGTCTGACTGTCTGCCTTTCTACCTACCTGTCTGTTTATTTGGGCTGTCTGACTGTCTGCCTTTCTGCCGGCCCGTTTGTCTCTGCTGTCTGCTTGTCTGTCTTTCTACCTGCCAGTCTGATTATTTGGGCTGTCTGACTGTCTGCCTTTCTGCCTGCCTGTTTGTCTCTGCTGTCTGCTTGTCTGTCTTTCTACCTGCCTGTCTGATTATTTGGGCTGTCTGACTGTCTGCCTTTCTGCCTGCCTGTTTGTCTCTGCTGTCTGCTTGTCTGTGTTTCTACCTTCTTGTCTGATTATTTGGGCTGTCTGACTGTCTGCCTTTCTGCCTGCCTGTTTGTCTCTGCTGTCTGCTTGTCTGTCTTTCTACCTGCCTGCCTGTCTCTTTGGGCTGTCTGACTGTTTGCCTTTCTACTTGCCTGTTTGTCTCTGCTGTCTGCTTGTCTGTCTTTCTACCTGTTTGTCTGATTATTTGGGCTGTCTGACTCTCTGCCTTTCTACCTGCCTGTTTGTCTCTGCTGTCTGCTTGTCTGTGTTTCTACCTTCTTGTCTGATTATTTGGGCTGTCTGACTGTCTGCCTTTCTGCCTGCCTGTTTGTCTCTGCTGTCTGCTTGTCTGTCTTTCTACCTGCCTGCCTGTCTCTTTGGGCTGTCTGACTGTTTGCCTTTCTACTTGCCTGTTTGTCTCTGCTGTCTGCTTGTCTGTCTTTCTACCTGTTTGTCTGATTATTTGGGCTGTCTGACTCTCTGCCTTTCTACCTGCCTGTTTGTCTCTGCTGTCTGCTTGTCTGTGTTTCTACCTTCTTGTCTGATTATTTGGGCTGTCTGACTGTCTGCCTTTCTGCCTGCCTGTTTGTCTCTGCTGTCTGCTTGTCTGTGTTTCTACCTTCTTGTCTGATTATTTGGGCTGTCTGACTGTCTGCCTTTCTGCCTGCCTGTTTGTCTCTGCTGTCTGCTTGTCTGTCTTTCTACCTGCCTGTCTGATTATTTGGCTGTCTGACTGTCTGCCTTTCTGCCTGTCTGATTATTTGGGCTGTCTGACGCTCTGCCTTTCTACCTGCCTGTTTTTCTCTGCTGTCTGCTTGTCTGCCTTTCTGCCTGTCTGATTATTTGGGCTGTCTGACTGTCTGCCTTTCTGCCTGCCTGTTTGTCTTTGCTGTCTGCTTGTCTGTCTTTCTACCTTCTTGTCTGATTATTTTGGCTGTCTGACTGTCTGCCTTTCTACCTGCCTGCCTGTCTCTTTGGGCTGTCTGACTCTCTGCCTTTCAACCTGCCTGCTTGTCTCTTTGGGATGTCTAACTGTCTGCCTTTCTACCTGCCTGTCTGTTTATTTGGGCTGTCTGCCTTTCTGCCGGCCTGTTTGTCTCTGCTGTCTGCTTGTCTGTCTTTCTACCTGCCAGTCTGTTTATTTGGGCTGTCTGACTGTCTGCCTTTCTGACTGACTGTTTGTCTCTGCTGTCTGCTTGTCTGTCTTTCTACCTTCTTGTCTGATTATTTGGGCTGTCTGACTGTCTGCCTTTCTGCCTGCCTGTTTTTCTCTGCTGTCTGCTTGTCTGTCTTTCTACCTTCTTGTCTGATTATTTGGGCTGTCTGACTGTCTGCCTTTCTGCCTGCCTGTTTGTCTCTGCTGTCTGCTTGTCTGCCTTTCTACCTGCCTGTCTGTTTATTTGGGCTGTCTGCCTTTCTGCCGGCCTGTTTGTCTCTGCTGTCTGCTTGTCTGTCTTTCTACCTGCCAGTCTGTTTATTTGGGCTGTCTGACTGTCTGCCTTTCTGACTGACTGTTTGTCTCTGCTGTCTGCTTGTCTGTCTTTCTACCTTCTTGTCTGATTATTTGGGCTGTCTGACTGTCTGCCTTTCTGCCTGCCTGTTTTTCTCTGCTGTCTGCTTGTCTGTCTTTCTACCTTCTTGTCTGATTATTTGGGCTGTCTGACTGTCTGCCTTTCTGCCTGCCTGTTTGTCTCTGCTGTCTGCTTGTCTGTCTTTCTACCTGCCAGTCTGATTATTTGGGCTGTCTGACTGTCTGCCTTTCTGCCTGCCCGTTTGTCTTTGCTGTCTGCTTGTCTGTCTTTCTACCTGCCTGTCTGATTATTTGGGCTGTCTGACTGTCTGCCTTTCTACCTACCTGCCTGTCTCTTTGGGCTGTCTGATTGTCTGCCTTTCTACCTCCCTGTCTGTATATCATATTTAAAAAAAAACAGATGAATTTGTAATAAAAACTAAATGTCTCTAATTACTTGTTGTCAACCTTGTTCACATTTCGGTTGTAAAACGACCATACCTAGAGGGAACTAGAACCAATAAAACTTCAGAATATTTTTCTCGACTGTGGTAGAAATGTTGGCCTACGGAAGGCTGACGAAGGAGTATTACGGTCAGAGGGGCTTTGTGTTATTATCTATAGTTTGATTACAGAGCACATTGTAAAATACCGTAATAACTTTCCTTCTTTTCCTAACGATGCAACGCTTAGATGTTTATATTTATCAGTGTCTAATTATTTATTATAAGCAATTTTCTGGACCACACATATTTATTTTGTGATTACCAGTTACGTTTTTTTATTAAGATTGGTTACAATATCTTTAACCAATATAACATTTTGTTCTACTTTATTATTTAATATTTGTAAAAATATAATGATAATTAATATAGTAATTGAAACATTTATGATTTAAAAAAGAATTCTGAAAAAGAAACTCTAAAAAAATTCTTATTTCAAAAATAATGTTTAGAATTTAAAGAGTTTATAAAAATAAAATATTGATTGATTCTAAAATTTGTCATAGAGTTACAACCTTATTTATATAGTTTACATTATATCGTCAAACTATATTAAACTTTGACGTCATTAATATCAAACGTCAAACAGCTTTACGGAAGCAGCTTGGGAAATAATATTAAAACGGTTTGAATTTTAAATTTATATTGGTTGAATATTAAAATTACTGTAATATAAACAGTTTGAAGAAGCCGTTTTTTTATTAAATTTCCCCTAGTGACTTCGGAAAAGGTAATTTTACATTCTTGAGTTTTTTGGTGTTTTCATTATTCGTTAATGACAACATAATAAATAAAAGGAAATGAGAAGACATGAATTTGGCCTTTTCTCAAAATTTAACACTAAATATCTTCTATAAATCCAATTCGTTTTGTAACCAGTTACTTTATAAGTAAATAAATGAGTTATCTTCTCAGTCATGTTTAAAAAACTTTTGTATAAAAGTTAAAAATTGTATTAAGCTTATAAAAAAGTTCATGTACGTACCCGTATGTGCAACAAATTCCTACTCAGTCCGACGTCTAATCTACATCCTACATAACCCTTTCAGCAAACTGCTGTCAGAGGTTTTATGGTCGCTCCCTTGCGGACGTTTTAGTGCAGGCACTACGTAACCGCTGTGACACCTATGCATGCGAAAAATCCAGTTTCTTGATCGAATTTTGATTTTAAAGAATGTTCTGGAGTTGTTAGCTGAATGGGTTGAGCTTAAGTTAACTTTAACCCATATAACTTAATAATGTGTCATATCGTAATATCTATTATTAAATACCTATTATACAAGTCATATTCAAGTAACAGTTCCAATGAACTAAACAAAATTATAACATTTATAAGCAAAGGAAACCCAATGCCATCTGAATTTATAATTCATTAATCCTAGGTGAGCATATTTACATCACATTTAATAATACATATGAAATATAATTGTAGAGTTCATTACAACTTCAGACCGAAGAAACATTCATTAATCCTAGGTGAGCGTATTTACATCACATTTAATAATACATATGAAATATAATTGTAGAGTTCATTACAACTTCAGGCCGAAGAAACGTTCATTAGAAGTTTAAAGAGAAGTTACAAACCTGTGAAAAACTGTGACAACCTGATGTGCTTTGTTTAGAAAATCATGCAATAAATAACCTTGTTTAGAAATAGTTTCTATTATAAAAAGTTCTTATAATATTGGGTTTCAGTGCTTGAAAATCGTTACTCTTTTCTAACGCATTTCGATATAACCTTAGTTACAGACAGTAAGTTCATTAATTATACACACAGTGATGATGGGTTCGTCATTGAAGTTCGTTTGAGAATATAAATTAATAATTATGGTTTGAGGTTCATTATTATTTATTATAAGGCTTATTATTATTATTGTTTTCACTAGTTAAACTCAAATTTCGGTAAAGTTCTTATAAACAAACATATAAACTGTAAAATTTTCAATAACAACTGAAATATTTTCCCTTCTGATCCTAGAAAATATACAACCGTCAAGTTCATAAATAGTTTGTGGTGGAATGAATATAAAATACAATTTTTGTTTTTTTTTGGTTTACAGCCAAATTTTATAGAAAATAAAAATAGTTGAAACATTCGAGTAGTGTGATATATTGCAGTTTAAACATCTCTAAAACCACATTATGCGATAAAAAACATGTAAGGTGTAAATTAATTTCCTAAGTTTTTATTAAAATCGTTTTACTAAAATTTCCTAAGTTTTTATTTACGCGAATCGTGTTAGATATTTGTGCGAATCTAAGTCTGAGAAATCGTTGTCTGTTATTTTTTATTTGCATCAGAAAAATTAATTTAAAACCACGTAAATATTATTCCAAGCCCAAAGGGTGGGTGGTTTGCTTTTAGCGTTGTTGAAAAATCTAAATAGCTAAGCATTCATTTAAATAATTCATATTTTCCTTTTATAAAGAAATTACATTTAAAAGAATAAAGAAATATAAATTTAATTCGATTAGAATTTCGGAGAACTAGTGTTTTGAGACACTATAATTATTCTTCATGTTGTTATACAAAAATCACCATATGTATAATGAAAGCTAATAGAATATTTTAACAAAACCAAACACTTTAAATAATCATTTTATCACAACTTTTTCACACTCTAATTTCAACTGTAAACCATCATCATCTGTGATTAGGAGTATATTTTACAAGTAAAGCTTACAAACTACAAAGGTTTTAACAGAAATATAACAGTTGACTTGTAGTTCTACTGGTATACAAGTCGTAGAAGAATGAGGTGACTAGGTAGTTGGAACGAGTTTAATTTTAATAAATTTACATATTCTGAGTGTGCGTTAGCTTTAACATTAGATAAGTGAAGATTAATAATTGAGCAATAATAAAAATATTGACATTAATTGCCCATTTCCATTTACAGATTTCTATCGCAGTGTGATTGTAAGTTAAATATTGTGATTGTGAAGTAAATATTTTATTAGTTATGTTTGCTAAGTGAAAGTCGAAAGACGCGCGTATAAAGTACATTTGATTGATATTTGATTAATTTCCAGGAAATACTCAACACTTTTATACAGCCTCTTTGTTGGTGTAGGAAAACCTGTTAGAGCCAAATTGCCTTTTTGAGATAATTCGAAAGTTTACTGAAAAGGTCGAAACTAGTCAGATTTGTTTATGCAAAAAAATTAATTTCAGACCTAACGTTCGAAATATTTCTATAAAATAGAAAATAACCAAAAAAAAAGAACTAATACCCCGAGTATTATAACTTTCAGATTTGTAAATACTATTTTTATTATAGAAACAAAATTGTGTTGTAGAAGAAAAGAGTTTTATATGCTAGTGTGTATTAGTAATAGTTTTGTAGTAGTTAGATAAGAATTTATAGGGCAAGGGTATTATAATGGTCTCGATATGAAGTAATGCTCCAGCGGACCCAGGAAGGAGTGTCTGCCTGGAAAAAGAAGGGTTTAGTGGGAGTTATAGTTAAAATCAAGAGGAGCCGGATATTCTATATGCAACGCATTCCTCTAGATAAAACCAAAATAGGCCTCCTAGTTTATGTGCAATGCTTGGTGCATTTTACAATTATCAGTGTGATTTAAAATTTCAAACTGTGAGCTCGCCAAAACTAATGTAATATTTTTTCATAGGATATAACACATTTAAAAACCACCGCAATAAAATTGACGAAGATGTCACAATATAGTAACTAAAGGTTATTTTTAATGGAAATATTAATAGATTAAATTAAATCTCTTTTCACATTAAGACACATCAAGGTACAACGATGTTGAGTTAGGGCTCCACTGTCTGGAATCTCTTACCCTGCCCTTATTAACCAAGACGCGGAATCAGTAACTAAGCAAATGCTGGCAAAACAAGGTTTTCTCTCTATTTGTCTCACTCTCTACTTTAATTATTCATAGGCGACTTTCACTAATCGTTTGATATAACCTATAAGATTTTGGTGGCATTATTTACACTGACTAAAAGCAATATTTTACTCTAAGTTTGAAGTTGTTATACCACAATTATAGACAAAATTCATAAGATTTTATATATACTTCATATATAAACTAACATAAACTTATATATGAGCCTATACGTATATTACACACACACACACACACATACACACACACACACACACACACACACACACACACACACACACACACACACACACACACACACACACACACACACACACACACACACACACACACACACACACACACACACACACACACACACACACTCACACACACACACACACACACACACACACACACACACACTCACACACACACAAACACACACACACACACACACACACACACACACACACACACACATACACTAACACACTAACACAAACACACACACACACACACATCCGTTCATTCTGCAGTGCATAAATTCGCAGTTCCTACGTTTCGCTAGAATCTCATCCAGCACTCGCTCTTCAACTGTTGTTGGGTTCATCTCGTCAATGCTGGATGAGATTCTAGCAAAACGTCGGAACTGTGAATTTATGCACTGCAGAATGAACGGATGTACTCCAGATAGTAACTATTCATCATATTTTTCCATCCGTGAAGGAATACGTATCAGCATATATATATATATATATATATATATATATATATATATATATATATATATATATATATATATTAAATATGGTGATATGTTTTCTTGTATATATAGTTAATAAATTTAAAATATTTCAAACACAAGAATACTTTTAATGAATATATTTATTCAGAATAAATATATTCATTAAAAGTATTCTTGTGTTTGAAATATTTTAAATTTATTAAATATATATATATATATATATATATATATATATATATATATATATACACACACACACACACACACACACACACACACACAAACATAAACGCTCACACACACACACAACACAAACGCTCTCACACACACAAACACATGCATACATAGTATACATATTTAGAAATATATATATATATATATATATATATATATATATGTGTATGTGTGTGTGTGTGTGTGTGTGTGTGTGTGTGTGTGTGTGTGTGTGTGTGTGTGTGTGTGTGTGTGTGTGTGTGTGTATGCGTGTGTGTGTCTCTGGGTGTGTGTGTGGAGGGGGAGGGCTGGTGTGTGTGTGTGTGTCTAAATATACATTAAAATAAATACATTTCAATGACACACATGTTTATAAAATAACGGCTTAAAAGGTTTTTTATTAATTTAATAAATGCTCTGTATTTTATTTTCATCAATGTGAGTTGATGACTAACCATCATCATCTACATGTATATAATTTATTTGCTAAAATGTATCTGCTTATATTTGCTAAACACACTTTCTTTATTTAAAACCTTATCTACGTAATAGGAATACAAATTAAGCAGGCCTATTATTATTTTGATAACAAGTCATGTACATTTTTTTAAAGTAAATTCAGGTCAAGAAACAAAGATTTTAGTTACTTTTTAATTTAGAATTAAAATTGGTATAAATACCAATTGGTGTAAATACATATGACATAATCACAAGATTAAGTGGTAAAATAGAAAGGGAATTTCACTGTAATTTTCCATTTTCCTCACTATACTATACATGGTGTTTTACTATTATTATTATTTGTTATTATTAATTCTCTTTCTCCATTTTAGTTTCTAACTTATGATACTAATGGCGGTGTATAATTTCTTATTACGTCAATACCTTGTAATGCTTCATTAATGCAAGGAACATTTCTTTTATAGTGTAATTAACTTCTGTTCAGCGGTTTTGGCGTCCCCAAGATACGTACACACATACATACATCGGTTTTTGAACCATCCTAAGCCTCTGGAAAGGAGTTCTGTGGATTGTTCTACACCAAACTTCACAGGAACCAGGAACGTATATATATATATGTTGGCTGAGTGCCTAAGTGCTGGATCTCATACATGTAGTCATTCAGTTCAAAACTAACCAAGATATAAACTTTTAAAAATTTAATTGATAAATAAATATTAGAAAAAACTGTATTAACAGTAATTGATATCCACTAAAGGTTAAAATGAATGTATTTGAACGCGATTGAATGAATAAAATCGTATTTTATGAAGGACTGAAAATTTGTATAAGATATGAGGAGAGTGTGGGCTAATAGAAAGAATTTAATGAAAGTTATCAAGAAATGTTTATATTCCTTTTTACTAAATTAAAACCAACTAATTAAATCTAACGATGAGTATAGTAACGACACTAAACATTCAGAGACACATTTCTGTAAAAATTTAACAAAGGGAAATTGATTGTTTAAGTGTTGCTAAGCAAAGATGTGAACAGTTTTTAAATAGACAACAGTTGTGTTCACTCCAGGTCAGACGTTCCTATTCTATGAGAATAATTCTTCACAAATAAATACCTTAGCAATATGAACGTGTGATCTAGTTTGGTGTAATATTATGTGATTACGCAGTATATTGAGAAGGATACAAAATATTCTAAGGATAATGAAATAAATATCATGGATTAAAAATATACCCAAAATTAAAAAAAAAAATATGTAGGTTATATAAAATGAGGCCAAGTCAAACAAATAATAAATATTTCAAATATTGAAAACCGACAGATTAAATAGAGAAGAATTTAAAAATGGTATCAGCGAAATAGACGTTATTGTGGAAGATAAGTAAAACATTGGACTGAAGAAAGGAAAGCACGTCACTCTAAAAGAATGAAGAAAGAGAAAGAAAGATGACAAAATAGTAGATTGCGTTATTCTAATACCAGCTAATGAACATATGTTACAACTAGTTAACTTTTGAACAAGATAAGTACCATAACTATTTTTATTATGTGGGTAAATTATTAGTAGCCTATAGTTTATACATAGTAAGGAAAGTCACGTGGTATCCGAATCTTCTTGTTAATACTACAATAATTAATTTCCAAAATGTAACCATTTAAATAGCTATACATTGATTGGGTTGTGCTAAACATATAGATTCAAGCCCTAAATGCGTCAGATTTCACGAAATAGTTTTGAATATTAACAATTAAAATAAAAACACAAGACAAAGTTTTAAATTATACTTGTTTAATTCTGGAAAACTGATTAGGGCCTAATTATGTACATGTTACTGAATTAGTCAATATCTGAATTGTTAGAGCTTGTAAATTTACTACAAATCCCATAAAATTAAAAATTGCGTTCGCTTTCCATGACAATAGTTTTTTTTGCCTATCTTAATAAGTAAGTTAAGTCGATAAATCCTTGTGCGAAGCTAAGGCTAGTAACCTTATCTTGTTTAAGCAAGATCTGTAAGGCTTGGACTTCTTGGCTGGACTTATTCTGTCTCGGTTCCTCTTGGTCAGGCCACTGCAAGGCTTGGCCTATAGCTTGGCTGGGACTTACATTAAGGCTGGGTCGTCCTGGTAGGGTCGAGTTATCTCGGACTAATACGGCCGGTGCATAGACGTGCCACTCTGGGCTGCTGGGACTTGTGACGGCTTGACCTATAGCTCGGCCGGGACTTATTAAGGCCTGATAGCCATGATTTGGACTCGGATGCCCTGGCCTTCTCAGGCCGGGACGGACGCGGCTTTATCATGGCTTCCGGGCCTAGTACGGCTTGGCCTATAGCTTGGTTGGGACTTCACTTACTAAGGCTTGACAGTCTAGTGTGACAAGCTATGTATTGGCCTTAATAGGCTGTGGTATTCTCGCCCTTATCATGGCTTCCGGGCCTTGTACGGCTTGGCCTATAGCTCGGCCGGGACTTACACGCGGCTTAACTTCGAAGACCGGGAATAGATAAGCTTGGCCTAATGATGGCTGGGACCTTTGGGCCTTGTGTATTCGTAGATATGTTTCACTAGACCCTAGTTACTGCACAATATGATTGACGTAATTCATTTATAATTAATATTGACTGAGTAACAAGAACTTGAACTTGAATATAATTCCGTTTGTTGCAAACATCTCCAAATTTAGTTCAATTAAATTAGATTCAACTAATAGTTTTTAAACGTCGGTGGCACAAGGGCAAGCAGGAGACGTCTCCTATGGTCTACGGTGCAATCCATCATGCTCTACGGTGCTGAAATCTGGGCCGACACTTTGAAGGTACAGAAGTACCGTACCAGACTCGATACGATTCAACGAATGGGAGCGCTAAGAATAGCGAGCGCCTACCGTACTGTTTCGTCGGCAGCTGTGCTGGTTGTGGCAGGTGTTGTGCCAATCGACCTATTGGCTCAAGAGAGGAAATTTGTATATAATAACAGTAAAGAGATAGGCAAAATAGAGGCGGTCAAGCGAGCCAGAGCACAAACCATGAACCAGTGGCAGCAACGATGGAATCATGAACGGTCAGGTAGGTGGACGTTCCTTCTGATAAGAAGCTTAAAGGAATGGACAGAACGCAGGCACGGGGAAGTGAACTTCTATATCACACAGTTCCTGACAGGCCACGGGTACTTTAGGGCATACCTGTTTAAGATGGGAAAAGTTGTCCCAGAACTGCCGGATATGTAGCGACAAACTGGATGACTCGAGGCACACCTTCTTTGAGTGCGCCAGATTCGTAG
This sequence comes from Prosapia bicincta, assembly GCA_036971475.1. NCBI lineage: Eukaryota > Metazoa > Arthropoda > Insecta > Hemiptera > Cercopidae > Prosapia > Prosapia bicincta. The sequence goes on along the minus strand of JBAIZL010000001.1, from coordinate 155,507,619 downwards.
ACCAGAGGAGTCGATTGATGACACATGCCACGGGTCTCTCCCCAGAGAGCTTTGTGCGGACGATGCTTGCATCGGAAGCCAACTGGAATATGGCATCGAAATACATCGAATCTATTCTACGATGTAAAAAAGAAGAAGGATGGCTAGATCCGTAATATAATGGAGGAAGTATAAGAGGCACCACCCTGAAGTAATGCTTCGGCGGTTCCGGGGTGGAAATCTGCCTGGAGGGTGACGAGTTTAGTGGGTAAGCTTTCAGATGTAGAGCCTAGTGCAGTATCGAGAGGAGTCCCACACTCTGTGCATAAAGCATTCTCGTCGTTAAAAAAAAAAAATAAAAAAAAAAAAAATAATTTTTAAAAAGATACTGAAAATCATTGCTTTTATTTATTTCTAAAATATTATAATGCGCTTTATTTTAATAAAACCTTTTCAATATTATAACTTATGATATAAACAAGTTTCAAGTGTACCAAGATATTTCAATGTAAACAAAAATTATTTTGCATCTAAATAGTTATTTAAAATATATAAGTGACTAGATAATGTTTTAATTTGGAACATTCTGTTTTATAGACGAAAATAACCAACTTTTGATTGCATTTTTTGAGAGAGAGATTTAGTGAAATAACTTGGATTTATTTACAAAGAAAAAGACAATTGTTTTGGAGAAATAGAGAAAGAATACTACTGAACATAATAAAGAAGATGAAATACAATTGGACTTTACAGAAAACGGAAAAAGAGAACTATCTTTCAAGAAGAGACTTTAAAAAAAAAATGAAAGCACAAAGACGTGGTCCAAAGCTTAAAAGGAGAAATTTATACGGATATGGACAAGGGGAACTAGCCAGAGGCAAATCCAAAAGAAATATACCTGTTAGTTGTCAATAGAATACTTACATTTAGAGAATTTATTAAACTAAAGAAGTAAAAATAATGTAAATAAATTTTTAATTTAACCACATATAACAGGTAGTTCATTTATAGAAATTGTGACATTAATTTCTCTATGAAATGATTCGACTTTCTACAGAATACAATTTGAGAATTAGGTTCCAAAGTTTATAAAATGAGTACTTTAAAATAGTTTTAAATAGAAATTCCCCTTTAAAATCAACTGCATGATTTTAACTTACTGTATAAGCGGACTGCAGATAGAGAATATATGAAAGTGCTGCATCTTTTCAAATATTTGCTTTAAAACTTGTCACTTGTCTTAGAGTAATGGACAATAAATTGTACCCACACTAGCAAGAATGACTGTTCATGAAGAAAATAAATGGGTGCCGGAATAGGTCTAGATCATGGGTTCCCAAACATTTTGGTACAACTCCCCCCTCTTGAAATGAAAGCCTTTCTCTTTACACTATTAATGAATGGTATGGACATATAAAAAAGAAACAAATTATATATATATTAAAAACTATTTATTTATTCAACATTCTTTCAGAAGAAGCAAGATATAACACTTCAGGTAATAATTTACAAGATAAAGTTTAACTGATAAGAGGACAATCTGTCAGTGAGATGGATGAGCTTGCATTTTCTCACCAGCGTGCCTATTTGAGGTTGTATTTTAGTAAGGGCACAACGCAAGTCATTAGCAACATCAAGTTTGTTCCTATATTTTGTTTTTATTGTAACAAGTACTGAGAATGCTTTTACACACAAGTAGAGGTTTGAAAAAGGCAAGTAAAACCAAAGAATCGCCTGCGATACTCTGACACATACTTTTAAGTGTTTTATCCAAAATAAAGATTTGTTCATTTTGTCAAAACATATTTGGTAGATGAATAATTATTGCAGACATTTAAATTTCCTAAATTTCATAGCCAATGAGATTACCTATGTAAAAAAAAATTTAGTTTTAATTTAATAAATTGTGTAGGCCTACTTAAATTATAACTATACGAGAATTTATCTTATTATTTACCAACTGGTTTCGCGCCCCACTTGACTTACCTTCACGCTCCCTAAGGGGGGCCCGCACTCCAGAGAGATGTGCCCCCGCCAGTTTGGGAACCCATTGTCTAGATGAAATTCTTACGTAAAATACAATATCATTGACCCAGCTTTTATCTTTTCACCAAAATTGAACACTGTAGTTACTATCTGCGTATGTTATTTAGAATATTTTGGTTCAAAAACATTATAATTGTATATAATTGTATAGTTTTGTAAGAAGTGTATAATATTATATCCACCCCAAAGGAATATTCTGAGCAAATTAAAATTGTGTGCAAAACCCCCAAACATAAACCAGAGAAAAATAACTTCTACAAGTATAAACCAAACAGCCTTCTACAATAAGTCTATATGAAAATAAACGGAAAAGTGAAGACACGAGTCAGCTTTGCGCTTGTTAATAGAACTCACTTTGTTTGATATTTCTCTCGAAATCCTGTTGCTGTTCATGACGAGCTAGCTGTCAATTACTTATTACACTTTGCGACCAGATTTTTTGTCAACTAAAGGTTGTTAACCTTTAGGAGGCTGAAGAAGTGGTAAGACGAAAACGTGTCCTCCAAGTGTAAGTTAACAATTTAAGAACCTTTAGTTAACAAAAAGTCTGGCCGCAAGTAAAATCAAAGTGTAATAAGTTAATTCTCTATTATTAACAGTACAGTTACATTTTTAATAGCAATGGAATGTTGTATATTCATATGCCAGTTTAGAAGCTATTTCATACCAAACATTAATTTATTTTTCAAGTGTTTCATGGCAGTATGTCATATCTTGATAATTTTCACTCGGCTATATTTTCACACACACACACACACACACACACATCACACACACACACACACACACACACACACACACACACACCACACACACATCACACACATCACACACACACACACACACACACACACACACACACACACACACACACACACACACACACACACACACATCACACACACACACACACACACACACACACACACACACACACACACACACACACACACACACACACACATCACACACACATCACACACACACACACACACACACACACACACACACACACACACACACACATCACACACACACACACACACACACACATCACACACACACACATCACACACACATCACACACACACACACACACACACACACACACACACACACACACACACACACACACACACACATCACACACACACACACACACACACACACACACACACACACACACACACACACACACACACACACACACACACACACACATCACACACACATCACACACACACACACACACACACACACACACACACACACACACACACACACACACACACACACACACACACATCACACACACACACACACACACATCACACACACACACATCACACACACATCACACACATCACACACACACACACACACACACACACACACACACACACACACACACACACACACACACACACACACACACATCACACACACACACACACACACACACACACACACACACACACCACACACACATCACACACACACACACACACACACACACACACACACACACACACACACACACATCACACACACACACACACACACACACACACATACACACACACACACACATCACACACACACACATCACACACACATCACACACACATCACACACACACACACACACACACACACACACACACACACACACACACACACACACACACACACACACACAAAAACACACACACACACACACACACACACACACACACACACACACACACACACACACACACACACACACACACGGTCTGTGAATATTCTACGACTTTTAATGAATGATTATGTTTTTTACGTAATAATTGTTAGGTCATTTTGTCAGCATATGGACATGATGTAAAGTTTAGTAGACACTAAGAAAATGTCACACAGTAGAGAAGGTAAACGTATAGCTTGTTATAAAGGTCAATATATCTCGACCTTTTCCCCTTGCCCTTTCCAAACGCCTAATTTCCGGAAATAGATTGCGCGGTTTCGTTTTGACTAAACCGGAAACTTAATTGACATTGCCTACAAATCATGTTACCTGTACCTCTGGCCTACGTTTTGCCAACGAATACATAATAATGAAGTATTCGATTGTTTTAAAAGAACTCAAATATATATGTATATTTTTCAGTTTAGGCTGTATCTAAATATAACTCATGCAGGTTCTCAAAAACAGATATTTTTTTCCTTTATTCAAATTTATGTAAATAGTTTCAAAGCAGAGAACTGTTTTCGTTTTTAAACAATTAGAACCGAATGTTTTATATAATTTTATAAAACTTTCAATTCTATTTTAGGAAATATGTACGTCGGCAAGCACTAAAAATAAAAACATATCAGACCTACCAAATATTAAACAATTGATAGAAGATAATTTCAATTCCGCTACAGAAGAACAAACGTAGTTGAGTAGTGCAAGTAACATTTCCTTTTCGATTTTTTCCTTTTATTTTCTACATTTATTTTTGGTTGTTTCAGTATTTTAATGAACTTTTAAAAATATATAGTATAAGAAATAATAAGATACGAGTACAAGTGAAAGTGGTGTGTTTCCGTCTACGATGAGACATAATTTTAAAATTATGTAAAGCTAATTTTCTGCTTTAAGAAAAAACTAAAATTGTTTTTTCTCCGAGAGATTTGGATAAAGGGTTTGTTTTAAAAAAAATATACAAAAAACCGCTTTGTAAAGAAAGTATGTTTATCTTGAAAATGCTTTGATGTAATTTATCGACAGAAAATGGGTAATTACTTAAATATAGGATGTAGATTATAATAAGTATTAATTTTATTAATGAATTTTAATATAGTTGTAAGAAAGTTCTATATGATGTAATAAAGAAGCTATAGTTAAATTGGTAAAGGATATTGTTGTTTCCGACAAAATTACTATAAAATTATTTACACAAAATAGTCTGATAAAAATATGTACCAAACATTTTGAGTCAGATAGGTCCAAATTACTTTACATACATGTTTATAATTTCAGGGATCTAATAAAAAGCTCGCCATATGCACCTAGTATTTAATTCCATTCAGCTTTAGCATTGAGCTAATAAAAAGCTCGCCATATGCACCTAGTATTTAATTCAATTCAGCTTTAGCATTGAGCTAATAAAAAGCTCGCCATATGCACCTAGTATTTAATTCAATTCAGCTTTAGCATTGAGCTAATAAAAAGCTCGCCATATGCACCTAGTATTTAATTCCATTCAGCTTTAGCATTGAGTTAATAAAAAGCTCGCCATATGCACCTAGTATTTAATTCAATTCAGCTTTAGCATTGAGCTAATAAAAAGCTCGCCATATGCACCTAGTATTTAATTCAATTCAGCTTTAGCATTGAGCTAATAAAAAGCTCGCCATATGCACCTAGTATTTAATTCAATTCAGCTTTAGCATTGAGCTTACTAAATAAGAACGGTACAAAATATTGTTGATGAAAATCTAATATACAGTATAATAAAAAAGTTAACCTGAATTTAAGAAAAGTTAGAGAAATTTAATACCAAATGTTTTCTATAAAAAAACTTTTCAACACTAATGTTAATTTTTCTTTAAATCATGTATTTAAAAGTCCGTATGTTTGTGAATTATCAAGCGCTATCTTATTTATACCAAGCGACCAATGGACAGTGCGTAGAAAGTAACACTCAGTATATCTAAGATTTGGCCAAAATCAAGCGTCAGTCAAAAAACAGGAAGTGAACTTTTTAATATTATTATACCTTTCTCCTAAAAGTGGATTTAGGGATAAGCGTACAAAATTATCGAGGAACAATTGTTAAAATCCGTATTCTGATTGTTACATTATATGTGTAGTCTGAAAAAAGATTGTGCCAAAGTGTGGTAGCCTACATCAACAGCATGAACTGGGCGGGAATTCAATATAATCGGCATTAAGTATTCCGTAGGAAATATTAAAAGAAATGTTTCTGAATTATCAGATGTTAAATGATAAAATATGTAAGAACATCAGGCACTGTCAGTTTAATAATAATCCTAAGTTTTATAACCATAAAATAAACGGTTATGAAAACTGCAACTAAATATAAAATCTTTACTTTTATTTCCCCTTATTTCATTGTGTCAAGACTAAACACGAGACATCAAATTGCAATACATTATAATATATTTGTATATCAGTTCTGACTTACTTTCTATTCAAAATTCCACTGAAAATGAGTAAAAACACATCACTATCCTACCATGATACTGCATTGAAACCAACTCCCTTTATCGATTGCATTAGACGTTAGTGTTTGAATCTTCTACCAGGTACCGCCACACGTCGACACGCACTTCTTTATTTATTGATTCATAATAGGCTCGATATCTTGTAAATACTTAATTTGCAATATATATTTTAAAGAATTTGCTGTAGAATACATTTCATTATTATCACCTCATTTAATAGGTGATACATTAAAGTAAAACATAAAAATTTTGTAATATTAATATGAGTTTAAGTGAGAATCACTTTGTGTGCACCCAATTGGTTTTGAATGGAATGTGTCTTTAATTATTGAAGCGTATCATCGACTTAGAATATTTTCATGAATTTACTCTTTTAAGGAAGTATTTCGAGATCATTGAGTCTATTCAGGTTTTCACCCTGTAAACGTGTAACCTGAAAACAAATATTCCGAGATTCTTCTACGTTTCTGCCATGCAGCTCATTAAGACTTTACTATCGGGATCTAGGACGTGGGTAATGGGTAGACAACATATTTTGGTTCTGTAAAGGATCAAGGGGATTTTTCTTCTAAAACTCTATATATTATTTATAATCCTTTAAAGTCCTTTAAAGAATTTCTATGGTATAAAAATAGTAACTCTTTCCAAATCTCATCTATGTAAGTTTTTGTATTATTCGAGAGACTAGAAGTTTTAATCCAAAAATTGAATCTAGCGTATTGGCTGTAATAAATAATAACAAACACAAAATCATAACTAATAATTTATTACGAATATTTCATAAGCGTTTACATGAAAACGTCATATCATCAATAGACACACATTCATATATCTAAAACTTTCTAAACCATAACTAAAATTTGTTACAATTATGCGTTTGAGCAAATAAATTATTGATTATAAGGGATGATTAGTCATTACTTAATTTATATTTTCTGTGATAACATTCTTTTTATTATTAAATTGGTTACATAAACACATTTTAAAATTATTTCTTATCAAAATAACAAATCTGAAAAATGAATATTCCACTTTGATCTGTAGTGATTTTATTATGTGGCTGCATTTTTAAACAGCGTCAATTAAACACACTAAAACACTTAAAGAAATACTCAGCCAATGTTTCAAACAAGTTTGGGTTAACTGAGTGCAAAGCAGACTTTATATCGAGTTTTAGCGAGTGCTCGACGACTTTAGCAAGTATTTCAATAACTTTATATCTGTTCACAAACAGTTTCGTATAATAGGACGCCTCCAACAAACTTTGCTCCACTGGCAAACAAGAAACTGTCTCTCTGGAAAACCTCTTTTCACGGCAGTATGAAGGAAGTAATTACTTAAAA
>JBAIZL010000001.1:155475043-155495043 GCA_036971475.1 Prosapia bicincta | reverse complement strand
CCTATATCTAAAGTTCCTCCAGCATTTGCGGTTTAAGTGCTAAATCAGTTAGTCACGAAAATCTATTAGTAGCAGGTATAAAGACCAGCCCAGCTAATCATGAATGCCGTCATTGTTTGATTGTTTTGTCTGCTTCAGGACTATACGTCTGTGCTTTCTAAGGGATATTTATCAATTGTCGAAACTTACAGCATAAATAAAGAGAGGTATTTTAGATCCATTGACCTTCTGTCAGATGTCTAAACATAACAGAATGCTTCAACAGTTTTTATGGGAACTGGAGTGAGAGCTCAGTATCCATTTTACTCGATGTCGGTCCGTAGCTGAACGATATAACTGATTAAGGTTTGGGTTTTACACTAGTGCACTGAACGATACTGAGATATGAACACAACTGTCTGAGTCGGGAAAAACAGAGCTGACTGCTGGCGTTAGGGACTGGCCCGACGACAAGGCGCCGTGGAATAAAGATGTTTACGTTATTTTCATATTTCGGGGATCGAACCTTAGTCAATCACTAGACCACTCAGTCTACTACTCTACTAATCTAGTTCCTAAAGCCTTCAAGAATAATTGCCTTCATTATTCAGTTGTATAAAGTAGAAAGTCCATTCACTTTTCCAATTCTATTACGCCTTTAATTTCATTTTATTTATAGTGTGTGTTTATAGTTATTTCCTTATGCTTTCAATCAACAGTTTGAATCAACTGTGTCCAATGTTTTTTCCAAAGTTAACAAATTTAAAGATTACTTAATCTACAATTACACATAAGCTATGACTGGAATAAGATTCTTTAGTTGTTACTTTAGCAACATTTTATGAACCATTAAAATGTCGCACTCTCCACTTCAGTTATTTCTTCTACAACCTTATTAATTTCAGTTAAAGAAGTTACGAGACACATGCTTCTTTGCTACGGGTCAGAGGACGTGTTTCTAAAGAATCTTAGACTTATTATCTTTCAGTTATCTGAAAGATCTATCCCATGTTACAGTTCCTTTGTGTTCGCATTATTGATTACTTGACGAAAACTTTACAAGAGAGTTTCGGAACATGTCGGTTAAGGTTCGATTGTTTGGGGATATTATTAATTTTACACAAGTAATTCCTGATTATGTTAAATTTAAGTTTTGTGATATTAATTTTAAAATTCATACAATATTTACAATACGTTGTTTTAGAAAGCAAGAATGATTCAAAGGAGTGTACGTCCGATTTGGTGCAAGTCATTCACAGCAGAGCTGCTATTGATGGTTTCAAACTGTCGCCGATAGATTTCTCTATGCGCCATTGCATGGTAATTAATCTACCGCCTATATCTTGGGTTAACTACTTCAACCAAGCTCAGAACATCAAAGTCACAAATTCTGGTTTTACTGGTAAGGAGATTTTTAAATGTAGCTACAATAAATACTTTAAAATAATGTTATTTTATTTCATTCTTTAGAAAACAAAATATGAAATACTATTTTCTAACGACCAATTCCTTTTCTCTACATTATTTAAGTGTCCTAACGCTTGTGGGGCTTTATGTATATATATTCATATATACATGTATATATATATATACGATTTCTTGTTTAATAATTTAAAACAACATAGGTTATTCAAATACAAGATTATAATTAATTAATCCTATCTTATAATTTATTATAATTAATAAATATTCTTGTCACATAGGTAAAAGTTAAAGTAGTGTTACTCAAATCTCACAAAAATTGGTCTTTAATACGAACACAACACAAACTAGTTTCAGCGACGAAGTCGCCTTCCTCAGTGCTTGGCTACTACTAAACATATTGTCAAGCTAGTGTACAAATCAACTAAAACAAACAAGATAAAAGTACAGTCAAGCAATAAAACTAATCTATTACAATCCCACCTAATCACTAGATATATATATATTATTTATTTATTTATTTCATTTAAAATTTTACATAATTGCTATTATTAAAAAATTTTTTGGTTCTACTCAACCCCCTTATGTCACACTATCATGAATAGACAACTCCAAAATACAGCCTAAACAGTTAAAAAACAATCATAAATTATATAAAAATACCAGCTAAAAATAATATATTAAAATTTAATTAATACATAATTGAAAACACAGACAAGATAAATAAACAAACATCAACACTATTACATAATTAAACAAGGTTACAGTAGCAACACAATAAACGATTATTATAACACGAACATTAATATTAAAAATAATAGCAATAACAATAAAATAAAAGTTATGAATCACATGCCTATCGGAACAACACAGAATTCGGAAATAGAAGCGAGGAACCCTGGACTGGGCCCGACTCATTATTAACTGAGACATCTTGAAATTTATTAATAAACAAGGTCTCCGAAGCATCCATGTTTGTTTAGTAGTAGCTACATCCTAAAACAATATGTTTAGTAGTAGCCAAGCACTGAGAAAGGCGACTTCGTCGCTGAAACTAGTTTGTGTTGTGTTCGTATTAAAGACCAATTTTTGTGAGATTTGAGTAACACTACTTTAACTTTTACCTATGTGAATAGTTCTCACTAGCTAAGCTCTAAATAACTAAATATTCTTGTATTTGAATAACCTATGTTGTTTTAATATATATATATATATATATATATATATATATATATATATATATACGTTTTCTTGTTTAATAATTTAAAACAACATAGGTTATTCAAATACAAGATTATAATTAATTAATCCTATATTATAATTTATTATAATTAATAAATATTCTTGTATTTGAATAACCTATGTTGTTTTAATATATATATATATATATATATATATATATATATATATATATATGCTGATACGTATTCCTTCACGGATGAAAAAATATGATGAAGTACATCCGTTCATTCTGCAGTGCATAAAATCGCAGCTCCGGCGTTTCGCTAGAATCTCATCTAGCATTGACGAGGTGAACCCAACAACAGTTGAAAAGCGAGAACTCAACCGATTTTATTATTATTATATATATATAATCCCGGCAACAGTGGCTATCAATAGATGGCGAGATTAGTTATATCTCTACAGTGGATTGAATTCATTTTACTGTTTAGATTTTCTTTATCACTCACTCATACAATGTTTTTGTTCTCACTTAACAATCTTCGTTTATCATTGTAATTCTTATTATTTAAATGATAATAGAAATAACTTCCTAAAGGTTGAACGTGCAACAATTAATTTTAATGTGATGTGAAAATTAAAAACCATGCAATAACCATGCTATAACCATGCAATAACCATGCAAAAACCATGCAAAAACCATGCTATAACCATGCAATAACCATGCAAAAACCATGCAATAACCATGCTATAACCATGCAAAAACCATGCAATAACCATGCAAAAACCATGCAATAACCATGCAATTGACAGATAAAGCTCTAAACCTTATCTACTGACTATTGGTTGCATGCATATTATTAATCCATATACATGAACCAAATTTAATAATAACTAGTGTGACTAATAAGTACGAATTTTCCAATATTTCCCGCCTTCAGAGTCACCAATTGGGCTATAGCTGTACCATTGCACTTCCCAATACACAACTTCCCGTCTTCAGAGTCACCAATTGGGCTATAGCTGTACCATTGCACTTCCCAATACACAACTTCCCGACTTCAGAGTCACCAATTGGGCTATAGCTGTACCATTGCACTTCCCAATACACAACTTCCCGACTTCAGAGTCACCAATTGGGCTATAGCTGTACCATTGCACTTCCCAATACACAACTTCCCGACTTCAGAGTCACCAATTGGGCTATAGCTGTACCATTGCACTTCCCAATACACAACTTCCCGACTTCAGAGTCACCAATTGGGCTTATAGCTGTACCATTGCACTTCCCAATACACAACTTCCCGACTTCAGAGTCACCAATTGGGCTATAGCTGTACCATTGCACTTCCCAATACACAACTTCCCGACTTCAGAGTCACCAATTGGGCTATAGCTGTACCATTGCACTTCCCAATACACAACTTCCCGACTTCAGTCACCAATTGGGCTATAGCTGTCCCATTGCACTTCCCAATACACGACTTCCCGACTTCAGAGTCACCAATTGGGCTATAGCTGTACCATTGCACTTCCCAATACACAACTTCCCGACTTCAGAGTCACCAATTGGGCTATAGCTGTACCATTGCACTTCCCGATACACAACTTCCCGACTTCAGAGTCACCAATTGGGCTATAGCTGTACCATTGCACTTCCCAATACACAACTTCCCGTCTTCAGAGTCACCAATTGGGCTATAGCTGTACCATTGCACTTCCCAATACACAACTTCCCGACTTCAGAGTCACCAATTGGGCTATAGCTGTACCATTGCACTTCCCAATACACAACTTCCCGACTTCAGAGTCACCAATTGGGCTATAGCTGTACCATTGCACTTCCCAATACACAACTTCCCGTCTTCAGAGTCACCAATTGGGCTATAGCTGTACCATTGCACTTCCCAATACACAACTTCCCGACTTCAGAGTCACCAATTGGGCTATAGCTGTACCATTGCACTTCAAAATACACAACTTCCCGTCTTCAGAGTCACCAATTGGGCTATAGCTGTACCATTGCACTTCCCAATACACAACTTCCCGACTTCAGTCACCAATTGGGCTATAGCTGTACCATTGCACTTCCCAATACACGACTTCCCGACTTCAGAGTCACCAATTGGGCTATAGCTGTACCATTGCACTTCCCAATACACAACTTCCCGACTTCAGAGTCACCAATTGGGCTATAGCTGTACCATTGCACTTCCCAATACACAACTTCCCGACTTCAGAGTCACCAATTGGGCTATAGCTGTACCATTGCACTTCCCAATACACAACTTCCCGACTTCAGAGTCACCAATTGGGCTATAGCTGTACCATTGCACTTCCCAATACACAACTTCCCGTCTTCAGAGTCACCAATTGGGCTATAGCTGTACCATTGCACTTCCCAATACACAACTTCCCGACTTCAGAGTCACCAATTGGGCTATAGCTGTACCATTGCACTTCCCAATACACAACTTCCCGACTTCAGAGTCACCAATTGGGCTTATAGCTGTACCATTGCACTTCCCAATACACAACTTCCCGACTTCAGAGTCACCAATTGGGCTATAGCTGTACCATTGCACTTCCCAATACACAACTTCCCGACTTCAGAGTCACCAATTGGGCTATAGCTGTACCATTGCACTTCCCAATACACAACTTCCCGTCTTCAGAGTCACCAATTGGGCTATAGCTGTACCATTGCACTTCCCAATACACAACTTCCCGACTTCAGAGTCACCAATTGGGCTATAGCTGTACCATTGCACTTCCCAATACACAACTTCCCGACTTCAGAGTCACCAATTGGGCTTATAGCTGTACCATTGCACTTCCCAATACACAACTTCCCGACTTCAGAGTCACCAATTGGGCTTATAGCTGTACCATTGCACTTCCCAATACACAACTTCCCGACTTCAGAGTCACCAATTGGGCTTATAGCTGTACCATTGCACTTCCCAATACACAACTTCCCGACTTCAGAGTCACCAATTGGGCTTATAGCTGTACCATTGCACTTCCCAAAACACAACTTCCCGACTTCAGAGTCACCAATTGGGCTATAGCTGTACCATTGTACTTCCCAATACACAACTTCCTGACTTCAGAGTCACCAATTGGGCTTATAGCTGTACCATTGCACTTCCCAAAACACAACTTCCCGTCTTCAGAGTCACCAATTGGGCTTATAGCTGTACCATTGCACTTCCCAATACACAACTTCCCGACTTCAGAGTCACCAATTGGGCTATAGCTGTACCATTGCACTTCCCAATACACAACTTCCCGTCTTCAGAGTCACCAATTGGGCTATAGCTGTACCATTGCACTTCCCAATACACAACTTCCCGACTTCAGAGTCACCAATTGGGTTATAGCTGTACCATTGCACTTCCCAATACACAACTTCCCGACTTCAGAGTCACCAATTGGGCTTATAGCTGTACCATTGCACTTCCCAATACACAACTTCCCGACTTCAGAGTCACCAATTGGGCTATAGCTGTACCATTGCACTTCCCAATACACAACTTCCCGACTTCAGAGTCACCAATTGGGCTATAGCTGTACCATTGCACTTCCCAATACACAACTTCCCGACTTCAGTCACCAATTGGGCTATAGCTGTCCCATTGCACTTCCCAATACACGACTTCCCGACTTCAGAGTCACCAATTGGGCTATAGCTGTACCATTGCACTTCCCAATACACAACTTCCCGACTTCAGAGTCACCAATTGGGCTATAGCTGTACCATTGCACTTCCCAATACACAACTTCCCGTCTTCAGAGTCACCAATTGGGCTATAGCTGTACCATTGCACTTCCCAATACACAACTTCCCGACTTCAGAGTCACCAATTGGGCTATAGCTGTACCATTGCACTTCCCAATACACAACTTCCCGACTTCAGAGTCACCAATTGGGCTATAGCTGTACCATTGCACTTCCCAATACACAACTTCCCGTCTTCAGAGTCACCAATTGGGCTATAGCTGTACCATTGCACTTCCCAATACACAACTTCCCGACTTCAGAGTCACCAATTGGGCTATAGCTGTACCATTGCACTTCAAAATACACAACTTCCCGTCTTCAGAGTCACCAATTGGGCTATAGCTGTACCATTGCACTTCCCAATACACAACTTCCCGACTTCAGTCACCAATTGGGCTATAGCTGTACCATTGCACTTCCCAATACACGACTTCCCGACTTCAGAGTCACCAATTGGGCTATAGCTGTACCATTGCACTTCCCAATACACAACTTCCCGACTTCAGAGTCACCAATTGGGCTATAGCTGTACCATTGCACTTCCCAATACACAACTTCCCGACTTCAGAGTCACCAATTGGGCTTATAGCTGTACCATTGCACTTCCCAATACACAACTTCCCGACTTCAGAGTCACCAATTGGGCTATAGCTGTACCATTGCACTTCCCAATACACAACTTCCCGACTTCAGAGTCACCAATTGGGCTATAGCTGTACCATTGCACTTCCCAATACACAACTTCCCGTCTTCAGAGTCACCAATTGGGCTATAGCTGTACCATTGCACTTCCCAATACACAACTTCCCGACTTCAGAGTCACCAATTGGGCTATAGCTGTACCATTGCACTTCCCAATACACAACTTCCCGACTTCAGAGTCACCAATTGGGCTTATAGCTGTACCATTGCACTTCCCAATACACAACTTCCCGACTTCAGAGTCACCAATTGGGCTTATAGCTGTACCATTGCACTTCCCAATACACAACTTCCCGACTTCAGAGTCACCAATTGGGCTTATAGCTGTACCATTGCACTTCCCAATACACAACTTCCCGACTTCAGAGTCACCAATTGGGCTTATAGCTGTACCATTGCACTTCCCAAAACACAACTTCCCGACTTCAGAGTCACCAATTGGGCTATAGCTGTACCATTGTACTTCCCAATACACAACTTCCTGACTTCAGAGTCACCAATTGGGCTTATAGCTGTACCATTGCACTTCCCAAAACACAACTTCCCGTCTTCAGAGTCACCAATTGGGCTTATAGCTGTACCATTGCACTTCCCAATACACAACTTCCCGACTTCAGAGTCACCAATTGGGCTTATAGCTGTACCATTGCACTTCCCAATACACAACTTCTTGACTTCAGAGTCACCAATTGGGCTTATAGCTGTACCATTGTACTTCCCAATACACAACTTCCTGACTTCAGAGTCACCAATTGGGCTATAGGTGTACCATTGTACTTCCCAATACTCAACTAATAAATCGTATAGTTATATGTTACACCATTGATCCATTTGTTCTTCAGTTTTATTATGAATTTCCAATACATCGTCTATGGAGCCACTTAGTCCGAGTATCCAAAATGTCATTTTTATCGTTTAATCAATTTGATTTACAATTTCAATTGATTTTGCAAATAAATTAATTAAAAAAAAATAAAATTCGAAATGGTCGCAACCACTCAGGCTGTATGTACCAATTCACTCCTCCATACCAAATGTTGACATAAAGGACTTCTATTAGTCTATTAAAACCTGGTTTTCTTCATCTTCAGTTGATGAAAGAGTAAATGTTTTTTTTTGTACTTAAAGAAAAACTATATAAAATCGTCTAAAATGTTGAATAAGCCCAAACAAGCAACTGCCTAGAGCAACCGGACACTTGGTTACTGATCTTTACTTGTAAAACACAGTTCCAATGTAAGAAATAATGGTCAACAATTTACCGTCGAATGCAACAAGAACAACACCACCATTACATCTTATTTTTACCAAAAAGATAATTGTACATATGTAATATACAGTACAGTATTAAGGAATTGTGCATATAGACATGCAACTAAATTCTATGCATTACAGTTATATATTATTATTAAAATATAATTACAGTTTTCAATACATGTGACTTATATATACATGTAATTTATATTTTACTGTGTAATAAATAATAATATTTATATTATAAATCTGTATGCATTGAATTTAATTATACGATAATAAATGATAAATTTATATTATAATGTTTCAAGTAAAAACGTCTTATATACTCGTCTGATACATTTCTAAGAACAAGTTCAACGAAATTTGTTAATGTCTTTTATTCAATACATTTTTGAACATTATATAAATCCATTCACTATGTATTTCATTCAAGCTTTCTGTTCTCTCTGCCATTCTAACGACTGCAATGTTAGGTTTCCTTACAATTCTTATAATTAAAAACACTCCATGACATAAACTAGTTTTTATGTTTAGCAATCGTAAGTGGAAAATGGGAAGAGGATCGGCCTTATGTGTGTTCTGGACCGCTGCAGGGAAATTATCTTTTCTCCCAGATACATTTCCACTGGGGCGAGCACGATGAGACTGGCAGTGAACATGCCGTCGATGGCATCAGGTTAGTTGACTGAGAAATACAATTCTAATTTTAAATTGTGCATTAAAAGTTTGAGGTCTCAGTTAAAAGGTTGTGTTTTATAAGAACAATAATTATGTTGTTACCTATTCTTCAGTTCTAAATCAGAAATATAATTTAGTACGAAAAGGTTAGTAAAATGACAAATTTGATATTTAGAATTGCTTTTCTGTTGATAAATATTATTATAATTCCTGAATAAAGGGAAAACCACAACATGCTTTCTTTCTTCTGTATCAATTAAAGTATGATCCGTTACTTGTAATTATCAACAATTCTAATCTGTGATAGCAGCATGTTGTTCCTATCAACAAAGGAACAGCAGCATATAAAACAGTGGTATCTAGTCTACGTAACACTGTCTGATACGTCTGATGGGGCATTCAGATTACCATTTTTGTTAAAACCATGACAGAAAACACACACACATACACACGCGCGCGCGCGCACGCACGCACGCATACTCACAGGCGCACACAAACACAAACATACGATTTTTAAAATAAGTTGCTCAGAATAAGTTTTGTAAGAATTTCGTATGATGCAAACAATTTACCAAGATGAAAAAGACATGTAAATAGGTTGCATACTTTTTCACTAGTTGGTATTTATCTTTTTTTAAATATTCAAATGTAAAATTTAAATTAAATAATCTCTTTATATTCAGGTATCCTTTGGAAATGCACGTTGTCCATTTCAAAAGTGACTACGCGTCACCAGAAGAGGCACTTACCAAGGATGATGGAGTCGCCATTATGGTGCATCTGTTTGCGGTACGTTGAATAATGACAGCGTACATTTCGTTGTTGTTGTTTATTAAATAATTTATCTGTATTTATATTATGTGTAGGTTGATAAGAAAGATAAGTTGAATAAGTAATACATTTTCCTTTACTTTTTAATTCGTAAGACAAATACTATTGGTAATACAACCGCTTCGCGTAAGCCATGAATTATAAAGGGGAGGCTGTTTACTTAGGGTCGATGTGTAATATATTCCCCAAATATCTCTTCGTTTTTTTTTTCAAAATTCCAAATTATCGATATTTTGAATGTAAATTTCTAAAGCATGCAAAATTTGGCTGCTGAATTTGTAACGTTTTTAAGAAATTATTAATTTAGTTTTAAGTTTTAAATTTAAGTTTTAGTTTTAAGTTCTAGCTTACAGTTTAGGCGTAATAATAATCGTCTGTCTGTAACGCACTTCAAAACTTAAAGGTAGAACTCCGTTACATTAAAATACTTTAAAATACCAAGTTAAATCATTTAAACTAGCAGAGTCTCATTAAAAATATTTTTAAGGCTTATTAAGTTAAAATGCATGGAACTGTGTGCTGGTTAAATAATTACTGTTTTGAAATTCAATTAAAACAAATTACACTCATTTTATTTAACAAAAAAAAATAATATAAATTATAATCATGATACGAATTTCTTGACATTGCTTCAGTTACGGATTATTGAACATTTAATATTTAACTTATGAATTTTTACGGATAGCAATCTATCAATTAATCAATCAATGGATCAATGGCTGAAAATGAATCTGTACTCGAGTTTACTTGCTTTTTTCATAATCAAATTTTATAATTCAAGGTGAACACAAGTGCACCAAAAGATGCGTAAATTACATTTATGTATATAGGTTGAAACGTTCAAGGTTCATTAATTTGAGTTAAACTGTCTAACATTTTAAATTTTGCAATAAATCTTTAAAGTCTTAAATCGTCCATTTAGCTGTATTCACATGTCGTAACCTCGCATTCTCCTTGTGGAAAAGTCTCAGGAAATGTCATCGGTAACTTCAGCGTCCCATCTTTGTACCTGGTTACGTACGCTGTCTTCTACACCATGATTATAACATGTTTAAGAAAAGAATATTACATTAAATTTTGAAAACAAAATAAAATTTCCTTGCTCTCGGACACGTCCGTTGCCCTTTACATCTTGGCTAAAAGAGAGTTAAAACTAACGTTGGAAGCAACCTTCCCGGCTACCGGGCATCGCATGTGCGCAGACGTACTTTATTACTTGTTTTCAAACTTTCCGACAGATGTCACTATCAACCAGAGATCTCATTAAAAATATTTCTAATACATCACAATTTTTTTATATATATGTATATTCTTACAATTTTTGAATACATTCTCGTTTGTTTTCTGAAATTGCCAATTTAATATGTAACACCATCTAAAGTGTGTTACAAATTCTCAATTTTTGTAGTAATGTATAATTAAATTAAATGAATAAAATTCACAAATTAAAAAATGTATTCTCTACTGTTTTTCTAAAATTAAAAATATATTTTCTGAAAGATTTAAAACCCAGAACAATAATATTATTTTCTATATCTATTAATACTGTATTTGCAATGGCGTCATTCGTAAAGACTAAAACTAACGTGAAGGAAACGCCTCCCAAGGTCAAGATTAAAGCGATTTCTGTGCACAATCTGAATAATTTATTAAGAACAATATAATTTTATAATTTTGGAGAGTTTTGGTTTAGTTTAGGCCATTTTAATGCGACCATTTTTTCCAGGAACTCTTAACGTTTCTGCGGGGGCTTATACCGCAGACCGTGATGTGCGTTGTTTATCGTTGTTTAAACGCGTCCAGTGTTTACAAATTTCTCTCCTTTTAGGCACAAATGTTAGTTTGTAATTGCCTGAAGTTACCGTGTAAAGGTTTTGTCGAGTATTGTTTAGTCTAGTATTATGATCGTCACCGTATTCACAGTGTTTTTAATCAAATGGCCTTGACCAGAATATAACCATTATTTCCAATTATAAATCCAATTATCAAAATTTTTTACTATCGGAATGGGGTCCGGTCCTCATTGATTCGAATAATTTGAGTTCTACTGTAATACTGGTTGCTGATCCATATTATATTCAAAGTTTTTTCAACGTTAATAAATTTACTCTGTTCTGGGTTTTCGGACTCTATGATTGACTACTTCACAGGTAGACGAGCAACGTAACCCTAATTTGGACCAGCTGACGGCCGTAATGCAGTTCATCCAGTCAGCGAACTCCTCAGCAAGGTTGGGCCAGATACCGTTGGCCGAACTCGTTCTACCTTTTGATGCCAACTATTATCTGTATTGGGGAGCAGTCAGTTCGGCTTTGGGTCTGCACCGGATTCTATGGCTCGTCAGTAGAGAAATATTACCAGTATCTACTAGCCAGGTTAGTGTGTGTTATATAGAAATGTTGTTGTTTTATTGCATCTACTGGAATAAACTCTTTTTTATGAAAAGAGGATTATTTAAATATACTAGCCCAATATATATATATATATATATATATATATATATATATATATATATATATATATATGTAGATTATGCAACACTGTTTTCTTGTATACACTTATCACTTTCACTTATGTACTTAAACAAGAATCTTACTTGGTATTTATGCGAGCGCTTTCAGAAGCTAGCGAGTGCTTCCATCATCTGGCATACTAAACTCCAGGTTTAGTATGCCAGATGATGGAAGCACTCGCTAGCTTCTGAAAGCGCTCGCATAAATACCAAGTAAGATTCTTGTTTAAGTACATAAGTGAAAGTGATATATATATATATATCTATATATATATCAATATGTTATACGATATTTCATAATTCACAAATGCAAATATTTTTCTTGAAAGATAAAATAAAAGTCCTAACTCACAGAACAACTTAATATAAAAGTAGATTGATGTAATCATCTTGAATTCACTGATTAAACTCTATTTAAAAAGTACTTAGCTAAGTGAATACGTAATGGCTCACTTGCTGTCGCGTTTCAAAACATTCGTTCCTTTTAAGGCTAACCCTCTAAAGGCTGTAACGGCTTTATACCTAACACGATGCCGCCAGTAGAGGGATAGCTTCGTAAAACGCGTCAGCAAGTAAGCAATTACGTATTCACTTAGTTAAGTAGTTTTTAAATATAATTTAATATAGTTAATTTGAGCGAGAACAAAGAGTTTTAAAAGCGAGTAAACGTGTAGTATGAAGGTTTATTGCTATTTTTAAGCGCGTGCATTCGTATAGTTCGGAGTTCGAGAGTCGAGAGGGGACAATTAATTTGCGAGACATCCGCATCTTTCCTACTGTGAAGGAAGAATTCAATGGCTGATTCCCTAAGCAAGTTGAGAAACTATTTATAGATAAATGGATAGATAGTAAAGGGTAACAGATTGTAAGTGAGAAAGAATTTGGTTGTGTAAATGAAACAATAAATAAATTTATCAGAAAAACACTTGCAGCTGGATAAATCATACGCATGTAAGAATTTAAAGGATACGAAATGTACAGATTAAACGTACAATGCTAGTAACTTTATCCGTGTTATGATAATTACTCGTATCCTGATTAAATGGTGTTTGTAGAGGTCTTCGTCTTAACTTACATAGAAAGTTCTAATAGTTTATCTATGTTTATGGATATAAACGTTATTTAATAGTTTAGCACACGGTGTTACAAGGAAGACTAAGTTAAACAATGTGCATATGTAAAATTAACTTACATAAGTTATAGGCAACTGAGTGGTATAGTGCACAGATCAATAGAACACTAGCCTACAAGACAGGGTAACGACAAAGATTTGCTGTGCGCTTCTTCAGCTTCTCAAAATAGGGACTGGATCAACTCTTTTAAGAGCAAGAAGTTCACGAATATTTGAAGCGGGTGATTGTCTACACTGTTAAAGCAGCAATCGAAGTGGCCCTGAAGAATGATTTACTGAACTCTTCTTATTGCTTTTGTAAAAATAAAATGCCCTAAACTTTAAAATAATAAAAGTCAAACATTTTGCAGCCTATGTAAGCATAGCTAATTAAATGCAGCTGTTGGCCTATTACACAATCTGGGCAGAATAGGCAGCCGCCTTAGTTTAGCTGATAACACCTGGCCGCTGGTCGGTGGATCTATACATTGCCAAAACATATCTTACGCCTTTATGGCCAGGACTGTTCGACCATGCTTGTCTGGCCGGTCTTTTTAGTAGTTAAAAAAATACCTGCACCGTATAAATATTAGGTAAAAACTTTAAAAAAATTATCTTGCATATTATATATAGTATATTTAATTGTATTGCGTATATATTGTAAGTATTAATTTTAAAAAATATATATTATTGTTGTTGAGGAAATATAAATTTAATTTTTCTTCAACATTCCTCTACGTTGTGATAAAAATATTAACTTTCAGCAACGAGAAAATTTAAACAAATTTCTAAAATATTGAAAAGTTTTTTTAGAATTTTGTAATTGACAAATACGTTGGTAATAACAGTTATTAAAAAATATAACGTTTTTACTAGAAACTGCTTCTCCAAGTGCAGCTCATAAAACGGAGGGGTGCTACACATTTCACTGTTACATTAATCTGATCCAAAGCATGCTATCGCCTGTTTTTATTTCTGTTATTATAGCTCTACTGTACTTGTTTTGTAAATGTAACCAATTGTGAAATTTTAAAATTACGTAATGCAAAATTTTCATACTTGAAAATTAACTGTACACTAGTTTATAACCGTAAACAAAAATAAATTTCTTTCATCTTAAACTACGAGTCAAAAGATGTCCTCAGTGGGACGAAATGTCTTGAGTTCTATACTTTGATCTCTATTCTTTCGCTTCTGTGCCCCTGTACCCAGTTTCTCTTTTATAACTGTCTTTTTCTTTTTTATTCTTGTGGTCATATCTTTTTTTGTGATATAAGAATCTACGACTATTATCGCCAAGAAAGGATTGGTAATTATTGTAGACATAGGTAGGTTCGGGATATTGTTATCAAGATTGTGGGGTTAGGTACTTAACCCAGACCTACACTGTATACTAGTCTAACCCTTTACATTTCCTAAGGAGATGATACCAGTTACACTACTTTTTAAGAAAAGTGATAAGGTAGGGTAAGTGGAATAAGGTATGGCCTAGAAAAGGTCATTACGATCCCCAGTTACAGATAATAGAAGAAAGTTACGGTAACGTGATGTCAGGTTAGTTAACCTAACCTGGACCTGCTCTTCGGTAGAGGTATCTACGTGCTACCTGGAAGTCATAGTATAATGTGTCAAGATAGAGGCGGTGAAATTTGCCGAGGAGGAATTTTAATTATCACGTTTTAGCATAGTATTTTGAATAGTAGAATTTTTCTGCTGTGTTGAGCGCTTGCTACTTTCCCTCTTCAACCATGATTTCCACCTAAGTTTGGCGTTCCCTTCAATTTCATTATGTTATAAAGTAGTCTTTACGTCATCTTTTAAAGATCTTTGTGGAAGATCTCGTCTTATTCAACTCTAGGTTCAATTCGGTTTTCCTAGATATTTACAAATATTTATAAGAAAAAACATAAACATAGTAGTGTTTAATCGATATTGTTTGGAATACCTTTAACAATGTTTTGAGATCACATGCTTTTGTGAGCATCCGTTTTATGATCATATATTGCGGACCCGTCGTTTATTTCCACAATAGTGTGGAAGTATGTTTTATAATGTCTTTATAACAATCTTGTCATTTGTGCTTCTCCTTCACAACTCAGTACAAAGTAGAGATGAAAATTCTGATGTTTGAGTTAAGTCAACTTTATAAGTATTCATTCTAAAAACGCAAATATTTAAATTAACATTAAAAAAGCTTAAGTAATAATTTCGTAATTGAAGATAAATAAATAAGTTTATTGCATTTTTATTAATAATACTTTACTTTTATAAAATTGAATTTTTTTATTTAGAGAAAGTAACAGAACTGACGGAGAAAACATTTTCAATTACTTTTGCAACATTTAATTAGATCTACAATTATTGTAATATTTTATGAGACGTTTATTTTTGCTTTATTTTAATTGTTTTTCCTAGTTGGCCGAGTTTCGTTTGTTGTGTAACCTCGATGGAAAACCATTAAAGAAAAACAGTAGCGATCCTTTCCCACTGATTGATCGTGCTTTGTTTCTTGTGACTCCTATTTTGCATCTCGAAGACACAGTGCACGGAGTAGCAAGAGCGCCGACTAGATCGGAAATACTTCCACGGACATCAGAGACGATTGACATACGCGACGCAGAGTATAAATCTATAACAGGGATCACGATGAAGAGAGCGGTTCTTAGGACAGAACAGTCTGGAGAAATGAGATCGCGTACAGTAAATATACACCAACAGCACACAATTAAATCAAAATATCCAAACAATGAGATTAATTTTAAAAGTAATGTTGAAATCAACATTAGGCCTTGTGGAAAGAGAATTTGTTCACCACATATTGAACGGCCTTACAACAAAGAAGAAAAAATATCGCACACTAGTGAATCCATAGAACAGTCTTGCATCGTTTTGGAAAAAGTCATTGCGGCTAAAAAAATAATTACGTCCAGTGAAGTGTCAACATCCGAAATAAAGAAAAAAGTGATGAATCAAGCAAAGAAAGGTCGAAGATACTATGAGCACTCTTATAAAGATTCAAAGTCATCAAAATCTTCATTCGACCTTCGAGATTCGCTGTACAATATGTTGGCAAAGAAATTAGAGTTAAAGACAACTCGTTCGGAGACACGTTTAAAGAAATCCTTTTACCTCCACGAAACAGATCCTTCTGTCGAAGAAACATGCTTGATACTGGAGTTATATCCCACTCCTTCGACTCCTTTGCGGTCTTTGACAAACTTTGGAGTTCTCTCAGTAAAGCAAGAACGAACTAGATTAGTACCATTAGGGGACTCGACGGAGAGTTCTGAAGCGACGATAATTGGACACCAGATAAACGTTTTGTCGAAGAGCACGACACGGATGAAACCTGGATACGGAGGAAACCCAGACGTAATTATGGAAGTAACAACGAAAAATGGAGATGAAAGTAGTACATCTGATAATCGAAATAAGAAAATTGAAAAACCCTTTGAGAATTCATTTCACTTACCATTAGAAATAAACAAAAAAGTAGTTGAAAAAGAAACTAGAATAAGCGAGAAAAATGAAAGCATAGTTACAAGAAAAAAAGAAGAAGAAAAGGGGCAGGAAAACTTATTGAATTTCAATAAGTATAAGTCAAAAGGAAATGAGCATAAAGAGGTTAAGAATTCTGAATATATTATAGACAATGGCGAAGAGTCGAATGACGAACAAGACTTTATAAATAATATCAATGTTGGTGAAACAGAGAGCAGTCAAACTTACGGAATTGAATTTTATAAACAAAACAATGAACATAGTAAAGAACGTATGATACATGAGAAAAGCAGAGTGGTAAGGGTAGCTAAACAAACGTCTCTTCCTAATGTAAAGTATGAGACGAATGAACCAATTAAAAAGAGAAAAGTAAAAGTATATTATAAAACGCCAGTCATGTACAAAACAACAGAAGATCGAAGACCACACATCTGTTACATGATATACGAACCACTTACTTCGCCGAAACTAACAGAAATATTGAAGGTGCCAGTTAATAACAAGAATTCTATGCCCGATAGTAGATACAGGAATATGCACTTTGTAAAAAGGAGTGTTCCTTCCAAGCCGTCGTTGGACACCACCGATGGAATCCGTCCTACTCATCCGACTGAGAGAAACAAAAAATCAAATGATAAAACCACACACAATAAGATGTACCGTCGTACTAAACATAAATACCCGTTGCAGGGAATCAGACATGAAATGACTACAGATGTGCCATTGGAAAGGCGACAGTCAGTTAGAGATAGTGAAGTTTCTTTGCCTAAACCGATTAGTTTTATATTAAAGCAAAAAAATGGAAGTAAAAAAGATATACCACTAACTTCAACTCCAGAATCTACTTCGAAGGAGGGATTTGAATCGGTGAAGACTGGAAACGTAGTGCAAAAAGAGGGTGGGGCTAAGTATTACATAACTAGCATTAAAGAGAAAACTAGCAACATGGGAGAGGAAAACATAAATACAAATAGCAAAGCCGCCTATGTTGTGAATTTCCCTGCAGAAAACAGTCTTTCAATCAAATCGAAAGCATCTGAAAATAAAGTAGAAATTACTGAGAAAACATCCAAGTCGAGTTTGGAATATGTAAATCTACAAACAGAATCAATGGTTTTGGAATCAACTCGTAGCCCAGATATAAACAAGGGTGTAACAGATAAAGTTAAAAATGATGCAAGAGTATATACATATAAGTTTAGGAATGGAAGTAAATTTGAAAACCGAGAGAAAGATTTCTCTTCTGACCAAGTTTTATCAGATAAAGACGAGAAATACAACCGAAATGTATGCCATTGTGAAGAAAATGAATCTAGAGATTTCATCCAGAAAATACGGTCTCAAAATTCTCTTCAGCTTAAAGACAATGAAGGATATATCATTTTAATGCCTTTGGAAGAATTTAAAATAAGAAAACAAAGAAATATAAAAGAAAGACCGAATAAATATATTAAAATAGTGACTGAAGTTGTAACGGGAACGCGATCTAATCCGAGAAAAAATTCCATTCTTATTAAAAACTCAATCAAGAAGGCATCTGAAGCAGATCGAGTTTTAACATGCGTTAAGAACAAGACGGACCACTATAGTCAGTCAAATCGAACAAAACATGGCGTTAGTGAAGATGTAGTAAATTCTAAAAACGTGGTGCGGGGCAAAATCTGGAGATTCAAGGAAGTAAACAATCGGGAACAAGTTTCGGAAACACTTTCTTCAAAACACACATTATATTCCGCCCAGTCGTCAATGTCATTAACTGTCGTAAAAAGGCCCTCTAAAGTTAGTTTGATTGCGTCAAAATCAGAAAATAGTTTGCTCCGACAAAACCCGTATAGAGTTACGGGAGTTGTATTAAAATATCCGGAAGCGATTGCAGTGAAGTCAGAGTCAGTGACGATAAGTACAGAATGCACATCATCGGAAGATATTTACGAAGAAAGCACAACATTTACTTCAGAAACAAATAAAAGTATTTATATAAAAAAAGAAATATACTTAAAAAATAATATTGTTGATAAATCAAAAGAAAGTATAGACGACACATATGAAAGGTGTAATAAAAGTAAACAACTTTCAAATACCTTCTTTTGTAAAAAGGAAAGTAAAGAAAAATCCGGTATTGAAATAAATTACGAAGAAAGAGTAGAGCCTAAAGATAAATCAAGTCCAATTGTCGATAACGAAGTGAAAGATGATTATCAAACAACCCTCATTGGCTTACAGTTAGATTTACAAAAGGTTTACTTAAATCAAGAAGCTAAACCTCTTAGTAATACATTTTCAGAAGAAGACAAAAACATTCATGATACAAATGATATTAATGTGAAGATCAATGATAATGAAACAGATAAAAAACAAAGGAGAAATATTGAACTAAAAAGTTCATTTATAATTAAAAAAGACGTTGCATTAAAAGTAGACTGTAAAGATGATCGGGAGAAAGAAGAGAAAAACAATGAAATGCTTAAAGTAAAAAACAAAACATACAAATCTAAAACGATGATTGATTTAGTGCATGATGGATACTCTACAAAAGAAGTAAATCAAATTCAAATTGCAAGTTTTAACAAAATAGAGGAAACAGTAAATATAGGTGAAATATTGTATGAAGAAACAGTTTCCCTCATATCGGAAAAATGTATACAACGAGTAATTGACTCGGAGACAAAACCATTAGGAAAAATTATTTCTAATTTGAAAATTCAGCCGAAAGCATCTTTTGAGAGTAATATTGTTACACATGAAACTCCAATTTACGAAATATTTCATAGGAACAATATGGAACAAGGAGGTGTAAAATACGAGTCGACAGTTACTGAAAGTGAGACTTCGGAACTGGATGAACTAAAACAATCGAAAAGTTTTGAAACAAAAAAAACCGGAACATTAAACAAAACTGGCATGTTTAAAAATCCCGTAGAATTATTATCAAAAGAGGAAATTGAAAAACCAGTTATTTTTATTGTAAATAGGATGGCGAAGGACAGGTTGACCATTTTAGAAGCCTTACCTGTAGATGGGCCTGATTCAACAAAGAAAAT
>JBAIZL010000001.1:155405043-155470043 GCA_036971475.1 Prosapia bicincta | reverse complement strand
GATTTATGCCCTCAATGTCTGCCACAAAGCAAGATGTATCACACGTATAAACAGTCGCATCCCACAAAATTTACTTAGAGAAGTAGTAAATAATATAATTTTCAACTTTGTATTTCTTAAAATGTTGAATCGTCAAAGAATTACTGTAATACTGTAAAGTTTTGCCGAATAAGACAATTTGAGTTAGAAACTAATATGGTAAAATCATACAATTTATAATGGCATTGAAAACAATAGTTTGTAACTTACTGTCTCTTTATATAAAAACTATCCTGATTAAGGTGTTCATAGGATAATTGATATGTCAAATTTACTAAATTAAA
Organism: Prosapia bicincta; assembly: GCA_036971475.1. NCBI lineage: Eukaryota > Metazoa > Arthropoda > Insecta > Hemiptera > Cercopidae > Prosapia > Prosapia bicincta. Next base: position 155,469,720 of record JBAIZL010000001.1, on the reverse strand, counting down.
AAGAATAAGTTACTTTAAAACTTTTTTAACATGATTGAAAACCATAAAATATAAGTATTGCATAGGATAGAATACAATTAATATAAATAATATACCTTTGCTAGAGCAATGTATACAACACAACAAAAAATAATAGCACAGTTTACAGTAATTAAATTAAACTACTGTTACCGACATTTCGTTAACCCAGTTAGCATCTCCAGAAGGCCAGTTAAAGCAGATGGGAGTTCCGAACCGAAAGCCATTGATGGCTTCCCCCTCTTCCTCTGCACTACAACCTAGACTCTACCAATCAGGTAGCCGGATATCGTCCGAGGTATAATGTAAGAACCTCTCCATCCAAAAAGAATAAACAAACTGTATTTTACAAAATAATTGAAAAATAATAAAGCTTGTGAAATATTATGTATATTAAACCACAAGTATTAAACATTTTCAGGTATAATATGAACTATCAATATTAAAGTTGCTTGATGTAATCATCTTGAATTCACTGATTAAACTATATTTAAAACGTACTTAACTAAGTGAATACGTGATGGCTTATTTGCGGATGCATTTCAAAACATTCGTTCCTTTTACGAAGCTAACCCTCTACTGGCGGCATCGTGTTTGGTACAAAGGCTGTAACGGGATGGGTTTATGACCGTGGGATGGGGTGGGTTATTTTGGTTGTGTGTCATGCAATGAAAAAGGCCGTTGGCTTCAAAATGTGTGTGATCATTTAATATGTTTTCTTTATCTATTGCGTAGTGTTTGTATATCTCGTATTTTTTCAAATTTGTTAGTTTTTTACTTTGTTTTATTGTGTGTTGTAGAACATTTAAATTAGTATGTATGTCCATGTGTGTGTGTTGCATGTTTTTTAGGTGTTTTGCGTAGCTGGATTTCTGCGTTTGTTTAATTTATTTGAGTAATGTGTTCTTCGAAGCTTGTATGGAATATTTTTAAATATAGTTTCAATATTTGTGTTTTAGTTAAGTATTTTTGGTTCTTTCTTCAACATATTCAATTTTGAAAAAAGTTATAATTTTAGAAATTAGTTTGTTTTTTTCTATAGGGTAGGAGATATTCTTTTATTTCTTCACCCCCTTATATATCTAAAGCATACTATTTTCCGTGGCGTGGTTGGAAAAGTCTAGAATTGAAGAGGCGGTACCAGTTATCGTATTTTGAGTTCAATATACCCCCGAAGATGCCAAAAACACTAGCGAAATGCACATTATGATGATTAAATTAAACTATATTATACATTTTACCTATAAATTAGTTTTTAATTCAATGGTTACGGGAAATGTTTGTTATTAATGTTTTCACAACGAAACATGTTCCTTTTAAAGTATAACTGAGGTAAATATAACTTATCCTGAATAAATGTAAATATATAACCTAAGCTATATTATTAAAATCTAAATCGAAGTAAAATATACCCTGTTAAAAATGTCTAGTTACTTTTGTGATAAATAAATCAGTGGGACATTAAATCTCATGAATACCTAATTATATCAATATAATCTAAAAACAGCTTTTACATTTTTTAATATTAAAGGAAGATCTAACTGGAAAGTAATTCAGTCACTGTGACTATATAATGAAAAAAGTGCATTTTTAGCCCGAGATTGAAAATAATTATAAATACTATTTTACTCATACTTTTTAGTATTTTTTATGAGAAGTTTAGTAAACAATTTCCAAGTTTTTCAACATAGTTTGTAAGTAATGTTAAAATATAATAGTTGAAGGAAAGTTAGATTATACGCCCCTTGTAAATTTGTTATTTCATAGCATTCTCAAGCTTTCGGAGTGTCAAGAATTCTAATTAGAATTGTCCAGAGTTACAGGTTGAGACGGTAAAATCAATAACTAATTAATTACAAACTACACTTTTACTATCACTTGCAAGCAGACTTTTTGTTAACTAAAGGTTGTTAAATTGTCAACTTACACTTGGAGGAAACGTTTTCGTCTTACGACTTCTTCAGCCTCGTATTTTTGCTGCAAGGAATGCTGCTGTTGCGCTTCCTCGGTGCCATTATTTTGAAAGTTAGAAGTGATGTGATCGAAGAGTATGTGTGATCTGTGCCGTGTTTGTTCATTTAGGATGTCATTTTTGTATGTGTTGCTATGTCTATATATTTCATACTGTTCTAGTGTGTTTAATTTATGGCCTTTGTTGCATGTGTGGAGGATGTTCATGTTATTTTCAATACTATTGCATGAGTGTTTAGTGTCCATGAGGTGATTTGTGAAGGTGGATTCAATAGTAGTGTGCAGTGCGCTTTTGTGTTATTTATATCTTTCGGCAAAAGATCCGCCTGTTTGTCCAATATAGAACTTATTGCAGTTGTTGCATTGTAGTTTGTATATTCCTGGGTTATTGTATGTGTTGGTATTTGTATTAATAAGAAGCTGAAAAAGTCGTAAGGACGAAAACGTTTCCAGCAAGTGTAAGTTAACAATTTAACAACCTTTAGTTAACAAAAAATCTGGTCGCAAGTAATATCAAAGTGTAGTAAGTAATTAACAATCAGCTCGTCATGAACAGCAACAAGATTTCGATATTTAATTAATTAATGTTTGCAGTATATAATTTATAATTCATATAACTTACTTTCTAGCAATGCATGCAGTAAAATATATTTAAAAAACATTATTTTATTGTTATCGTTAATAGTTTAAAACAATTTTTACTGTGCTATTTTAGTGCACGCAAATTTAACCAAGTGTTTTTCACACAAATCTTCTTAATATTGAGAAAATTGTCATTTAGATATCGTGTACTTGCTTAAAAATCTAGGTTTATATATCTACAGTGAAAACAATTGTGATATAAACACTTTTGTTTGGACAATATGTTAATAATAAAATCGCATGAGTTTACCAGCCAAGGTTTTTACGTGTTTAGTGATAGTTAATTATCCAAAACCTGTGAACAATTCTCCTTTAACTAAACTGACTGAATAAATTATTAAAATCACTTTGTTTCAGCCGTTGTCTAGAGGCACAGTTTATGCATTATAAGAAGGCATACGGGAGTATGATGAAAGCTTTGAAGCATCCTGATGGCGTTGCTTGCATCAGTGTTACGTTTGAGGTAAGTTTTATAACACCACTTAAATTGTAATTATTTCCACATTTATGCAACCATTTCCGTCAGATGGGAGGAGAAATAAGTTGGGTCGTGCAGTTTTATATGGTCGCAACTGTGGTCAATGGAAACGAGATTCAATATTTCAATAAACGGGAATTATGGATGGTTCTTTTAGACTTAAATACTTTCATGCCAATTGAAATTAGTTCATGTTTGTGCATACTTATGGAATCGTTTAAGAAAGTTTCAATTTGCTGTTGAGTGATGCTGTGAAACTAAAATATTTCATTGCTCTATCTTAAAATTTGGTTGGAAATGTTTGCTCATGCATAGAATAATTAAGGTTTTGTTTATGTATGAAAAATATTAGACTTTTACATAAAATAGATTTAAAATAATAGACCTATATTAAGTGTCGATCTAGAATAATTGCACGTTTGAGCCAGTTTAACCTTTAGGCTTCTAAATCAGGCTGCCTTGCTTTTTATTTCCAAAACTAGTATTTATCTATAACAAACGATACATCATTTAGACAATGTTTAGTATTTAGTAAATGTTTAAGAAATGAAAAAATTTCAAATGTAAGTGAATCGAAAAGAAAATAAAAAAGTTAAAGTTTTTAAACAGCATGCATAACTTAATTGAATAAAAATAACAAAAAAGGTATAGGTTTGTGTTGTGAAATGCTTTCGTATTCATTCTTTCGGTAGTAAATGTTAATTTAATGGAAGTCGTTTCATGGTTTAAAGAAGTTTCAATCTGGTCTGTAGATTTATTCAAATTTATTATCAACAGAATTACAAAATTGTAATTAAGCTTTATTACTTTCAGGGAGACATTTAATTTTAATTTTAGTTAACCTATAAGAAATCACATTGATGTTATAATGTCTGAGATTTTACACGTATACTACTCTTATAGTAAAATACTTACAGAGGATACTAGACATATAGTTATTAATATTATGAAATATTATAGCATCGGCTCGGATTGAAACCTTCAAGTAAAACGCCACAGGAGGTTAACCTTAAATATATTGTACTGAAGGCATTTATTTTAAATAAGAATCACCTAGATTGTAGATTTAATTAATATGTGTCGGCTTTGGGTGCGACATAATTAAGTTACAAATGCGTTCAAGACAACAGAGTCGTTAAATTACATGTTTATGTAGACAATTAAAGTTTATATAAGTGATATGAAAGAATAATTTTGTTTACACTAATCTATGAAACGACATGTTTTCAAATTGGTAAAGCCTATCATATCCCTACACAATTATTACTTTTAACTTTCGTGCCTCATATTGCTTCGATAATGAAACTTTTCCCCCGTCAGAGTTTCCCCCCTAACGTTGTACTAGGAAATATTATCTGTTACGAACATGTATGAGTTCCATAAGCGAATATATCTTTTAACATGTAGGTCTCAGTTTATTGCAACGTTTTTTAATCACAAATAATGATATTTTTCGGAAAATAACGGTCGACCTTAAATAACCAGTGATACCCCAAAATGTTCTTCTTTCGAATGTTTTACCCTTTTATCAGTTAATTTTTAAGTCGCGAAACTATCTGTTGATTTTGAAATTTTCTATTTTGTTCGTGGAAACTATTTTACAAAAATATCCTTCGCAAACAATTACTTATACGACATACGCTTTGTGCATTTCCCATGACAGGAGTATTTTGCAAAATCCTTTCTTAGGGCGCACTTTTATAATATAAAAGTCGTTCTTAATTTGAATCATCTAGCTTTTATAGTGTAACGTTTTTTTTTATATATTTTACCGCCAAATAGTTCTGAGAGCAAACGGTTCTAACTATCGACGCGAGAGTCCGATTGTTGACCGACAGTAAAACACCTGTCCGGCCAAAGTTTAATATTTCCGGTATAGTTGTAAGAATGAAATAAGACCAGTCGTTTTGACTAGCGAATCTAGAGAGAAGACGTCTTCCTGGCAACCGACGGACTGCATCCGGCCGCATGTTAGCTTCCCGAGAGGTAACACATAAGCCCTAGTAACGACAGGTAAACGACTTCTTTAATGTTCCTTTTATATTGTTAATTCGTACGTTTATCTGAACGCACTGTCCACGGCCCTTTGGAGGATTTAACGTCCGTTAATTGTACTCGACGCGGTATTTTAGAGTTAATATCGATGATTAGCCGTTTTATCAAATTCTCCGACGGCAGTGGCGTTTGAATAGTTACGTCTATGAGGGGATCTGTCAGTGAGACAGTGGAACATTGACTACTATTAATGCATAAAAGTTGCTTGTTGTAATCATCTTGAATTCACTGATTATACTATAAAAGTAATTCTTGCATAACTAAGTGAATGCTTTAGAACTTACTTGCTGACGCGTTTCGAAACAATCGTTTCATTTATGTTGTAGAGTTGCAGCTCCGTAAGAGGAACGATTGTTTCGAATCTCGTCAGCAAGTAAGTTCTAAAGCATTCACTTAGCTACGCAAACATTACTTATAGAATATTTTTAGTACTGTATAGGGCCCGGATAAACCACTCTTCTTCCCGGTTAAGGGTAGGTGTACTTCAGGAAAGTGACTCTTAAAGGGCCCTGAGTATTAAGTACCTTTATCTGATTCCTAAATAGAGTAGGTCTCCTTATACTCTTGTTGCTGCACTCATAATACTCTCCTGTATCAGGAGTCTATCTATGTAGGTAGGCTATGCTCTGGCAGTAATCACATCTGCATTCACAACCCTTTCCCATACTCTTGTTGCTGCACTCATAATACTCTCCTGTATCAGGAGTCTATCTATGTAGGTAGGCTATGCTCTGGCAGTAATCACATCTGCATTCACAACCCTTTCCCCATCTCCGTATGAGATAGTAGACATACTGATTAAACCCATTTATAACTAGAAAAAGAAATGATGCAACAAGTAGACAACCTCATGACTCCTAAAAGATTGACTACTTCGTGTGCGCTGCTCTAAATACGTAAGCATACAACCCCCGTGTCCAAGACTAGAGGTTTCAGGTCTTTAATTTAGTTCTATGTATTATTCAAGATAGTTTTCACATCCTTATCAGTCAATTTAATCAAAATAACTCATCAAAGTTTAAGAAACAAATCCGATGAGATTAGAGTGCAGAAAATAAAAAATCCTTGTGCGTGATTAATTACTTTTTGCACGTTAGGCAGATAGTGCTAAAAACTGGCCTTGATTGTTTCTCATTGTTTAACGTTTCATCAGCTGTTTACGTCTGCATATTTACAAACAATCAACTTCTGTTTACAACTGGTAAAACTGGAAATTATTCTTATCATTCAATAAAAGCTCGTCTATTATCGAACCACTTGTATAGAAATTGCATCAGCTACTCTCTTTCCCCCCCCCAAAAAAAAAATAATTTTAATTTTATATTGTATAAAGTTGTTCTATGAATTATCTTATTAGAATAGTTGAAATATTGAAAGTAAAGTTTACGACATTTTTTAAAGTCACAACTTAAAACGTATTGAAGTAGTACAGTTTCACGGAACTTAAAAAAAAACTAAAGTACTATGAAGGAGTAAAAAATGTGAAACAGATAAAGTAAAAAAGACACAAATCACTTAACAAGTCGTTTAAATGCAATAATTTAATTTTACTGTAGTTATAACGAATGTTTTTTAACCAATAATTTATGAATTTAGACCGGAGGCGAGATCGATGAGGACTTTGACGACATCATAGACGGCGTGAAGAGAGTGTTCAACGCCGACACAAAAGCCAAGTTTCCTGCTTCGGCCATATTCAAGTGGCTCAAGAAACACTTGGACACGTCACAGAGCTACATCACCTATCCTGGTTCGCTTACGTTTCGTCCGTTCTGTGAGTCCATCATCTGGATCGTCATTGTAGACGCTTTTGTGTTTTGCTGCCAGCAGGTAAGTAACAGAAACACTGTAAATTCTATGCGATAACTATCAGTTGAATGTGGAAAATTATTTCTGTATTTATAAACTGTATTTTTAATTGAAGTTGCTTGATGTAATCATCTTGAATTCACTAATTAAACTAATTTTAAAAATACTTAACTAAGTGAATACGTAATGGCTTACTTGCTGACGCGTTTCGAAACATTCGTTCCTTTTGCGAAGCTAACCCTCTACTGGCGGCATCGGTTAGGTGTAAAGGCTCTAATGGGAATGGATTTATGACAGTGGAATGGGTGGGTTGTTTGAGTTTTGTGTCATATAATAGAAAATGCAGTTGCCTCCAAAATGTGTGTGATCATTTAATACGTTTTCTTTATGTGTTGCGTAGTGTTTGTATATTTTATATTTTTCTAAGGTTAATAAAAAAGATCTATACAAGTTTTTTACTTTGTTTTAATGTGTGTAGAACATTTAAATTAGTGTGTGTCTGTGTGTGTGTGTGTGTGTGTGTGTGTGTTGGGTGTTCGCATTTTTAAATGGCGAGGGTAAGGTAGCCGGTTCAAACCAATTGCTATAGATATTTTATGAGTAATACTTTGAAGTTAATTTTTTACCAAAGATTAACGCATTCAAACATAAAAACAAAAATATGTTTGTCTAGACATTTTAATACAATTTTCATTTTCTTCGTAATGTTCATTGTAAATATAAATTAGCTACAAATTTCTCAAATATTATTAAAAAATTAATTTCATCAACTTTTTTACATCCGGACCTATAAACCATAACTATTGTTATCCATAGTTAAAATATAATGTTTACAGAATGTTTGAAAACAGTAGCTAACAAGCTGTATGCAGGCATTTAGGTTGGCAGAATGTCATAAATGATATAGCACAGCGAAATGCTATGATATAAATGATTGGTCCGTAGATTGTATATTATAATAAATATCTAGATGTTGCTTTCAGTTTTAACAAGTAGTGGCATAGTGTATAAGTGTTAGTTTCAACCTACACATGGCAAAGTAGAGTCAAGAAATTTATGAAAATTGGCCCTAAAGAATACAGAAACAGTAAGTATGGGTTATCGGGGCTAGGTTCAGGTGCTTTAAGGAAAATCTTGCACCAGGTGATGGAGAAAGATAGCAAAGTATCCAGGCCAACCTACACATGGCAAAGTAGAGTCAAGAAATTTATGAAAATTGGCCCTGAAGAATACAGAAACAGTAAGCATGGGTTATCGGGGCTAGGTTCAGGTGCTTTAAGGAAAATCTTGCACCAGGTGATGGAGAAAGATAGCAAAGTATCCAGGCCAACCTACACATGGCAAAGTAGAGTCAAGAAATTTATGAAAATTGGCCCTAAAGAATACAGAAACAGTAAGCATGGGTTATCGGGGCTAGGTTCAAGGTGCTTTAAGGAAAATCTTGCACCAAGTGATGGAGAAAGATAGCAAAGTATCCAGGCCAACCTACACATGGCAAAGTAGAGTCAAGAAATTTATGAAAATTGGCCCTGAAGAATACAGAAACAGTAAGCATGGGTTATCGGGGCTAGGTTCAGGTGCTTTAAGGAAAATCTTGCACCAGGTGATGGAGAAAGATAGCAAAGTATCCAGGCCAACCTACACATGGCAAAGTAGAGTCAAGAAATGTACGAAAATTGGCCCTAAAGAATACAGAAACAGTAAGCATGGGTTATCGGGGCTAGGTTCAAGGTGCTTTAAGGATAATCTTGCACCAAGTGATGGAGAAAGATAGCAAAGTATCCAGGCCAACCTACACATGGCAAAGTAGAGTCAAGAAATTTATGAAAATTGGCCCTGAAGAATACAGAAACAGTAAGCATGGGTTATCGGGGCTAGGTTCAGGTGCTTTAAGGAAAATCTTGCACCAGGTAATGGAGAAAGATAGCAAAGTATCCAGGCCAACCTACACATGGCAAAGTAGAGTCAAGAAATTTATGAAAATTGGCCCTGAAGAATACAGAAACAGTAAGCATGGGTTATCGGGGCTAGGTTCAAGGTGCTTTAAGGAAAATCTTGCACCAGGTGATGGAGAAAGATAGCAAAGTATCCAGGCCAACCTACACATGGCAAAGTAGAGTCAAGAAATTTATGAAAATTGGCCCTGAAGAATACAGAAACAGTAAGCATGGGTTATCGGGGCTAGGTTCAAGGTGCTTTAAGGAAAATCTTGCACCAGGTGATGGAGAAAGATAGCAAAGTATCCTGGCCAACCTACACATGGCAAAGTAGAGTCAAGAAATTTATGAAAATTGGCCCTGAAGAATACAGAAACAGTAAGCATGGGTTATCGGGGCTAGGTTCAAGGTGCTTTAAGGAAAATCTTGCACCAGGTGATGGAGAAAGATAGCAAAGTATCCAGGCCAACCTACACATGGCAAAGTAGAGTCAAGAAATTTATGAAAATTGGCCCTGAAGAATACAGAAACAGTAAGCATGGGTTATCGGGGCTAGGTTCAGGTGCTTTAAGGAAAATCTTGCACCAGGTGATGGAGAAAGATAGCAAAGTATCCAGGCCAACCTACACATGGCAAAGTAGAGTCAAGAAATTTATGAAAATTGGCCCTGAAGAATACAGAAACAGTAAGCATGGGTTATCGGGGCTAGGTTCAAGGTGCTTTAAGGATAATCTTGCACCAAGTGATGGAGAAAGATAGCAAAGTATCCAGGCCAACCTACACATGGCAAAGTAGAGTGAAGAAATTTATGAAAATTGGCCCTGAAGAATACAGAAACAGTAAGCATGGGTTATCGGGGCTAGGTTCAGGTGCTTTAAGGAAAATCTTGCACCAGGTGATGGAGAAAGATAGCAAAGTATCCAGGCCAACCTACACATGGCAAAGTAGAGTCAAGAAATTTATGAAAATTGGCCCTGAAGAATACAGAAACAGTAAGCATGGGTTATCGGGGCTAGGTTCAAGGTGCTTTAAGGAAAATCTTGCACCAGGTGATGGAGAAAGATAGCAAAGTATCCAGGCCAACCTACACATGGCAAAGTAGAGTCAAGAAATTTATGAAAATTGGCCCTGAAGAATACAGAAACAGTAAGCATGGGTTATCGGGGCTAGGTTCAAGGTGCTTTAAGGAAAATCTTGCACCAGGTGATGGAGAAAGATAGCAAAGTATCCTGGCCAACCTACACATGGCAAAGTAGAGTCAAGAAATTTATGAAAATTGGCCCTGAAGAATACAGAAACAGTAAGCATGGGTTATCGGGGCTAGGTTCAAGGTGCTTTAAGGAAAATCTTGCACCAGGTGATGGAGAAAGATAGCAAAGTATCCAGGCCAACCTACACATGGCAAAGTAGAGTCAAGAAATTTATGAAAATTGGCCCTGAAGAATACAGAAACAGTAAGCATGGGTTATCGGGGCTAGGTTCAGGTGCTTTAAGGAAAATCTTGCACCAGGTGATGGAGAAAGATAGCAAAGTATCCAGGCCAACCTACACATGGCAAAGTAGAGTCAAGAAATTTATGAAAATTGGCCCTGAAGAATACAGAAACAGTAAGCATGGGTTATCGGGGCTAGGTTCAAGGTGCTTTAAGGAAAATCTTGCACCAGGTGATGGAGAAAGATAGCAAAGTATCCTGGCCAACCTACACATGGCAAAGTAGAGTCAAGAAATTTATGAAAATTGGCCCTGAAGAATACAGAAACAGTAAGCATGGGTTATCGGGGCTAGGTTCAGGTGCTTTAAGGAAAATCTTGCACCAGGTGATGGAGAAAGATAGCAAAGTATCCAGGCCAACCTACACATGGCAAAGTAGAGTCAAGAAATGTACGAAAATTGGCCCTAAAGAATACAGAAACAGTAAGCATGGGTTATCGGGGCTAGGTTCAAGGTGCTTTAAGGAAAATCTTGCACCAGGTGATGGAGAAAGATAGCAAAGTATCCAGGCCAACCTACACATGGCAAAGTAGAGTCAAGAAATTTATGAAAATTGGCCCTGAAGAATACAGAAACAGTAAGCATGGGTTATCGGGGCTAGGTTCAAGGTGCTTTAAGGAAAATCTTGCACCAGGTGATGGAGAAAGATAGCAAAGTATCCAGGCCAACCTACACATGGCAAAGTAGAGTCAAGAAATTTATGAAAATTGGCCCTAAAGAATACAGAAACAGTAAGTATGGGTTATCGGGGCTAGGTTCAGGTGCTTTAAGGAAAATCTTGCACCAGGTGATGGAGAAAGATAGCAAAGTATCCAGGCCAACCAACAACACAAGGAAATGACACGGATTCGCCAGGCAGAAACAGGAAAATCCTGATTAGTGAAAAAAGGTAGAAACCGGGAACCAATGGAAGATGCGCACTGATCACAATCTAATGGTGACACACACACACTTTCAAAGGATGATGAATTACTTATTGACAAATAATCTATGAAAGAAAATTTTTTTACCTTATTACAGCTCTTTACACCTTTCAACAGCGATATATTAACCCTTTCTAAATTCTAATTAAAAACCCAGAATACTAAATATCTCCATTAGACTTCATTTATACAGTAAGGTTTCCTGACGGATTCCTAACCTACACATAACCTCAAAATATGAACTCGACGGTGTTAGATGGTACCTTCATTATGTCATTAATAAGTGCGAAAGTCAGTAAAACATTGCGAAATTTAAAAAGCTGTCTGCGTAAAATAACGGCAAGCTTATGCAACCCTGCCAAACCGTATGTAATAAAATAGTAAACAAAATGTAGTTCAATGAATAATTGAAAATATGTCCAACAAAAAATATCACTTTAATAGCAAATTTTCTCATTTCTCATGTTAATCGTACATAGCATCTTCTGAAATCTCATGTTGATTGTAAATTTTTTTAACATGCTTTTATCAGTACATATTTAACAAATCGTAAAATTTTTGCAATCTCTTTACTGGTAAACGTAGTCGTCTACTGTCTATAGTGGTTTCGTCTTCACCATCCTTCCAAAGCATTAAACGAAGTTTGAAGATAGATACTAAATTAAAGCAAGTTGTTTTTAATTAACCAAATTTATTATGGTCTGATATTACCCAAACTTTTAAGCCATACATTTAAATTCACCATTAACGTTTTAAATATTTACCGGACATTGCATTTCCAAATCATAATCATTGTTATTTACATAATACCATAATGATTTCTTGAGCAACTTTGGCCTATGTTATAATATTTTAAATAATAAACCCAATAACCACAAAATAACTCTATTTATTCACTTGATGTACATTTCGGTTACAAGGTAACCATCTTCAGCAGTACTGAACAAAAAATTAATTTAATTTAAAAAGTAGCATATACAGGAAAAGTAAATATTGAGGTTATAAATAAAGTTATTTTGTGGTGGTTTGGGTTTATTATTTAAAATATTATTACATAATACCATGTATAATTATGTTACATTCGCTCTTCTTTAAAAGATAGGGATGCTAAACTATCGGTCAGAGTCGGGAAGTTTCCAAGCTTTCGGCTAGATGAAATAACTTCAAGAAAAGCCCGACATTCTGCAAGAGCAACCCGTTACACATGTAATGAATATAACTGTCAGGCATTGACACAATCAAAATGTTTGCTGTTATTCATATTTAGACGGTCTATTTCAAATTGTTTATAAGAGAAAAAAATCAGTAAAGCTTTCTTTTTTCTAAGATTTAAAAGGTCTAGAGTTAGATAACATTATTAAAACCTATTGAAAAATTCTTTTTTTTAATAATATAATAGTGTGTAAACGTACACAGCATATACACACAAACATGAGTTGGTTGCAACCTATATATATATATATATATATGTGTGTGTGTGTGTGTGTGTGTGTGTGTGTGTGTGTGTGTGTGTGTGTGTGTGTGTGTGTGTGTGTGTGTGTGTGTGTGTGTGTGTGTGTGTGTGTGTATGCGTGCGTGCGTGCGTGCGTGCGTGCGTGCGTGCGTGCGTGCGTGCGTGTGTGTGTGTGTGTGTGTGTGTGTGTGTGTGTGTGTGTGTGTGTGTGTGTGTGTGTGTGTGTGTGTGTGTGTGTGTGTGTGTGTGTGTGTGTGTGTGTGTATGCGTGCGTGCGTGCGTGCGTGCGTGCGTGCGTGCGTGCGTGCGTGCGTGCGTGTGTGTGTGTGTGTGTGTGTGTGTGTGTGTGTGTGTGTGTGTGTGTGTGTGTGTGTGTGTGTGTGTGTGTGTGTGTGTGTGTGTGTGTGTGTGTGTGTGTGTGTGTGTGTGTGTGTGTGTGTGTGTGTGTGTGTGTGTATGCGTGCGTGCGTGCGTGCGTGCGTGCGTGCGTGCGTGCGTGCGTGCGTGTGTGTGTGTGTGTGTGTGTGTGTGTGTGTGTGTGTGTGTGTGTGTGTGTGTGTGTGTGTGTGTGTGTGTGTGTGTGTGTGTGTGTGTGTGTGTGTGTGTATGCGTGCGTGCGTGCGTGCGTGCGTGCGTGCGTGCGTGCGTGCGTGCGTGTGTGTGTGTGTGTGTGTGTGTGTGTGTGTGTGTGTGTGTGTGTGTGTGTGTGTGTGTGTGTGTGTGTGTGTGTGTGTGTGTGTGTGTGTGTGTGTGTGTATGCGTGCGTGCGTGCGTGCGTGCGTGCGTGCGTGCGTGCGTGCGTGCGTGCGTGTGTGTGTGTGTGTGTGTGTGTGTGTGTGTGTGTGTGTGTGTGTGTGTGTGTGTGTGTGTGTGTGTGTGTGTGTGTGTGTGTGTGTGTGTGTGTGTGTGTGTGTGTGTGTGTGTGTGTGTGTGTGTGTGTGTGTGTATGTGTATGTATATTACACAAATTGGTATAGTTGTTCTTAAAATAGTTTCTTACAAATATATTAATTCTTAAATAAGGAATAATATAATGTTCCAAATTTAAAAACGCCTTATAAAAGTAAATGTAACAATAACATGACAATAATATATTTTCAATTTGAATTAATTTTTGAATATTCTGAAAATCCTGGAACTTTAATATTCAGGAATTTACTTTATAGAAATAAAAATGTATCTGTGTTGACAGTCCATGCAGTTCCGTCGGGTGCTAGGAAGGGACGGAAGACCCTTTAAGAATTTCAGGAAGCCTCAGCACCATAACAACAGACCCATTTACTACGTACCTTTATGATGTCTGTCTACAATAAAATGAATGTATCTGTGTGTTGACAGTCCATGCAGTTCCGTCGGGTGCTAGGAAGGGACGGAAGACCCTTAAAGAATTTCAGGAAGCCTCAGCACCATAACAACAGACCCATTTACTACGTACCTTTATGATTTCTGTCTACAATAAAATGAATGTGTTATTTATTAGGTAACTGTTGAATTAATTAAATTTTTGTACAGATTTTTATTTAAAAATATTCTCTAACATTAAATCCGATAAAATATTTTCAACATAATTGATTTCGAATTTTGTGTTTTGGGCGGGTTTCTTACTCTAGAGTAGCGAGAAGACACTAACTGTCTTCACTCCCACAAGGAATAGCCCTTCTTGGAATGAGCAATCGTTCTCATGTGGCGCCATAATTTTTCTCTATTCCCAGGGGATTGTTATGTCCTTAGGTTCACCTAATTCTTTCTGTCACTCCTTATCCCTAATCTTACTACGGGTAAGATACTTCTCTGTGACTCCCATTGTGGTGGGTTCAGTTAAGCTACTCGATCCTACACACGTGATAGCATGATCTCCCTCTATGTCTCTCAAGAAGTTTTATATCCCTAGCATAATCCTACCTATTCCCAATCCTTCTCTATCCTTTGTAGTTATAGTGGTATTGGTTGTGGTATTCGCGAGAAAAGTAGAAACTATCTTTACCCTTGACTAAACTTTCGCGCGTGACTCTTTTGTTTAAGTTCCCAATCCTTCTCTATCCTTTGTAGACATAGTGGTATCGGCTGTGGTATTCGCGAGAAAAGTAGAAACTATCTTTACCCTTAACTAAACTTTCGCGCGTGACTCTTTTGTTTAAGTTCACAATCCTTCTCTATCCTTTGTAGACATAGTGGTATCGGCTGTGGTATTCGCGAAAAAAGTAGAAACTATCTTTACCCTTAACTAAACTTTCGCGCGTGACTCTTTTGTTTAAGTTCCCAATCCTTCTCTATCCTTTGTAGTCATAGTGGTATCGGCTGTGGTATTCGCGAAAAAAGTAGAAACAATCTTTACCCTTGACTAAACTTTCGCGCATGACTCTTTTGTTTAAGTTCCCAATCCTTCTCTATCCTTTGTAGTCATAGTGGTATTGGTTGTGGTATTCGCGAAAAAAGTAGAAACTATCTTTACCCTTAACTAAACTTTCGCGCGTGACTCTTTTGTTTAAGTTCCCAATCCTTCTCTATCCTTTGTAGTCATAGTGGTATCGGCTGTGGTATTCGCGAAAAAAGTAGAAACTATCTTTACCCTTAACTAAACTTTCGCGCGTGACTCTTTTGTTTAAGTTCCCAATCCTTCTCTATCCTTTGTAGTCATAGTGGTATCGGCTGTGGTATTCGCGAAAAAAGTAGAAACAATCTTTACCCTTGACTAAACTTTCGCGCGTGACTCTTTTGTTTAAGTTCCCAATCCTTCTCTATCCTTTGTAGTCATAGTGGTATCGGCTGTGGTATTCGCGAAAAAAGTAGAAACTATCATTACCCTTGACTAAACTTTCGCGCGTGACTCTTTTGTTTAAGTTCCCAATCCTTCTCTATCCTTTGTAGTCATAGTGGTATTGGTTGTGGTATTCGCGAGAAAAGTAGAAACTATCTTTACCCTTAACTAAACTTTCGCGCGTGTCTCTTTTGTTTAAGTTCCCAATCCTTCTCTATCCTTTGTAGTCATAGTGGTATTGGTTGTGGTATTCGCGAGAAAAGTAGAAACTATCTTTACCCTTAACTAAACTTTCGCGCGTGACTCTTTTGTTTAGGTTCCCAATCCTTCTCTATCCTTTGTAGTCATAGTGGTATTGGTTGTGGTATTCGCGAAAAAAGTAGAAACTATCTTTACCCTTAACTAAACTTTCGCGCGTGACTCTTTTGTTTAAGTTCCCAATCCTTCTCTATCCTTTGTAGTCATAGTGGTATCGGCTGTGGTATTCGCGAAAAAAGTAGAAACTATCTTTACCCTTAACTAAATTTTCGCGCGTGACTCTTTTGTTTAAGTTCCCAATCCTTCTCTATCCTTTGTAGTCATAGTGGTATCGGCTGTGGTATTCGCGAAAAAAGTAGAAACTATCTTTACCCTTAACTAAACTTTCGCGCGTGACTCTTTTGTTTAAGTTCCCAATCCTTCTCTGTCCTTTGTAGTCATAGTGGTATTGGTTGTGGTATTCGCGAAAAAAGTAGAAACTATCTTTACCCTTAACTAAACTTTCGCGCGTGACTCTTTTGTTTAAGTTCCCAATCCTTCTCTATCCTTTGTAGTCATAGTGGTATCGGCTGTGGTATTCGCGAAAAAAGTAGAAACAATCTTTACCCTTGACTAAACTTTCGCGCGTGACTCTTTTGTTTAAGTTCCCAATCCTTCTCTATCCTTTGTAGTCATAGTGGTATCGGCTGTGGTATTCGCGAAAAAAGTAGAAACTATCTTTACCCTTAACTAAACTTTCGCGCGTGACTCTTTTGTTTAAGTTCCCAATCCTTCTCTATCCTTTGTAGTCATAGTGGTATTGGTTGTGGTATTCGCGAGAAAAGTAGAAACTATCTTTACCCTTAACTAAACTTTCGCGCGTGACTCTTTTGTTTAAGTTCCCAATCCTTCTCTATCCTTTGTAGTCATAGTGGTATCGGCTGTGGTATTCGCGAAAAAAGTAGAAACTATCTTTACCCTTAACTAAACTTTCGCGCGTGACTCTTTTGTTTAAGTTCCCAATCCTTCTCTATCCTTTGTAGTTATAGTGGTATCGGCTGTGGTATTCGCGAAAAAAGTAGAAACAATCTTTACCCTTAACTAAACTTTCGCGCGTGACTCTTTTGTTTAAGTTCCCAATCCTTCTCTATCCTTTGTAGTCATAGTGGTATCGGCTGTGGTATTCGCGAAAAAAGTAGAAACTATCTTTACCCTTAACTAAACTTTCGCGCGTGACTCTTTTGTTTAAGTTCCCAATCCTTCTCTATCCTTTGTAGTCATAGTGGTATTGGTTGTGGTATTCGCGAAAAAAGTAGGAACTATCTTTACCCTTAACTAAACTTTCGCGCGTGACTCTTTTGTTTAAGTTCCCAATCCTTCTCTATCCTTTGTAGTCATAGTGGTATCGGCTGTGGTATTCGCGAAAAAAGTAGAAACAAACTTTACCCTTGACTAAACTTTCGCGCGTGACTCTTTTGTTTAAGTTCCCAATCCTTCTCTATCCTTTGTAGTCATAGTGGTATCGGCTGTGGTATTCGCGAAAAAAGTAGAAACTATCTTTACCCTTAACTAAACTTTCGCGCGTGACTCTTTTGTTTAAGTTCCCAATCCTTCTCTATCCTTTGTAGTCATAGTGGTATTGGTTGTGGTACTCGCGTGAAAAGTAGAAACTATCTTTACCCTTAACTAAACTTTCGCGCGTGACTCTTTTGTTTAAGTTCCCAATCCTTCTCTATCCGTTGTAGTCATAGTGGTATCGGCTGTGGTATTCGCGAAAAAAGTAGAAACTATCTTTACCCTTAACTAAACTTTCGCGCGTGACTCTTTTGTTTAAGTTCCCAATCCTTCTCTATCCTTTGTAGTCATAGTGGTATCGGCTGTGGTATTCGCGAAAAAAGTAGAAACTATCTTTACCCTTAACTAAACTTTCGCGCGTGACTCTTTTGTTTAAGTTCCCAATCCTTCTCTATCCGTTGTAGTCATAGTGGTATCGGCTGTGGTATTCGCGAAAAAAGTAGAAACTATCTTTACCCTTGACTAAACTTTCGCCCGTGACTCTTTTGTTTAAGTTCCCAATCCTTCTCTATCCTTTGTAGTCATAGTGGTATTGGTTGTGGTATTCGCGAGAAAAGTAGAAACTATCTTTACCCTTGACTAAACTTTCGCGCATGACTCTTTTGTTTAAGTTCCCAATCCTTCTCTATCCATTGTAGTCATAGTGGTATCGGCTGTGGTATTCGCGAGAAAAGTAGAAACTATCTTTACCCTTGACTAAACTTTCACGCGTTACTCTTTTGTTTAAGTTCCCAATCCTTCTCTATCCTTTGTAGTCATAGTGGTATCGGCTGTGGTATTCGCGAGAAAAGTAGAAACTATCTTTACCCTTGACTAAACTTTCGCGCATGACTCTTTTGTTTAAGTTCCCAATCCTTCTCTATCCTTTGTAGTCATAGTGGTATCGGCTGTGGTATTCGCGAGAAAAGTAGAAACTATCTTTACCCTTAACTAAACTTTCGCGCGTGTCTCTTTTGTTTAAGTTCCCAATCCTTCTCTATCCATTGTAGTCATAGTGGTATCGGCTGTGGTATTCGCGAGAAAAGTAGAAACTATCTTTACCCTTGACTAAACTTTCGCGCATGACTCTTTTGTTTAAGTTCCCAATCCTTCTCTATCCTTTGTAGTCATAGTGGTATCGGCTGTGGTATTCGCGAGAAAAGTAGAAACTATCTTTACCCTTAACTAAACTTTCGCGCGTGTCTCTTTTGTTTAAGTTCCCAATCCTTCTCTATCCATTGTAGTCATAGTGGTATCGGCTGTGGTATTCGCGAGAAAAGTAGAAACTATCTTTACCCTTAACTAAACTTTCGCGCGTGTCTCTTTTGTTTAAGTTCCCAATCCTTCTCTATCCTTTGTAGACATAGTGGTATCGCCTGTGGTATTCGCGAAAAAAGTAGAAACTATCTTTACCCTTAACTAAACTTTCGCGCATGACTCTTTTGTTTAAGTCCCCAATCCTTCTCTATCCTTTGTAGTCATAGTGGTATCGGCTGTGGTATTCGCGAGAAAAGTAGAAACTATCTTTACCCTTAACTAAACTCTCGCGCGTGACTCTTTTGTTTAAGTTCCCAATCCTTCTCTATCCTTTGTAGTCATAGTGGTATCGGCTGTGGTATTCGCGAGAAAAGTAGAAACTATCTTTACCCTTAACTAAACTTTCGCGCGTGACTCTTTTGTTTAAGTTTGGCTTTATTTTAGAATATTATCCGTTAACCTTAATTTCGATGGATTATCAGTGATCTTTGTACTGCTTACCTTCCAAGGATTCCTTCAGGTGACATTCCTTTTTTCGGAAATTCCCTGATATCTATATTTTTTATTTCAATGTATTCAATTATTTTTCGTTATTGCTATTAAAATATTATTTTGCTGTTGATTTATTAATGTTAATTTAAAACTTTAAAAAATCCTTAATCACAACATTCTTCATGGATATAATTTCGTGTCAAATATACTGTAATATTTTCTAACTGCAACATAAAATGTAGAGCGTTATAATGCAATTGGAAACAAAAAGGAAACATGTCCACTTGGATTGTTTTCTTTTTTTATAGAACATTCGGTGATAAAAAAAGGGGTAAAGAAATAAGTAGAGGATCTACATAAAAATCCATATAGAGTTTTCTTACCAGGAAACCAGGTACTGGAATGTAATTTTAGAGTTTTCTTAGCAGGAAACCAAATACTGGATTGTCATTTTAGATTTTTCTTACCAGGAAACCGGATACTGGAATGTCATTTTAGAATTTTCTTACCAGGAAACCAGATACTGGAATGTAATTTTAGAGTTTTCTTACCAGGAAACCAGATACTGGAATGTAATTTTAGAGTTTTCTTACCAGGAAACCGGAAACTGGAATGTCATTTTTGAGTTTTCTTACCAGAAACTGGAATGTCATTTTTAGAATTTCATCATTCACATTTCCTTTGCATCAGGACTGATCTTGTAGATAAAGAACCGATGTCTTCTAATGAAACAAACCTTCAAATAATATTTGCTAATGTAGATGTATTTTAATTTCATAAGTCATGGATTTATAAAACATGTAATAGTAATAATAGTTTTAAAATGTCACAATTTAAACTTACTTTTTAAGTTAAAGTACTTAGAAAATGTGACCCATTCAATTTACATTCGCTTCTATCTCAATGTACGGAGATAGTGTCTGACAGATAGCATGCATCACGTTCCACGCAAATATGGTACAATGTTATGAAAGTAATAATCCGGCTTCCACGAACCCATGACGAAATGTGTTAAGTTAGTCACACTGTTTTATGCATAGGTTTAACAGGTGTTTGTGAATTATTTTACTTTGAAAGGCTTAACGGGTAACTTGAAAACCTATATAGTGAAATATACATTAGACGTGGCAAATAAAACAATAACATTTAATGCTTCGGATATTGTGTGATGAGACCAAATGGTACACCTTTCTGATTATGTGATGAGACCAAATGGTACACCTTTCTGATTATTTGATGAGACCAAATGATAAACCTTTCTGATTATTTGATGAGACCAAATGGTACACCTTTCTGATTATGTGATGAGACCAAATGGTACACCTTTCTGATTATGTGATGAGACCAAATGGTACACCTTTCTGAATATGTGATGATACCAAATGGTACACCTTTCTGATTATTTGATGAGACCAAATGGTACACCTTTCTGATTATTTAATGAGACCAAATGGTACACCTTTCTGATTATTTGATGAGACCAAATGGTACACCTTTCTGATTATTTGATGAGACCAAATGGTACACCTTTCTGATTATGTGATGAGACCAAATGGTACACCTTTCTGATTATTTGATGAGACCAAATGGTACACCTTTCTGATTATTTGATGAGACCAAATGGTACACCTTTCTGATTATTTGATGAGACCAAATGGTACACCTTTCTGATTATGTGATGAGACCAAATGGTACACCTTTCTGATTATTTGATGAGACCAAATGGTACACCTTTCTGATTATTTGATGAGACCAAATGGTACACCTTTCTGATTATGTGATGAGATCAAATGGTACACCTTTCTGATTATGTGATGAGACCAAATGGTACACCTTTCTGATTATTTGATGAGACCAAATGGTACACCTTTCTGATTATTTAATGAGACCAAATGGTACACCTTTCTGATTATTTGATGAGACCAAATGGTACACCTTTCTGATTATTTGATGAGACCAAATGGTACACCTTTCTGATTATGTGATGAGACCAAATGGTACACCTTTCTGATTATTTGATGAGACCAAATGGTACACCTTTCTGATTATTTGATGAGACCAAATGGTACACCTTTCTGATTATTTGATGAGACCAAATGGTACACCTTTCTGATTATGTGATGAGACCAAATGGTACACCTTTCTGATTATTTGATGAGACCAAATGGTACACCTTTCTGATTATTTGATGAGACCAAATGGTACACCTTTCTGATTATGTGATGAGATCAAATGGTACACCTTTCTGATTATGTGATGAGACCAAATGGTACACCTTTCTGATTATTTGATGAGACCAAATGGTACACCTTTCTGATTATTTGATGAGACCAAATGGTACACCTTTCTGATTATGTGATGAGACCAAATGGGACACCTTTCTGATTATTTGATGAGACCAAATGGTACACCTTTCTGATTATTTGATGAGACCAAATGGTACACCTTTCTGAATAAGTGATGAGACCAAATGGTACACCTTTCTGATTATGTGATGACACCAAATGGTACACCTTTCTGAATATGTGATGAGACCAAATGGTACACCTTTCTGATTATTTGATGAGACCAAATGGTACACCTTTCTGATTATGTGATGAGACCAAATGGTACACCTTTCTGATTGCTTGATAAGACCAAATGGTACACCTTTCTGATTATTTGATGAGACCAAATGGTACACCTTTCTGAATATGTGATGAGACCAAATGGTACACCTTTCTGATTATGTGATGACACCAAATGGTACACCTTTCTGAATATGTGATGAGACCAAATGGTACACCTTTCTGATTATTTGATGAGACCAAATGGTACACCTTTCTGATTATGTGATGAGACCAAATGGTACACCTTTCTGATTATTTGATGAGACCAAATGGTACACCTTTCTGATTATTTGATGAGACCAAATGGTACACCTTTCTGATTATGTGATGAGACCAAATGGTACACCTTTCTGATTATGTGATGAGACCAAATGGTACACCTTTCTGATTATTTGATGAGACCAAATGGTACACCTTTCTGATTATTTGATGAGACCAAATGGTACACCTTTCTGATTATGTGATGAGACCAAATGGTACACCTTTCTGATTATTTGATAAGACCAAATGGTACACCTTTCTGATTATTTGATGAGACCAAATGGTACACCTTTCTGAATATGTGATGAGACCAAATGGTACACCTTTCTGATTATGTGATGACACCAAATGGTACACCTTTCTGAATATGTGATGAGACCAAATGGTAGACCTTTCTGATTATTTGATGAGACCAAATGGTACACCTTTCTGATTATTTGATGAGACCAAATGGTACACCTTTCTGATTATTTGATGAGACCAAATGGTACACCTTTCTGAATATGTGATGAGACCAAATGGTACACCTTTCTGATTATGTGATGACACCAAATGGTACACCTTTCTGAATATGTGATGAGACCAAATGGTACACCTTTCTGATTATTTGATGAGACCAAATGGTACACCTTTCTGATTATGTGATGAGACCAAATGGTACACCTTTCTGATTATTTGATGAGACCAAATGGTACACCTTTCTGATTATTTGATGAGACCAAATGGTACACCTTTCTGATTATTTGATGAGACCAAATGGTACACCTTTCTGATTATTTGATGAGACCAAATGGTACACCTTTCTGATTATGTGATGAGACCAAATGGTACACCTTTCTGATTATTTGACGAGAACAAATGGTACACCTTTCTGATTATTTGATGAGACCAAATGGTACACCTTTCTGATTATATGATGAGACCAAATGGTACACCTTTCTGATTATGTGATGACACCAAATGGTACACCTTTCTGAATATGTGATGAGACCAAATGGTAGACCTTTCTGATTATTTGATGAGACCAAATGGTACACCTTTCTGATTATTTGATGAGACCAAATGGTACACCTTTCTGATTATTTGATGAGACCAAATGGTACACCTTTCTGAATATGTGATGAGACCAAATGGTACACCTTTCTGATTATGTGATGACACCAAATGGTACACCTTTCTGAATATGTGATGAGACCAAATGGTACACCTTTCTGATTATGTGATGACACCAAATGGTACACCTTTCTGAATATGTGATGAGACCAAATGGTACACCTTTCTGATTATTTGATGAGACCAAATGGTACACCTTTCTGATTATGTGATGAGACCAAATGGTACACCTTTCTGATTGCTTGATAAGACCAAATGGTACACCTTTCTGATTATTTGATGAGACCAAATGGTACACCTTTCTGAATATGTGATGAGACCAAATGGTACACCTTTCTGATTATGTGATGACACCAAATGGTACACCTTTCTGAATATGTGATGAGACCAAATGGTACACCTTTCTGATTATTTGATGAGACCAAATGGTACACCTTTCTGATTATGTGATGAGACCAAATGGTAGACCTTTCTGATTATTTGATGAGACCAAATGGTACACCTTTCTGATTATTTGATGAGACCAAATGGTACACCTTTCTGATTATGTGATGAGACCAAATGGTACACCTTTCTGATTATGTGATGAGACCAAATGGTACACCTTTCTGATTATTTGATGAGACCAAATGGTACACCTTTCTGATTATTTGATGAGACCAAATGGTACACCTTTCTGATTATGTGATGAGACCAAATGGTACACCTTTCTGATTATTTGATAAGACCAAATGGTACACCTTTCTGATTATTTGATGAGACCAAATGGTACACCTTTCTGAATATGTGATGAGACCAAATGGTACACCTTTCTGATTATGTGATGACACCAAATGGTACACCTTTCTGAATATGTGATGAGACCAAATGGTACACCTTTCTGATTATTTGATGAGACCAAATGGTACACCTTTCTGATTATGTGATGAGACCAAATGGTACACCTTTCTGATTATTTGATGAGAACAAATGGTACACCTTTCTGATTATTTGATGAGACCAAATGGTACACCTTTCTGATTATTTGATGAGACCAAATGGTACATCTTTCTGATTATGTGATGACACCAAATGGTACACCTTTCTGAATATGTGATGAGACCAAATGGTAGACCTTTCTGATTATTTGATGAGACCAAATGGTACACCTTTCTGATTATTTGATGAGACCAAATGGTACACCTTTCTGATTATTTGATGAGACCAAATGGTACACCTTTCTGAATATGTGATGAGACCAAATGGTACACCTTTCTGATTATGTGATGACACCAAATGGTACACCTTTCTGAATATGTGATGAGACCAAATGGTACACCTTTCTGATTATTTGATGAGACCAAATGGTACACCTTTCTGATTATGTGATGAGACCAAATGGTACACCTTTCTGATTATTTGATGAGACCAAATGGTACACCTTTCTGATTATTTGATGAGACCAAATGGTACACCTTTCTGATTATTTGATGAGACCAAATGGTACACCTTTCTGATTATTTGATGAGACCAAATGGTACACCTTTCTGATTATGTGATGAGACCAAATGGTACACCTTTCTGATTATTTGACGAGAACAAATGGTACACCTTTCTGATTATTTGATGAGACCAAATGGTACACCTTTCTGATTATATGATGAGACCAAATGGTACACCTTTCTGATTATGTGATGACACCAAATGGTACACCTTTCTGAATATGTGATGAGACCAAATGGTAGACCTTTCTGATTATTTGATGAGACCAAATGGTACACCTTTCTGATTATTTGATGAGACCAAATGGTACACCTTTCTGATTATTTGATGAGACCAAATGGTACACCTTTCTGAATATGTGATGAGACCAAATGGTACACCTTTCTGATTATGTGATGACACCAAATGGTACACCTTTCTGAATATGTGATGAGACCAAATGGTACACCTTTCTGATTATTTGATGAGACCAAATGGTACACCTTTCTGATTATGTGATGAGACCAAATGGTACACCTTTCTGATTATTTGATGAGACCAAATGGTACACTTTTCTGATTATTTGATGAGACCAAATGGTACACCTTTCTGATTATGTGATGAGACCAAATGGTACACTTTTCTGATTATGAACATCAGTAGCACATCCAGAAACCACTTATGGAGAGGTGTTCATTCCAAAAGAAGGAAATTTAATTCCTAGACCCAAGACAGAATATTGAAAATTAATTGCGGTTTTACGACATTAAAATGCTACAATTTAACAAAAGTTTACTAAAAAGATTTCTTTAGAAAATTTCTTTTCAGCTCCAAGTATAAATAATAATAAATTAAAATTAAATATAAGTAGACTGAAGCGTAGGTGCTATTAGACCAGGACAGTAGTATTTAGGAGACCAATAAAAAGTCTTGCGAGGATAAACAAGGCCTTAAATGCAATCATTCGAGAATTTTTACATCTACAATTCTACAATAGAATATTGACACTTCTTTAAAAGTCCGTTAAGAACCTAAACCCGTCTTTATTCTGTTCCTAGGACAAAGGCAGTCCTTTTAAGCATTCTCCGGAAGTTTTGTATCTAAGATACGCAACCATCGCTAAATGAAGCTAGGCACATTGAACAGTTTTAAGTGCATTGTATAGGAATATATGTATATCTTTCAGAAACCTGTGAAAAACGTTTGCAAGGAAGTTATCCTCACATTTTCATATTCTAATTTCATTTTGAGGGTGTGAAATTATTAATAAATCTGTTGTAAAATTTTTAATTTAAAACATATTCTAGCCGATAAATGATTGTTAGAAAACTTTATAATTCTTGATGAAGAGTTTTAATTTCCAAACCTCCCCTTCGTGAAGTCTCTGGAGTGTGACATGGCGATCTCTTATTACAAACTGCACTTATTTGCTTCACCCCAAAAGGCACACTAGATTACACTGGTACGAATTTTTGAAGTATCCGTTGTGGTGATATACTTTGTAAACGGTTCATTAAAAGTATGATCTTAGTTTACATTGAAACTTTTTAATCAAATTTTCATAGTTTGCTTTGTTTGAAGTAATGTTTATACTAAAAAGAAATAAGAAATTCACTGAAGTAATAATTAACGTACGTGAATAAACTACAGAAAAAGATGGCGCAGTTTTTATTAAAATTAACAGTAAATATTAAACCAAATCCATTTAGTTTGGGTTTAAATTAATTTTCTTTAAAACTGCAATCAGCGTAATTTATTTAATACGCTCTAACTGCATGTTTTCAAAAGATGTCCTAAACATAGTTATACAACGGCCTTTGAACTTGTTTTAGAAATGCTAACAAAGCATGACGTCAACGTTTACTCAAGACAATGTTAGAAAACATCCGCGGCAAACTGATAACGTTTGTTTGAATATGATTCATTCTCGAGTCACTGACGACCGTTACTGATTCATCTGTAAAGTACTATCTTTAGTTAAGGTAATTAATTAGAAAAAATTAAAATTTCTCTTCAAACATTTTTGTTTAAAATCAATGCCATCTCACCAATACACACCCAAATGTTTCTAGTTTGAAACGTTTATTGTGCAAAGGAGATATTTTTAATGTGTGTGAAAAGTCAATTTTAATATCAACCAAAACATGGAACCTCTATATCACTCTCGAGCATTACGTCCCACTCATACGTATTGCTCAAGTCCAATTGGCACTGATTTCGCCTTCCCTGGCCAAGATTATAGATTTTTCTGATGTGGTAATGTACCAGGCAATATACTATCTAGTAGGCTATTCTTCTCCCTGACTATTACTATAGTGGTTTATTTTTAGTAATGAAAATATTTAGTTTATCCTGATTTCAATAGACATAGAAGAAGAAATGCGTTGCACTCCCTCCATAGACTCACAAACAAGGCTTATGTGAGGTAACAAATAGCCCTTCCAACCTCCGTACATAAGAACTCTCCATTTCATGGCACCTTCTATGAAATTCCGTATGGAGTTTCCTGGAAATGTTTTTTCTTACCAGGTTTTTCCACTTCCCTTTTTACGTCCCACTTAAATAGTGTACCTTTCACTATCGTCCGATTATCCATGGATAGAGCTCAATATCATGGTAAAGGAACCTCGTACTTGCAGTAAGTATAATAAACCATGCGAATGTAGTACGAGAGATGGCTTTTGTTGAGAAATCTCCTCCAACGTCAGAGAGAGAAAGAGATAGAGAAATAAGAAGAGAGAGAGAAGGGGGAGAGAACATTTAAATATTTACCTTTTTATACTCCTATTATTTCAGTATAACTCTTGCTATAAAAACCACTTTCTCCACTATCGGTTTAGACGATATCAGAGCATTATTTTTAATCTTTGTTAGAATCGATCACCGTTTCCCTTTCACCCATTTACGTGTAAAAGATATTTTTTTTTAAATTTTCGTAGTGTCTATTTGTATGTTAGTAGTGTGATTATCTTGGGATTACACATAATTCTAAATATTCGGAGTCGCTTTAATTCGATCGTAAAAGTTTCTGATACTTCAATCATTCATTTCCTAATTATATAGTTTGAGAGTTTCGTAACAGATGCAATGTCTCTATATATTGCAGAAAGAAAACTTGTTAACATCTGTAGTTAGGTCTACTTACGTGATTAAGCTTCAACGCAAGTATGCATACTTAATGTCAGGTAATACTGACAATTTTATCACTCATTTGCCGCGGTACGACTTATATAGTTTCTTTAACTGTATATCAACATTTTTCAATTATACCTCTTTACAATACTGAAATACATTCTTGAATTTTGTAGTCCATTACGTTCGGTGAAACTTATTAATCACTTAAACAATAGTTTATGACTATCTGAACTTTAAATTTTGTAAATTTGTTGAAACTTACTGAGATAGAACGTTTTCGATCGCTATGTGCCGATCTTCATCAGTGTCTTCTGCTTGGAGATGTAGGGTCAAGCGGTGACGGTTTTGAAGGTAGGTTTTCGATAGTATCAAATAGTATGTGTGATTTGTATTGTGTTTGTTCGTTTAATATGTTTATATTTTGTGTTTTTTGTTTGTGTAAATTTCATATTGTTCTAGTGTGTTGACATGTGGTCCTTTATTGTTGATGTATAGGATTTCTAAATTATGATAAATGTATGTGTATTTGTGTCATGTTTCTTTTAAGTGATTGTAAATTGTTGAGTTGGTGTTCTGTTTGTGTTCTTCGACTCTTTGTTTAAAGCTACGACCTGTTTGTCCAATGTAGAATTTGTTACATTTGTCGCAGTTCAGTCTGTATACGCCTGGTGCTTGTAGTTTATCTTTGTTGTTGGTGTTGCGTTGTATTTTGTATTGTAACTTGCTATTGGTTTTGTATGCTATTTTGTATCCTGTTTTTTGAAATTTGCAGGCAATGTTGTTTGTTGTTTTGTTTATGAATAGTTATGTGATGTATTTGTTTTCCTTGTATGTAGTGTTAATTTTAGTGTTTTTTTAAATTTTGTACCATTGTTTGTCTACCATTGTGCTGTTGTATCCATTTGTGTATGCTAAATATTTAATTATGTCTGGTTCTTTGTTTATGTTTTCTGTGGTCATTGGGACTTCTTTAAGTCTATCGAGCATGGATCTGAAGGCAGCATGTTTGTGTTGGATAGAGTGGTTTGAAGTGTTGTGGATAAGTGTGTCTGTCGTTATGGATTTCCTGTAAATGTTGAAGCTGTGTTTTTGTGTGTGGCTTTTTGTTGTGGTTAGGTCGAGGAAGTTTAGGGATCGGTTGATTTCAATTTCTGAAGTGAAGTGGAGTTTTGGGTGTATTTTATTAGTGTAGGTGATGAGTTTTTCGCATTGACGGGAGTTGCCTCTGTATAGTGTTATGATATCATCGACGTATTTGTGGCAGTAAATAATTTTGTGTGCGTGTGTATTGTTTGTGAGTATCTTGGTGTTTTCTATGTTTTAACAAATTTACTAAATTTAAAGTTCGGATAGTCATAAACTATTGTTTAAGTGATTAACTGAAATACAGTTAGTATTCATTTATCTCGTCTAAAAGCTCTTCAAATTTTTAGATGAAATACTAAAATTGAACAGATTATTGCTAATAACTTAAACTAAAATATTAAACTTTCAAACAGTCTCTTAAAATTTTGCTTTAGTACGTTTTAACGTTCTTTCATATATTGTTTTGTCACCACTGTCGAGTATTTTTATAAATGCTAAACATTTCTGTAGTATTACACTTTTTATCTTACGTTGAAGCTAGCAAGCTATACGTTAGTGTTGTACGAGAAAAGATTTTTTTTTAAATGTTTTACCTAATTGATTACGGGAGTCACGCATATTATTCAAGTATGCTTGCACACCACTCACGGGTTAATTTTCGAAATGCTCACCTTTTACAGAAAGCATTGTTTGACTAAACACTTCAACATTTTTGTGAGAAAAATAAAAACTATTGACAATAATAGTTCACATCAGAAACCAATCAACCTTTGTGGTTAAATTTAAGCCAATGTGGACAGACAATACTATGTTACTCATGTCAGATGTTTTTCTAAATATTCAGTAGTTTTTGTGCAGACTAAGTATAGAATTTAAAATGTTTCTATTCTATGGTAAATTGAATTCCCATTAGGTTAGCTGTTGTAGCCTAAAGTTTTCAGCAGGTTTTTAATATGGTAATATTGTCAACTGCTTCACCCTCTAATTATAATACCTTCTCTAAAGGAAGATCTTATGAAATAGTAAAACTGTAACATACACAGATATATTTCCACCATTTATACAGATGAAGTATCTCAGAAAGTTACTTTTGAAACATACTGTACTTACTAATTGTCAGCTGTTTGTTATCGGTTGTGTATGTGTGTGTGTGTCCTTGCATAAAGCACCAGATTCTAGCATATTGGTACACGACACACATCGAGACAAGATGGCAGGTAAGCAGACGTTTCAAATGTTTTAGAATATAATGAAGAAATTAGTTTTTTTACAATAATTTTCATACAATCTTAATACATAATTATTGTTTCAGAAATAATGTTATAAAAACAAATTATTTTATCTGATCTTATAATTGTCTTAACCTATTATACCGAAATTCATTATGTTTCTTAAGGAAATTTTATTTTATTTCTACCTATCTTTATTTAAAAGTTATTTTACAGGAAAACGTATAAAATAGATATAATAATATCTAATATAAGAGCGTCAATATTGGATCTAATATTGGAAATAATTTTATAAAGAAAAATGCATTTCATGATACATTAAATTAATAGAAATGTTGTTTTCTTATAAAATTGATTGTAATGTAAGTTTTAGTCAAATCAATGTGATAAATATATAATTTTTAATATTGAAACATAATTCAGCTGCTTTTCACAAAGAATGTAACATGTACTTTTCGTCGCATTCGATAAAATGAAAAGGTGTTTAAATAATTTACAACTACACAAAACGTCCGAAACTGACGTAAGATAAGTATCATTAAAAGGGCACTTTTTTGAGGAAATTATACTTTTACTAATATTTATAAGTATACTAATCTCTTAATAAATAATTCAGTAACAAATTCGTATAAGTTATTTCTGAAAAAAATCTTTTGTTATTTGAAATATTTTAATTGCTGGCTTGAAATTCAGATGGTACTTGTATTTTTGAAATTTGATATAAAGAATTTTATGAAATATTGATAAACAATTTCTCTTTTTTTGTAATATTGTGCAAAACTATTTTCTTCTGTTTTTTAAAAATGTTTTATGTTTGTTCTTAAAGAAATGTAAATGTAATGTCTATACAGAAAATTGCCATCGCAATTCCATTGTAGGCTATAATATAACAACTATATTCAATTATCTTCAAATGTACCTAGGTTTGTTGGCTTACTGTTTAAATTATATTGCCAAACGTAATACATTTAAGGAAATGTAAAGTTAGTTGGATCACATATATTATATTCCACAATGTTTACTTTATTTGTTTGTGGTTTTATTTTGAGTTGAAAAATATTAAAAAATTGGCCTAATCCTTTACATAAAAATAATTAACTGTTTTTGTTAAATGTACAATTAATACTACCATTTATTTCTATATGAAAATATCACCGATTACTCTAGTGAGAATCAGATATGACTTCTTAGGTCTGTGTCAATACTTTTAGAAAAGTCTCTTTAATGTACAAAACATTATAAATTTATTCACCCATGATCTAAATCGGAGCAGAATCCAGCGCTCCTGAGAATCAATGCTACTGAGAATATAAAACTGTTAGCTTATAGGTAGGTTTCTCATATTTTCTTTGCTGAAAATTTTCTGATGTATTAAAACAAACACACGCATACAACGCGCATGCACGCACACACTCACACACACACACACGGGCGCGCGCACACACACACACACACGCGCGCATACATACAATAGACGCAAAGTTAGTTCAAAAATTATATCTAGGTTTGACACATGATACAATATTTCTTAACAACAACATATCTTGTTAGTATTGTTTCTGTCTACTGTAAAAAAACCGATTTCATTGTTAGTTTGTGTTTGGCCTCATTTTAATAACGGCAATTATTTAAACATTCCTTCATTAACTATGATTATTATTTAATTAACATTGCCTTTCCTTAGTTTTGAAAAATCTCTAGCAAATGAATACAAATAGCAGTTTACAACACATGCCATTATATCACAGCCAAAAAATAATTGAATTTAAATTTTAGGTTGTTGTAAACACATTTATATTAAATCGTGAGTTGGAACCTGAAATTCCTAAATTTTCAAATATATATTACTGTTTAAATTATATTGCCAAGCTTAATACATTTAAGGAAATGTAAAGTTAGTTGGTTCACATGATCTCATGTTAATATATTCCCAAAGTATATAGTTTACTATATATATTCCACAATGTTTACTTTATTTGTTTGTGGTTTTATTTTGAGTTGAAAAATATTAAAATATTGGCCTGATCCTTTACATAAAAATAATTAACAGTTTTTGTTAAATGTACAATTAATACTACCATTTATTTCTATATGAAAATATCACCGATTACTCTAGTGTAAATCTGAGAATCAGATATGACTTCTTAGGTCAGTGTCAATACTTTTAGAAAAGTCTCTTTAATGCACAAAACATTATAAATTTATTCACCCATGATCGAAATCGGAGCAGAATCCAGCGCTCCTGAGAATCAATGCTACTGAGAATATAAAACTGTTAGCTTATAGGTAGGTTTCTCATATTTTCTTTGCTGAAAATTTTCTGATGTATTAAAACAAACACACACACACACAACGCGCATGCACGCACACACACACACGGGCGCGCGCGCGCACACACACACACGCGCAAGCATACATACAATAGACGCAAAGTTAGTTCAAAAATTATATCTAGGTTTGACACATGATATAATATTTCTTAAGAACAACATATCTTGTTAGTATTGTTTCTGTCTACTGTAAAAAAACCGATTTCATTGTTAGTTTGTGTTTGGCCTCATTTTAATAACGGCAATTATTTAAACATTCCTTCATTAACTATGATTATTATTTAATTAACATTGTCTTTCCTTAGTTTTGAAAAATCTCTAGCAAATGAATACAAATAGCAGTTTACAACACATGCCGTTATATCACAGCAAAAAAATAATTGAATTTAAATTTTAGGTTGTAGTAAACACATTTATATTAAATCGTGAGTTGGAACCTGAAATTCCTAAATTTTTAAATATATATAAAAAAAAGAGTTATATTAACAAACCATAAAAAATATGGTTTAAAAATAATTGTTTGAAACAGCATGACTTGAAACATCTGGCGACTGAGATTTTAGTAAAAGCTAGAACATTTGTTCCCCTCTATCGCTCACACATATTACTCACGACTAGCGGTACGTGGCGCGTCATCGTCACCTGACAAACATTGCGCAACGTGTAACATGCTCTGTTTCGGCTGTGACTGTTGTGGCGGTGGCGAAGAAGACGGTGAGCCTGTTACGTTAGTGTAATTATACTGTTATGATTTTGTTTGCTGTAAACAGAAATATTAATAACTCTTTATGTGTTTTGGTTTGATAATCTGTATAGCTTTATGGATGTAATATATAAAATGTTTACAAAATATAGCATTTGCCTACTAAAACATCTTAACATTGCAGACATAGATAGATAGGTAAAGAGGAAGATAACTAAATAGAAAGGTCGACAGATAAATAAATAGGTAGAAAGATAGATAGGTGGATAGAGATACATAGATAGATAATTAGATAGAGGGATAGATAGATAGGTGGATAGATAAATAGATAGACAGATGAATAGATAGGTATAGATAGATAGATATGGGATTATATATATATATATATATATATATATATATATATATATATATATATGCTGATACGTATTCCTTCACGCATGGAAAAATATGATGAATAGTTATTATCTGGAGTACATCCGTTCATTCTGCAGTCCATAAATTCGCAGTTCCGACGTTTCGTTAGAATCTCATTCAGCATTGAGCGAGTGCTCTTCTACTGTTGTTGGGTTCGCCTCGTCAATGCTGCAGAATGAACGGATGTACTCCAGATAATAACTATTCATCATATATATATATATATATATATATATATATATATATATATATATATATATATAGAGAGAGAGAGAGAGAGAGAGAGAGACAGACAGACATGCCCAAACATAATAAAATTAATGTTTTGCACAGAAATTCAAATTTAAAAACAATTTCTTACAAAATGAATTAAATATTTAAATGATATTTAAATCTAGCGCACTATAGCGTGATGCATAACTTATACCCTTGGCAATACTTTGGCATTGAATGATTGTTATTGCCTAGGATTGAAAGTGCCGTGAATAAACGTATCTTCAAGGTAAAGATGCAACTTTGATTGAAAAGTTGTAAAGCGGCATTGCATCATGTAGTTTGGAGGGGCTATTCTGAAGTAGACCAATTCTCTACCAGGGTCAAACACGTTACACCCTTTAATAAGAAAATGAATGCTTTGGTAACAAATAGGGCCTGAACAGTTCGTAAACACAAATATTGTTACCACTGAACCGAGTTAGATGGCTGCTACAGCCGAACCTTCTGATGATGGTAACTGTGTTAGAGAATATGCAAGAAGTTTCACGTGGTTTTTTATGGATTTTTGTTTGTTATATTATTAAATCTTTAGTTAAATTATTCTTGTTGAAAAACTAATAATAACAGAGATTAATTTATTTTAATTATTTTAAGTGGTTGAAAAGAACAATGTATCGAGTTCGTTATATAAAATCAAGTTAATATCAGTAAAACGCCCACTTTTTGTAACAAGTTTCTTTAAAAATGTTACCTCTATCAGTGCTCGATACTTTTTATGGATACTTTTATTTCGTGCGTGAGCATAAGTGTGTGTGCGCGCGCGCGCGCGTGTGTGTGTGTGCTACTGAGTGAGTGTGAAACTTTCATTACAGAAGTTAATCGTTTCGAGTATATGTTATTCTATAATAATAAATGTTGGCAGTGGATTCGTCTATATGAATGATTTGTTAAAGTTAGCCTAAATTAAACTTAGTTTAATTCGTAAAATATGCTTTAATTTGGCGAATTCCGTTATGCATGAAATTTAAATATTAAGTAATACTATTTTATTTCTTATGTTAATAAAAACTAACTCTACAAATTTATGGACATTTTGTAACTTGGCCATTCTTTGTGCGTGGCTGTAGTCTATTTTAAAGTTTATTCGTACCTAAAGTAACACAACTCTGGATTTTGCAATAGTATGCGCGTTTGTTTATAATAATTACTTTCAATTTTATTGATGATTTCCTCCCAAAGGCAATTCAGGAGTACTGCTACAATAACGATGAAGGGAAAATAAATAACCTAGTTAATTCAGGAGTATTACATAGGAAATAACAGTAAGAAACTTGATTTAAAGTGTTTAATAAACAATATGGAAATAAACATGAATTCTGTGTATAATGAGGGAAAAGAAACTGAATATCAACTACGTGAATGCAGAGGAGGAATGAGGCGTCATAAAAACATAGTGAAACAGAGCTTTGACCTGCATCTCAGCAAACAACTTGTAGCCAATACTTATTTCGGGCCATTCAACTAGAGTTAGTCGATCTGCATTAGTGTGTTAATGAATATAACCTCCGCCGTTCCTTTCGCATGCAGATGCACTCAGGCCTGGTACAGGTGTACGCCTATTTGGCCCCTCAAAGTAACTCAGTCGAACTAGAGTTAGTCGATCTGCATGGAAACTGACGCCGTGTAAATCCAGCATTAGTGTGTTAATGAATATAACCTCCGCCGTTCCTTTCGCATGCAGATGCACTCAGGCCTGGTACAGGTGTACGCCTATTTGGCCCCTCAAAGTAACTCAGTCGAACTAGAGTTAGTCGATCTGCATGCAAACTGACGCCGTGTCAATCCAGCATTAGTGTGTTAATGAATATAACCTATGCCCTTCCTTTCACATGCAGATGTACTCAGGCCTGGTACAGGTGTATGCCTATTTGGCCCCTCAAAGTAACTCAGTCGAACTAGAGTTAGTCGATCTGCATGCAAACTGACGCCGTGTCAATCCAGCATTAGTGTGTTAATGAATATAACCTATGCCCTTCCTTTCACATGCAGATGTACTCAGGCCTGGTACAGGTGTATGCCTATTTGGCCCCTCAAAGTAACTCAGTCGAACTAGAGTTAGTCGATCTGCATGCAAACTGACGCCGTGACAATCCAGCATTAGTGTGTTAATGAATATAACCTCCGCTGTTCCTTTCGCATGCAGATGCACTCAGGCCTGGTACAGGTGTACGCCTATTTGGCCCCTCAAAGTAACTCAGTCGAACTAGAGTTAGTCGATCTGCATGCAAACTGACGTCGTGTCAATCCAGCATTAGTGTGTTAATGAATATAACCTCCGCCGTTCCTTTCGCATGCAGATGTACTCAGGCCTGGTACAGGTGTACGCCTATTTGGCCCCTCAAAGTAACTCAGTCGAACTAGAGTTAGTCGATCTGCATGCAAACTGACGCCGTGTCAATCCAGCATTAGTGTGTTAATGAATATAACCTATGCCCTTCCTTTCACATGCAGATGTACTCAGGCCTGGTACAGGTGTATGCCTATTTGGCCCCTCAAAGTAACTCAGTCGAACTAGAGTTAGTCGATCTGCATTAGTGTGTTAATGAATATAACCTCCGCCGTTCCTTTCGCATGCAGATGCACTCAGGCCTGGTACAGGTGTACGCCTATTTGGCCCCTCAAAGTAACTCAGTCGAACTAGAGTTAGTCGATCTGCATGCAAACTGACGCCGTGTCAATCCAGCATTAGTGTGTTAATGAATATAACCTATGCCCTTCCTTTCACATGCAGATGTACTCAGGCCTGGTACAGGTGTATGCCTATTTGGCCCCTCAAAGTAACTCAGTCGAACTAGAGTTAGTCGATCTGCATGCAAACTGACGCCGTGACAATCCAGCATTAGTGTGTTAATGAATATAACCTCCGCTGTTCCTTTCGCATGCAGATGCACTCAGGCCTGGTACAGGTGTACGCCTATTTGGCCCCTCAAAGTAACTCAGTCGAACTAGAGTTAGTCGATCTGCATGCAAACTGACGTCGTGTCAATCCAGCATTAGTGTGTTAATGAATAT
Source organism: Prosapia bicincta (assembly GCA_036971475.1). Taxonomy (NCBI): domain Eukaryota; kingdom Metazoa; phylum Arthropoda; class Insecta; order Hemiptera; family Cercopidae; genus Prosapia; species Prosapia bicincta. The sequence goes on along the minus strand of JBAIZL010000001.1, from coordinate 155,433,013 downwards.
AACCTCCGCCGTTCCTTTCGCATGCAGATGTACTCAGGCCTGGTACAGGTGTATGCCTATTTCGCCCCTCAAAGTAACTCAGTCGAACTAGAGTTAGTCGATCTGCATGCAAACTGACGCCGTGTCAATCCAGCATTAGTGTATTAATGAATATAACCTCCGCTGTTCCTTTCGCATGCAGATGTACTCAGGCCTGGTACAGGTGTACGCCTATTTGGCCCCTCAAAGTAACTCAGTCGAACTAGAGTTAGTCGATCTGCATGCAAACTGACGCCGTGTCAATCCAGCATTAGTGTGTTAATGAATATAACCTCCGCCGTTCCTTTCGCATGCAGATGCACTCAGGCCTGGTACAGGTGTACAACTATTTGGCCCCTCAAAGTAACTCAGTCGAACTAGAGTTAGTCGATCTGCATGCAAACTGATGCCTTGTCAATCCAGCATTAGTGTGTTAATGAATATAACCTCTGCCGTTCCTTTCACATGCAGATGTAATCAGGCCTGGTACAGGTGTATGCCTATTTGGCCCCTCAAATTAACTCAGTCGAACTAGAGTTAGTCGATTTGCATGCAAACTGACGCCGTGTCAATCCAGCATTAGTGTGTTAATGAATATAACCTCCGCCGTTCCTTTCGCATGCAGATGTACTCAGGCCTGGTACAGGTGTATGCCTATTTGGCCCCTCAAAGTAACTCAGTCGAACTAGAGTTAGTCGATCTGCATGCAAACTGACGCCGTGTCAATCCAGCATTAGTGTGTTAATGAATATAACCTCCGCCGTTCCTTTCGCATGCAGATGTACTCAGGCCTGGTACAGGTGTATGCCTATTTGGCCCCTCAAAGTAACTCAGTCGAACTAGAGTTAGTCGATCTGCATGCAAACTGACGTCGTGTCAATCCAGCATTATTGTGTTAATGAATATAACCTCCGCCGTTCCTTTCGCATGCAGATGTACTAAGGCCTGGTACAGGTGTATGCCTATTTGGCCCCTCAAAGTAACTCAGTCGAACTAGAGTTAGTCGATCTGCATGCAAACTGACGTCGTGTCAATCCAGCATTAGTGTGTTAATGAATATAACCTCCGCCGTTCCTTTCGCATGCAGATGTACTCAGGCCTGGTACAGGTGTATGCCTATTTGGCCCCTCAAAGTAACTCAGTCGAACTAGAGTTAGTCGATCTGTTTGAAAACTGACGTCGTGTCAATCCAGCATTAGTGTGTTAATGAATATAACCTCCGCCGTTCCTTTCGCATGCAGATGTACTCAGGCCTGGTACAGGTGTATGCCTATTTGGCCCCTCAAAGTAACTCAGTCGAACTAGAGTTAGTCGATCTGCATGCAAACTGACGTCGTGTCAATCCAGCATTAGTGTGTTAATGAATATAACCTCCGCCGTTCCTTTCGCATGCAGATGTCTCAGGCCTGGTACAGGTGTATGCCTATTTGGCCCCTCAAAGTAACTCAGTCGAACTAGAGTTAGTCGATCTGCATGCAAACTGACGTCGTGTCAATCCAGCATTAGTGTGTTAATGAATATAACCTCCGCCGTTCCTTTCGCATGCAGATGTACTCAGGCCTGGTACAGGTGTATGCCTATTTGGCCCCTCAAAGTAACTCAGTCGAACTAGAGTTAGTCGATCTGCATGCAAACTGACGCCGTGTCAATCCAGCATTAGTGTGTTAATGAATATAACCTCCGCCGTTCCTTTCGCATGCAGATGTACTCAGGCCTGGTACAGGTGTACAACTATTTGGCCCCTCAAAGTAACTCAGTCGAACTAGAGTTAGTCGATCTGCATGCAAACTGACGCCGTGTCAATCCAGCATTAGTGTTTTAATGAATAAACCTCCGCCGTTCCTTTCGCATGCAGATGTACTCAGGCCTGGTACAGGTGTATGCCTATTTGGCCCCTCAAAGTAACTCAGTCAAACTAGAGTTAGTCGATCTGCATGCAAACTGACGCCTTGTCAATCCAGCATTAGTGTGTTAATGAATATAACCTCCGCCGTTCCTTTCGCATGCAGATTTACTCAGGCCTGGTACAGGTGTATGCCTATTTGGCCCCTCAAAGTAACTCAGTCGAACTAGAGTTAGTCGATCTGCATGCAAACTGACGTCGTGTCAATCCAGCATTATTGTGTTAATGAATATAACCTCCGCCGTTCCTTTCGCATGCAGATGTACTCAGGCCTGGTACAGGTGTATGCCTATTTGGCCCCTCAAAGTAACTCAGTCGAACTAGAGTTAGTCGATCTGCATGCAAACTGATGCCTTGTCAATCCAGCATTAGTGTGTTAATGAATATAACCTCCGCCCTTCCTTTCGCATGCAGATGTACTCAGGCCTGGTACAGGTGTATGCCTATTTCGCCCCTCAAAGTATCTCAGTCGAACTAGAGTTAGTCGATCTGCATGCAAACTGACGCCGTGTCAATCCAGCATTAGTGTGTTAATGAATATAACCTCCGCCGTTCCTTTCGCATGCAGATGCACTCAGACCTGGTACAGGTGTACAACTATTTGGCCCCTCAAAGTAACTCAGTCGAACTCGAGTTAGTCGATATGCATGCAAACTGATGCCTTGTCAATCCAGCATTAGTGTGTTAATGAATATAACCTCTGCCGTTCCTTTCGCATGCAGATGTAATCAGGCCTGGTACAGGTGTATGCCTATTTGGCCCCTCAAAGTAACTCAGTCGAACTAGAGTTAGTCGATCTGCATGCAAACTGACGTCGTGTCAATCCAGCATTAGTGTGTTAATGAATATAACCTCCGCCGTTCCTTTCGCATGCAGATGTACTCAGGCCTGGTACAGGTGTATGCCTATTTGGCCCCTCAAAGTAACTCAGTCGAACTAGAGTTAGTCGATCTGCATGCAAACTGACGCCGTGTCAATCCAGCATTAGTGTGTTAATGAATATAACCTCCGCCGTTCCTTTCGCATGCAGATGTACTCAGGCCTGGTACAGGTGTATGCCTATTTGGCCCCTCAAAGTAACTCAGTCGAACTAGAGTTAGTCGATCTGCATGCAAACTGACGTCGTGTCAATCCAGCATTATTGTGTTAATGAATATAACCTCCGCCGTTCCTTTCGCATGCAGATGTACTCAGGCCTGGTACAGGTGTATGCCTATTTGGCCCCTCAAAGTAACTCAGTCGAACTAGAGTTAGTCGATCTGCATGCAAACTGACGCCGTGTCAATCCAGCATTAGTGTGTTAATGAATATAACCTCCGCCGTTCCTTTCGCATGCAGATGTACTCAGGCCTGGTACAGGTGTATGCCTATTTGGCCCCTCAAAGTAACTCAGTCGAACTAGAGTTAGTCGATCTGCATGCAAACTGACGTCGTGTCAATCCAGCATTAGTGTGTTAATGAATATAACTTCCGCCGTTCCTTTCGCATGCAGATGTACTCGGGCCTGGTACAGGTGTATGCCTATTTGGCCCCTCAAAGTAACTCAGTCGAACTAGAGTTAGTCGATCTGCATGCAAACTGACGTCGTGTCAATCCAGCATTAGTGTGTTAATGAATATAACCTCCGCCGTTCCTTTCGCATGCAGATGTACTCGGGCCTGGTACAGGTGTATGCCTATTTGGCCCCTCAAAGTAACTCAGTCGAACTAGAGTTAGTCGATCTGCATGCAAACTGACGTCGTGTCAATCCAGCATTAGTGTGTTAATGAATATAACCTCCGCCGTTCCTTTCGCATGCAGATGTACTCAGGCCTGGTACAGGTGTATGCCTATTTGGCCCCTCAAAGTAACTCAGTCGAACTAGAGTTAGTCAATCTGTTTGAAAACTGACGTCGTGTCAATCCAGCATTAGTGTGTTAATGAATATACCTTCCGCCGTTCCTTTCGCATGCAGATGTACTCAGGCCTGGTACAGGTGTACAACTATTTGGCCCCTCAAAGTACCTCAGTCGAACTAGAGTTAGTCGATCTGCATGCAAACTGACGCCGTGTCAATCCAGCATTAGTGTGTTAATGAATATAACCTCCGCCGTTCCTTTCGCATGCAGATGTACTCAGGCCTGGTACAGGTGTATGCCTATTTGGCCCCTCAAAATAACTACAGTCAAACTAGAGTTAGTCGATCTGCATGCAAACTGACGCCGTGTCAATCCAGCATTAGTGTGTTAATGAATATAACCTCCGCCGTTCCTTTCGCATGCAGATGTACTCAGGCCTGGTACAGGTGTATGCCTATTTGGCCCCTCAAAGTAACTCAGTCGAACTAGAGTTAGTCGATCTGCATGCAAACTGACGTCGTGTCAATCCAGCATTAGTGTGTTAATGAATATAACCTCCGCCGTTCCTTTCGCATGCAGATGTACTCAGGCTTGGTACAGGTGTATGCCTATTTGGCCCCTCAAAGTAACTCAGTCGAACTAGAGATAGTCGATCTGCATGCAAACTGACGTCGTGTCAATCCAGCATTAGTGTGTTAATGAATATAACCTCCGCCGTTCCTTTCGCATGCAGATGTACTCAGGCCTGGTACAGGTGTATGCCTATTTGGCCCCTCAAAGTAACTCAGTCGAACTAGAGTTAGTCGATCTGCATGCAAACTGACGCCGTGTCAATCCAGCATTAGTGTGTTAATGAATATAACCTCCGCCGTTCCTTTCGCATGCAGATGTACTCATGCCTGGTACAGGTGTACAACTATTTGGCCCCTCAAAGTACCTCAGTCGAACTAGAGTTAGTCGATCTGCATGCAAACTGACGCCGTGTCAATCCAGCATTAGTGTGTTAATGAATATAACCTCCGCCGTTCCTTTCGCATGCAGATGTACTCAGGCCTGGTACAGGTGTATGCCTATTTGGCCCCTCAAAATAACTACAGTCAAACTAGAGTTAGTCGATCTGCATGCAAACTGACGCCGTGTCAATCCAGCATTAGTGTGTTAATGAATATAACCTCCGCCGTTCCTTTCGCATGCAGATGTACTCAGGCCTGGTACAGGTGTATGCCTATTTGGCCCCTCAAAGTAACTCAGTCAAACTAGAGTTAGTCGATCTGCATGCAAACTGACGCCTTGTCAATCCAGCATTAGTGTGTTAATGAATATAACCTCCGCCGTTCCTTTCGCATGCAGATGTACTCAGGCCTGGTACAGGTGTATGCCTATTTGGCCCCTCAAAGTAACTCAGTCGAACTAGAGTTAGTCGATCTGCATGCAAACTGACGCCGTGTCAATCCAGCATTAGTGTGTTAATGAATATAACCTCCGCCGTTCCTTTCGCATGCAGATGTACTCAGGCCTGGTACAGGTGTATGCCTATTTGGCCCCTCAAAGTAACTCAGTCGAACTAGAGTTAGTCGATCTGCATGCAAACTGACGTCGTGTCAATCCAGCATTATTGTGTTAATGAATATAACCTCCGCCGTTCCTTTCGCATGCAGATGTACTCAGGCCTGGTACAGGTGTATGCCTATTTGGACCCTCAAAGTAACTCAGTCGAACTAGAGTTAGTCGATCTGCATGCAAACTGATGCCTTGTCAATCCAGCATTAGTGTGTTAATGAATATAACCTCCGCCCTTCCTTTCGCATGCAGATGTACTCAGGCCTGGTACAGGTGTATGCCTATTTGGCCCCTCAAAGTACCTCAGTCGAACTAGAGTTAGTCGATCTGCATGCAAACTGACGCCGTGTCAATCCAGCATTAGTGTGTTAATGAATATAACCTCCGCCGTTCCTTTCGCATGCAGATGCACTCAGGCCTGGTACAGGTGTACAACTATTTGGCCCCTCAAAGTAACTCAGTCGAACTCGAGTTAGTCGATCTGCATGCAAACTGATGCCTTGTCAATCCAGCATTAGTGTGTTAATGAATATAACCTCTGCCGTTCCTTTCGCATGCAGATGTAATCAGGCCTGGTACAGGTGTATGCCTATTTGGCCCCTCAAAGTAACTCAGTCGAACTAGAGTTAGTCGATCTGCATGCAAACTGACGCCGTGTCAAACCAGCATTAGTGTGTTAATGAATATAACCTCCGCCGTTCCTTTCGCATGCAGATGTACTCAGGCCTGGTACAGGTGTATGCCTATTTGGCCCCTCAAAGTAACTCAGTCGAACTAGAGTTAGTCGATCTGCATGCAAACTGACGCCGTGTCAATCCAGCATGAGTGTGTAATGAATATAACCTCCGCCGTTCCTTTCGCATGCAGATGTACTCAGGCCTGGTACAGGTGTATGCCTATTTGGCCCCTCAAAGTAACTCAGTCGAACTAGAGTTAGTCGATCTGCATGCAAACTGACGTCGTGTCAATCCAGCATTATTGTGTTAATGAATATAACCTCCGCCGTTCCTTTCGCATGCAGATGTACTCAGGCCTGGTACAGGTGTATGCCTATTTGGCCCCTCAAAGTAACTCAGTCGAACTAGAGTTAGTCGATCTGCATGCAAACTGACGCCGTGTCAATCCAGCATTAGTGTGTTAATGAATATAACCTCCGCCGTTCCTTTCGCATGCAGATGTACTCAGGCCTGGTACAGGTGTATGCCTATTTGGCCCCTCAAAGTAACTCAGTCGAACTAGAGTTAGTCGATCTGCATGCAAACTGACGTCGTGTCAATCCAGCATTAGTGTGTTAATGAATATAACCTCCGCCGTTCCTTTCGCATGCAGATGTACTCAAGCCTGGTACAGGTGTATGCCTATTTGGCCCCTCAAAGTAACTCAGTCGAACTAGAGTTAGTCGATCTGCATGCAAACTGACGCCGTGTCAATCCAGCATTAGTGTGTTAATGAATATAACCTCCGCCGTTCCTTTCGCATGCAGATGTACTCAGGCCTGGTACAGGTGTATGCCTATTTGGCCCCTCAAAGTAACTCAGTCGAACTAGAGTTAGTCGATCTGCATGCAAACTGACGCCGTGTCAATCCAGCATTAGTGTGTTAATGAATATAACCTCCGCCGTTCCTTTCGCATGCAGATGTACTCAGGCCTGGTACAGGTGTATGCCTATTTGGCCCCTCAAAGTAACTCAGTCGAACTAGAGTTAGTCGATCTGCATGCAAACTGACGCCGTGTCAATCCAGCATTAGTGTGTTAATGAATATAACCTCCGCCGTTCCTTTCGCATGCAGATGTACTCAGGCCTGGTACAGGTGTATGCCTATTTGGCCCCTCAAAGTAACTACAGTCAAACTAGTGTTAGTCGATCTGCATGCAAACTGACGCCTTGTCAATCCAGCATTAGTGTGGTAATGAATATAACCTCCGCCGTTCCTTTCGCATGCAGATGTACTCAGGCCTGGTACAGGTGTATGCCTATTTGGCCCCTCAAAGTAACTCAGTCGAACTAGAGTTAGTCGATCTGCATGCAAACTGACGTCGTGTCAATCCAGCATTATTGTGTTAATGAATATAACCTCCGCCGTTCCTTTCGCATGCAGATGTACTCAGGCCTGGTACAGGTGTATGCCTATTTGGACCCTCAAAGTAACTCAGTCGAACTAGAGTTAGTCGATCTGCATGCAAACTGATGCCTTGTCAATCCAGCATTAGTGTGTTAATGAATATAACCTCCGCCCTTCCTTTCGCATGCAGATGTACTCAGGCCTGGTACAGGTGTATGCCTATTTGGCCCCTCAAAGTACCTCAGTCGAACTAGAGTTAGTCGATCTGCATGCAAACTGACGCCGTGTCAATCCAGCATTAGTGTGTTAATGAATATAACCTCCGCCGTTCCTTTCGCATGCAGATGCACTCAGGCCTGGTACAGGTGTACAACTATTTGGCCCCTCAAAGTAACTCAGTCGAACTCGAGTTAGTCGATCTGCATGCAAACTGATGCCTTGTCAATCCAGCATTAGTGTGTTAATGAATATAACCTCTGCCGTTCCTTTCGCATGCAGATGTAATCAGGCCTGGTACAGGTGTATGCCTATTTGGCCCCTCAAAGTAACTCAGTCGAACTAGAGTTAGTCGATCTGCATGCAAACTGACGCCGTGTCAAACCAGCATTAGTGTGTTAATGAATATAACCTCCGCCGTTCCTTTCGCATGCAGATGTACTCAGGCCTGGTACAGGTGTATGCCTATTTGGCCCCTCAAAGTAACTCAGTCGAACTAGAGTTAGTCGATCTGCATGCAAACTGACGCCGTGTCAATCCAGCATGAGTGTGTAATGAATATAACCTCCGCCGTTCCTTTCGCATGCAGATGTACTCAGGCCTGGTACAGGTGTATGCCTATTTGGCCCCTCAAAGTAACTCAGTCGAACTAGAGTTAGTCGATCTGCATGCAAACTGACGTCGTGTCAATCCAGCATTATTGTGTTAATGAATATAACCTCCGCCGTTCCTTTCGCATGCAGATGTACTCAGGCCTGGTACAGGTGTATGCCTATTTGGCCCCTCAAAGTAACTCAGTCGAACTAGAGTTAGTCGATCTGCATGCAAACTGACGCCGTGTCAATCCAGCATTAGTGTGTTAATGAATATAACCTCCGCCGTTCCTTTCGCATGCAGATGTACTCAGGCCTGGTACAGGTGTATGCCTATTTGGCCCCTCAAAGTAACTCAGTCGAACTAGAGTTAGTCGATCTGCATGCAAACTGACGTCGTGTCAATCCAGCATTAGTGTGTTAATGAATATAACCTCCGCCGTTCCTTTCGCATGCAGATGTACTCAAGCCTGGTACAGGTGTATGCCTATTTGGCCCCTCAAAGTAACTCAGTCGAACTAGAGATAGTCGATCTGCATGCAAACTGACGTCGTGTCAATCCAGCATTAGTGTGTTAATGAATATAACCTCCGCCGTTCCTTTCGCATGCAGATGTACTCAGGCCTGGTACAGGTGTATGCCTATTTGGCCCCTCAAAGTAACTCAGTCGAACTAGAGTTAGTCGATCTGCATGCAAACTGACGCCGTGTCAATCCAGCATTAGTGTGTTAATGAATATAACCTCCGCCGTTCCTTTCGCATGCAGATGTACTCAGGCCTGGTACAGGTGTATGCCTATTTGGCCCCTCAAAGTAACTCAGTCGAACTAGAGTTAGTCGATCTGCATGCAAACTGACGCCGTGTCAATCCAGCATTAGTGTGTTAATGAATATAACCTCCGCCGTTCCTTTCGCATGCAGATGTACTCAGGCCTGGTACAGGTGTATGCCTATTTGGCCCCTCAAAGTAACTACAGTCAAACTAGTGTTAGTCGATCTGCATGCAAACTGACGCCTTGTCAATCCAGCATTAGTGTGGTAATGAATATAACCTCCGCCGTTCCTTTCGCATGCAGATGTACTCAGGCCTGGTACAGGTGTATGCCTATTTGGCCCCTCAAAGTAACTCAGTCGAACTAGAGTTAGTCGATCTGCATGCAAACTGACGCCGTGTCAATCCAGCATTAGTGTGTTAATGAATATAACCTCCGCCGTTCCTTTCGCATGCAGATGTACTCAGGCCTGGTACAGGTGTATGCCTATTTGGCCCCTCAAAGTAACTCAGTCAAACTAGAGTTAGTCGATCTGCATGCAAACTGACGCCTTGTCAATCCAGCATTAGTGTGTTAATGAATATAACCTCTGCCGTTCCTTTCGCATGCAGATGTAATCAGGCCTGGTACAGGTGTATGCCTATTTGGCCCCTCAAAGTAACTCAGTCGAACTAGAGTTAGTCGATCTGCATGCAAACTGACGCCGTGTCAATCCAGCATTAGTGTGTTAATGAATATAACCTCCGCCGTTCCTTTGGCATGCAGATGTACTCAGGCCTGGTACAGGTGTATGCCTATTTGGCCCCTCAAAGTAACTCAGTCGAACTAGAGTTAGTCGATCTGCATGCAAACTGACGCTGTGTCAATCCAGCATGAGTGTGTTAATGAATATAACCTCCGCCGTTCCTTTCGCATGCAGATGTACTCAGGCCTGGTACAGGTGTATGCCTATTTGGCCCCTCAAAGTAACTCAGTCGAACTAGAGTTAGTCGATCTGCATGCAAACTGACGCCGTGTCAATCCAGCATTAGTGTGTTAATGAATATAGCCTCCGCCGTTCCTTTCGCATGCAGATGTACTCAGGCCTGGTACAGGTGTATGCCTATTTGGCCCCTCAAAGTAACTCAGTCGAACTAGAGTTAGTCGATCTGCATGCAAACTGACGTCGTGTCAATCCAGCATTAGTGTGTTAATGAATATAACCTCCGCCGTTCCTTTCGCATGCAGATGTACTCAAGCCTGGTACAGGTGTATGCCTATTTGGCCCCTCAAAGTAACTCAGTCGAACTAGAGTTAGTCGATCTGCATGCAAACTGACGTCGTGTCAATCCAGCATTAGTGTGTTAATGAATATAACCTCCGCCGTTCCTTTCGCATGCAGATGTACTCAGGCTTGGTACAGGTGTATGCCTATTTGGCCCCTCAAAGTAACTCAGTCGAACTAGAGATAGTCGATCTGCATGCAAACTGACGTCGTGTCAATCCAGCATTAGTGTGTTAATGAATATAACCTCCGCCGTTCCTTTCGCATGCAGATGTACTCAGGCCTGGTACAGGTGTATGCCTATTTGGCCCCTCAAAGTAACTCAGTCGAACTAGAGTTAGTCGATCTGCATGCAAACTGACGCCGTGTCAATCCAGCATTAGTGTGTTAATGAATATAACCTCCGCCGTTCCTTTCGCATGCAGATGTACTCAGGCCTGGTACAGGTGTATGCCTATTTGGCCCCTCAAAGTAACTCAGTCGAACTAGAGTTAGTCGATCTGCATGCAAACTGACGCCGTGTCAATCCAGCATTAGTGTGTTAATGAATATAACCTCCGCCGTTCCTTTCGCATGCAGATGTACTCAGGCCTGGTACAGGTGTACAACTATTTGGCCCCTCAAAGTAACTCAGTCGAACTAGAGTTAGTCGATCTGCATGCAAACTGACGCCGTGTCAATCCAGCATGAGTGTGTTAATGAATATAACCTCCGCCGTTCCTTTCGCATGCAGATGTACTCAGGCCTGGTACAGGTGTATGCCTATTTGGCCCCTCAAAGTAACTCAGTCGAACTAGAGTTAGTCGATCTGCATGCAAACTGACGCCGTGTCAATCCAGGATTAGTGTGTTAATGAATATAACCTCCGCCGTTCCTTTCGCATGCAGATGTACTCAGGCCTGGTACAGGTGTATGCCTATTTGGCCCCTCAAAGTAACTACAGTCAAACTAGAGTTAGTCGATCTGCATGCAAACTGACGCCTTGTCAATCCAGCATTAGTGTGTTAATGAATATAACCTCCGCCGTTCCTTTCGCATGCAGATGTACTCAGGCCTGGTACAGGTGTATGCCTATTTGGCCCCTCAAAGTAACTCAGTCGAACTAGAGTTAGTCGATCTGCATGCAAACTGACGCCGTGTCAATCCAGCATTAGTGTGTTAATGAATATAACCTCCGCCGTTCCTTTCGCATGCAGATGTACTCAGGCCTGGTACAGGTGTATGCCTATTTGGCCCCTCAAAGTAACTCAGTCGAACTAGAGTTAGTCGATCTGCATGCAAACTGACGCCGTGTCAATCCAGCATTATTGTGTTAATGAATATAACCTCCGCCGTTCCTTTCGCATGCAGATGTACTCAGGCCTAGTACAGGTGTATGCCTATTTGGCCCCTCAAAGTAACTCAGTCGAACTAGAGTTAGTCGATCTGCATGCAAACTGACGCCGTGTCAATCCAGCATTATTGTGTTAATGAATATAACCTCCGCCGTTCCTTTCGCATGCAGATGTACTCAGGCCTGGTACAGGTGTACAACTATTTGGCCCCTCAAAGTACCTCAGTCGAACTAGAGTTAGTCGATCTGCATGCAAACTGACGCCGTGTCAATCCAGCATTAGTGTGTTAATGAATATAACCTCCGCCGTTCCTTTCGCATGCAGATGTACTCAGGCCTGGTACAGGTGTATGCCTATTTGGCCCCTCAAAGTAACTACAGTCAAACTAGAGTTAGTCGATCTGCATGCAAACTGACGCCTTGTCAATCCAGCATTAGTGTGTTAATGAATATAACCTCCGCCGTTCCTTTCGCATGCAGATGTACTCAGGCCTGGTACAGGTGTATGCCTATTTGGCCCCTCAAAGTAACTCAGTCGAACTAGAGTTAGTCGATCTGCATGCAAACTGACGCCGTGTCAATCCAGCATTAGTGTGTTAATGAATATAACCTCCGCCGTTCCTTTCGCATGCAGATGTACTCAGGCCTGGTACAGGTGTATGCCTATTTGGCCCCTCAAAGTAACTCAGTCAAACTAGAGTTAGTCGATCTGCATGCAAACTGACGCCGTGTCAATCCAGCATTAGCGTGTTAATGAATATAACCTCCGCCGTTCCTTTCGCATGCAGATGTACTCAAGCCTGGTACAGGTGTACAACTATTTGGCCCCTCAAAGTACCTCAGTCGAACTAGAGTTAGTCGATCTGCATGCAAACTGACGCCGTGTCAATCCAGCATTAGCGTGTTAATGAATATAACCTCCGCCGTTCCTTTCGCATGCAGATGTACTCAGGCCTGGTACAGGTGTATGCCTATTTGGCCCCTCAAAGTAACTCAGTCGAACTAGAGTTAGTCGATCTGCATGCAAACTGACGTCGTGTCAATCCAGCATTATTGTGTTAATGAATATAACCTCCGCCGTTCCTTTCGCATGCAGATGTACTCAGGCCTGGTACAGGTGTATGCCTATTTGGCCCCTCAAAGTAACTCAGTCGAACTAGAGTTAGTCGATCTGCATGCAAACTGACGCCGTGTCAATCCAGCATTATTGTGTTAATGAATATAACCTCCGCCGTTCCTTTCGCATGCAGATGTACTCAGGCCTGGTACAGGTGTAAGCCTATTTGGCCCCTCAAAGTAACTCAGTCGAACTAGAGTTAGTCGATCTGCATGCAAACTGACGCCGTGTCAATCCAGCATTAGTGTGTTAATGAATATAACCTCCGCCGTTCCTTTCGCATGCAGATGTACTCAGGCCTGGTACAGGTGTATGCCTATTTGGCCCCTCAAAGTAACTCAGTCGAACTAGAGTTAGTCGATCTGCATGCAAACTGACGTCGTGTCAATCCAGCATTAGTGTGTTAATGAGTATAACCTCCGCCGTTCCTTTCGCATGCAGATGTACTCAGGCCTGGTACAGGTGTATGCCTATTTGGCCCCTCAAAGTAACTCAGTCGAACTAGAGTTAGTCGATCTGCATGCAAACTGACGCCGTGTCAATCCAGCATTAGTGTGTTAATGAATATAACCTCCGCCGTGCCTTTCACATGCAGATGTACTCAGGCCTGGTACAGGTGTATGCCTATTTGGCCCCTCAAAGTAACTCAGTCGAACTAGAGTTAGTCGATCTGCATGCAAACTGACGCCGTGTCAATCCAGCATTAGTGTGTTAATGAATATAACCTCCGCCGTTCCTTTCGCATGCAGATGTACTCAGGCCTGGTACAGGTGTATGCCTATTTGGCCCCTCAAAGTAACTCAGTCGAACTAGAGTTAGTCGATCTGCATGCAAACTGACGTCGTGTCAATCCAGCATTAGTGTGTTAATGAATATAACCTCCGCCGTTCCTTTCGCATGCAGATGTACTCAGGCCTGGTACAGGTGTACGCCTATTTGGCCCCTCAAAGTAACTCAGTCGAACAGCAAGTAATATATTACCTTCTGGAGTATATTGGCCCTGGAATTTCATGCTTAAACCCGTACTCCTAGTAAGTAAATAAAATATGTAAAAACTGCTATAAATGGGCTTACTGAGCTATACGTATGATCTGTCATTACCAATTTATAATACACAAATAATTTTATTAACTTTCTCACTTTTTTTATTAATGCGTAAACATTCGCTATAGTAGCGCTTACTTTCCGTCAAAATAAGAACAGTTTTTTCGGAAGATGTGTCCTAGGGGTTGTTTCGGGAGATGTGTTCTAGGGGTTGTTTCGGGATATGTGTCCTAGGAGTTGTTTCGGAAGATGTGTCCTAGGGGTTGTTTCGGGAGATGTGTTCTAGGGGTTGTCTTGGGAGATGTGTCCTAGAGGTTGTCTCGGGAAATGTGTCCTAGGGGTTGTCTCGGGAGATGTGTCCTAGAGGTTGTCTCGGGAAATGTGTCCTAGGGGTTGTCTCGGGAGATGTGTCCTAGGAGTTGTCTCGGGGGATATGTCCCAGGGGTTGTCTCGGGAGATGTGTCCTAGGGGTTGTTTCGGGAGATGCTATCGAAAAGTCGGTAACTCGATAGTGTAAAGTAACATTTCAAGATGAAGGTGAAATCAAATAAAACATGTTTGCTTTTTCACACAAGGGTAATGTAACACAAACGAGCACGCGCAAGTTTATTACTACTTTAACCAGGAGTAAAAATACCAAACTATTGACTCAGAGCGCCAATTGATTCTTAGACATTGGTTTAACAAACCCCAACCTTTCTTCTATAAACGTAGATCTGTTTACTTTGGAAATACAACTTTGTATGGCTAAACATATTAAACAACTTTACATGGTTGTGTTACGATAGAATGTGACGTCATCACAGTGGAATTCTAACGGGAATGCATAGCAACCCTACTTTCTACAAGTGTGTAGCATTCATGGGAACTGTTTAAGAGATTTTCGAAAGAGTAGTTTACCGGGTAGTTTAAAGCTAATGTAAAATATTTAAATATGCAGGTAAATTGCCGTTAACAGTTGGTCCGTCTTCATTTGACGATATATTTAAATAATTTTTAAAATAAATTTCCAATACATTCATAAATACTTATTTTTGATTAAATTTGGTGATACGTATGATTTCTTATGAACACCCTTTTCATTACTCATATATCATGTCACATTCTGAATTGTCAATTCTTATTAAGGGTTAAATTACATTACTTCTTAATATGTTATCTATACATTAATTTAGTCATATTAATACTGGCTTTTAAATGACTTAACCGATGTTTATGTTAAGTTAACTTACGAGTGGCTATTTAAGAAATGTCATTTTAAGTTGCATTTCTGTCGAAAGTTCCTTTATAACTCTGTTTTTTTTTAAGTAGAATATTTTGGCGATAAAATAGAATAGTATAAACGTCGATCATTTTTGAAAATTAATCCCACTTGCCCAATTGGCCACTTGGCCACATGTCCACTTGCCCACTTGGCCACTTGCCCACTTGGCCACTTGCCCACTTGCCGACTTGGCCACTTGGCCACTTGCCCACTTGGCCACTTGCCCACTTGGCCACTTGCCCACTTGGTCACTTGCCCAGTTGCCCACTTGGCCACTTGCCCACTTGCCTACTTGCCCACTTGGCCACTTGGCCACTTGCCCACTTGGCCATTTGCCCACTTGCCCACTTGGCCACTTGACCACTTGGCCACTTGCCCACTTGGCCACTTGGCCACTTGACCACTTGGCCACTTGCCCACTTGACCACTTGGCCATTTGGCCACTTGCCCACTTGACCACTTGGCCGCTTGGCCACTTGGCCGCTTGGCCGCTTGGCCACTTGGCCACTTGCCCACTTGGCCACTTAAAAGTTAAATAAAGATTTTCAGTATCCATAAACATTTAGTTACAGCCAGCTCATATGAAACTGAGAAATCTCAATGCAGATTTTTCTTTATTAGTAAAATTAACAACTTCTTGAATTCGTTCCTTATTATACTAATTGAAAATAATAATTAGAGATACGTATCTGAAGAGTAAATATTTGAAAAGATTTTCATAGAAATTTGAATTCTAGAAATCTGTTTTCATTTCTACATTAGGGAATTTGTGGTTATTTCTGTTTTCAGATAATAAACCACTTAAAATAATTTATAATTAGTTTCTAAATCTTTATAGAATTTAGGCAAAAATAGTAAAGATTTACCCATAGTGTTCTCTAATAAATGTAAACTTTACGAGAAATCTAAGAGACTCAGTAAAATCTGCTAAGCAACATTTATGCATTGTTAGGTTTACAACTTGAATTATAAAGCAGTCACGTGATCAACAATAAACAGTGGTTTCGAGATAACAACTTGTTTGGGCCAAGCCTATTCACTAAAAGTAGATTTCATATTTCTAAATTGAAGAGTTGGAAACATTTAAAAAATTGTTTTCCACTATTTAGGCACGTTTAACGTCGCAAATGCAGCAAGGGAATCAATAAAAGTCTACTGAATGCAATTGTCTGTGTGTAGAGAGCATAGTAGGCTGTTCGCACATTACATTGAATGGTAGGAATTGTAGGAAGATGTTATTAATTGAAGGTGGAATTATGTAGAATCACCTAACCTCTCGTGATACTGAAAGAGGGGGTAAAGGTTGGCTCTTTAACTTTGTGAATTAAAAAAAAATTGTAATACATTCTAAATTAATATTGAATAGAAATAATATAGTAATTAATGAATAATTTACAATGACTTACATCCTGCGTACTTTTATCTACTCGAAAGGTTTACAAATGATAAATAGATTGTAGAGTTTACAAATAGTACAATTTCGTATAATTTCAGCACCTGTAACAACATTGCGAAATGGAACAAATAATATATAATAATAATAAATATAGTCATGTATTTGCTATTTTAAGGTTGTTAATTTTGGGATCATAAAAAAGTTACCTTTAAGGATGACTCATTTAAACAATATATTGTCAGTCAAATTTAATATAAATAAATAAATAATTACTAATTATCAATATTAAAGTAATAATTGAATAATAATAATAATTACAATAGTAGCAACAGAAAAAAATAATAACAAAAACACACACAAGTCACAACAGTAACTCCAATAGTAATAATAATAGCGATGCTGATAATGTTAAAATCCACAACAATAACAACAAAAACACACACAAGTCACAACAGTAACTCCAATAGTAATAATAATAGCGATGCTGATAATGTTAAAATCCACAACAATAACAACAAAAACACACACAAGTCACAACAGTAACTCCAATAGTAATAATAATAGCGATGCTGATAATGTTAAAATCCACAACAATAACAACAAAAACACACACAAGTCACAACAGTAACTCCAATAGTAATAATAATAGCGATGCTGATAATGTTAAAATCCACAACAATAACAACAAAAACACACACAAGTCACAACAGTAACTCCAATAGTAATAATAATAGCGATGCTGATAATGTTAAAATCCACAACAATAACAACAAAAACACACACAAGTCACAACAGTAACTCCAATAGTAATAATAATAGCGATGCTGATAATGTTAAAATCCACAACAATAACAACAAAAACACACACAAGTCACAACAGTAACTCCAATAGTAATAATAATAGCGATGCTGATAATGTTAAAATCCACAACAATAACAACAAAAATACCAAAATTACCAACAGCAGCAATAATAGGGATAGACTTTTATAATAAAAACTATAAAATAATGGTGATGATGATAAAAACAAAACTATTAGTAATATCACTAATATTTATTATTACTATTATATCTATCACTATAACTATTATTATTCACAATAAGGCCACAAATTTAAATTTACAATAAATTTTAATCATGGATTTAAAACGACTTTTTTCTCTTTAAAAAAATTAAGAACAATAGCTGTAAAAAGCCGCATATAAGCAGTTGGTTTTAGAAATTTACACCAGACCAAATTCCGGTAGATCTTATAACGATGATAGTTTAAAAAAAAAACTACCAAAAATTTGGTATAAACCTTTGGTAAATCTAGCATCAATGGCACACATTATATTGATAGATAAAGTACATTAAATAAATAGTTTACACACACACACACACACACACACACACATATTAATACACACACACACACACATATATATATATATATATATACACTTAGTCATACACTGTAAGGGTTAAAATTATTATAAAATGTTTCAAATCTATTAAGATAATATACAATAATGTTTTAATTGGTACGAAATGTGTTGATAAAATTTTCTAAGTTTTGATATATTTAGCCCATCTTAATGTCCCCCATTGTTTTATTGCAGCTTACGGATGGAACCCGCCCTCCTCTTGCACCTCTTCATTCTGTTGGATGCAAGGCAACATCTACAATATCCCCCCTAACGCCGTTTTGGCCGGACGTGACAAAGATGGAGCACCTTTGTACGCAGGCAGAGCTTTCCACGAGGGGGACTTGATCCCTGCCAAAGTGGCGCCTCACCTGGGCAGCGCCTTCGTTCCTTATGGAGGCAATGAGAACTCTAAACATGAATTTGAGGTATGCATTACACAACCAGTCCAAAGGTTCCATGCTCTTACAGTACCATGTATTTAAGTTTAGGAAATATAAATAGATTTATTATTTTTGTCACAATCAATGAACCTCAAGTTACGGTTAAAATTGTATTTCTGTTCTAGTTTAGTTTAATTTAGTTGTTAATAAAATTATTTTTCTCAACAGTATATAATTTCAAAACTATCGGTTTTCACTTATTTAATAGGAAAAAATTGTATTTTAAAGCATTTTTTAAACACTTTCTCGTTACATACCATAAAATACATTAGTTTTACTAATTCTTAAAATATCTATAAAATAGATTTAATTTTATATATTGTTTAAATTATTTAAATATTAATCGAGTTAATCTGTTCCTAATTAATTTTATTTCAAAGGATCTTAAAACTGCAGCTAAAGTCAATAACATTGTAAATGCTTAAAAAAGTCTCATAATCTCTCTGTAAAGAAATTCAATTTTCATACTCAAAACTAAATATAAATATTATAAAAATGATAATCAATAATAATCTTGGAAACAATATTTAGTTAATTAGAGCTCAGCTAGTGAGAACTATTCACAAAGGTAAGAGTCAAAATAGTGAACTCAAAATCTCACTAAAAATTAGTTTTTAATATACAAACACACTAGTTTACAACAGACTAGTTTCAGCGACGATGTCGCCACCCTCAGTGCTTGGCTACTACTCAGTAATAAAAACTACTAGTGTGTTTGCGTATTAAAAACTAATTTTTGGTGAGATTTGGAGTAAACTATTTTGATTTTTACCTTTGTAATACATATATAGTACTGTTTATGTACTACATTCGTTATAGTAAAACTGCAACAATCACAGTTTTGAAACAACACTAGCAGACTATCATTCAGACTGACCTCTCATCACAATAACTTACGTATATAGAGTGTAGGCTCAAATTTACTTAAATATAATGTTTCAATTATACCTTTTTACAAAGCAATAAGTTAGATTAGAAATTCTGTTTCTCATTTTCTTGAAGTAACGCTGAGCGTTTATAAACAAAAATTTCACTATTTCAAAACTCGTGAGTTTTAAATAATTAGAAGTGACGGAATAAACTACATAAATTCAAACAAATGTAAAAATCAAAACATTAAAAAATAATTTATTTAATTGGAAAACTTTAGTTTTTCAAGTTATGTAGTTTATATGGCAAACGTAGGCTTGTATCCACCTTCGGATATTAAACATCTATGATGTGTATGTACACATAAGGGTTTTATATGGAGAACTGTAGATGTAATCAAAAGGATGGGGTGTTTCTCTACTTCGCCATAATACCTTTATTTTGTTTAATAACCTCTGTTAAAACGATGTACTTATAAAGCAGGTTTTTCTTATCTTTATTAACATATAGACTTAATTATAAGTGACAAAGAAATTACATACAACTGCGCGACTGTCTGTTTAGCACAGTTAATTTATATACAATTAATTATTATTGAATATAGGCTTATAATAGGTGAATAGTAATGAAATATTAACTAATATTACCAAGTTACAAAAGTAAACCACGTACAAGTGCGTGAGGTTTAACGGTGTCCCGCGCTCTTGTATAGCATTTGACTACTAGCCTAACTGAAAACATTATACAACACATATATCGTCTCTTTCGTAATCGCGTCTCTTTCTTTGCAGAAGCAGAGCAACACATTTAAAGATCATGTCTACATCAAACTATTACAGTATTTTATCATTTAGTTAATTACATCTGTTTACACTTTAAACACGACACTTATGTTTTCTGAAGTGTTGGGTTTTGAACCCGCATTGCGGCCCAGTCCAGCCTAGCGATCTCAAGGTTAGAGACACGGTTAAACCTTCCGCACTTTTATTTTTGTGTACGTTTCAATGACAAGATCATCATCAGAGAATCTAATTAAAATTAAACAACAAAATAAACTTAAATAAACTGGGTTTGTGGTTATTTATGGAGACTATATAATGAATTAATTGTTCCTAAATAACTGTAGATTGTATTTACTTTAATTTGTTTTAATTATAATTTCATTACACTTATAATTTGTACCCTCTATTGAAGATAAGTTGATCATTAAAATGTAAGTGAGGGTTTAAGGATATACAATATGTAATATAGATATTTAAATCAAACAATATTTGATGTAACTTTATAATACTTATTGTTACATTGTCACTGTGGTAACTGAGTTTTACTGCCATACACACTTTCTTTTTCAACATTTTTACCCGATATAATTTAGTTGATCTTTTTTGAGGCCTGTAAGGCACCGAAATGACGGTGAAAAGAAGTAAAGTTTTGGAAATATTTATAGCGCAAAATAATATCTGGCGCAAAATAACGACTCGGACTAACCAAAACTTCTAGTTTACCTTATACTTAATAAAGGAAAAGAAATCGTCAACCCTGTTATTAGTTCAAATGAAAATTCTCTACTTAAATTAAACTCCAACATTAATTAAATTAATAATAGCTATCTACGTATGTAGCCTGACTGATAAGTCAATCAATCTAGCGGCAATACATTGTACTGCTTCCATCCACTTTGAGATCCTACTTGTCGAGCTGGAACTTCTTTGTTTCTGTTGGACAATGTCCGTCTATCCTACCACTTAGCTCTGCAGGCGTCACGCAAGGACTTAGGCCCACTCCTCAACCTCAACTGCGTAAACAAATATCCCGCTTCTCCCTCAGTTATCCTTATACCTCTATAAGAGATGACCTCATGTGGATGACGTCATATATCATTGCAGCTCAATTAACAAAAAGAAGCTACGGAGGTCATCCAGGGTCAGCTGGACATCCTATCACCGATGCTCCAAAAATGGACGACTGCAGTCAACACAGATAAATTAGAGGGCATCTGCTTCATAAGGAGGCGCAAACCGCAGATCAGACCCATGACTCTCGATGGGAGGTCCTCTGTCAATTTTATCTTGGCTTCATTCTCGAAAAACGCCTACCATTCTCTCCCCTCGTTTCGGCCTTATTTAAAAAGGGGAGAGCCATACGCTCAAAACTCTTTCTATTTCTCTCATGTCAAAGCCCCATTTCTTTAAAAACGAATACCTTCTCTACCTGGGACTAATCCATAGTGGATAATTTATACCAGTCTCCAAGAAACGCCTCAAATCATTCAATTCGAAATCTCTGAGAACCATATACCCCCCCTTTTCCTATCCAATATCGCCAATAAAAATTCCTTCATAGCCCCTGCTTTTGAATTCATCCATTACCTTTCGGCCAAGTTGTTTGGATACATCCGGGTTCTCAGTAATTCGGCTTTGGCCCCCTTCCTACCTTTAAACCACAGCCAAAGTACAATAGGAACATCTATAACACCTTTGATGATTGTCCTTTATTTTCTTTCCTGCAGCTTCTCTCATAACCTTGGATAAGTTGTAGAACTAAGTCATTTGTACCTAATTTTTATGCAAATCTGTTGGCTTTAAGTAAATTTTTCAAATAGTTCAGGAACAATTTTGAGTAACATATACGCTAGTTTTGAGCCGCCTTATACTTTATATCTAAGTCAGTTAGTCATGTCCCAATGTCGTTAAATAAACCTCACCGTCCCATCCAAATAAAATCATTTTCCTTGTATGTGCCCAGTCTGAATCTCATCCTAATTGCAATAAGCGTAGTCCTTTTCCCATACTCCTACCCCCAGCTATTGTCACGTGACAGAGAATGCAGGGCTGCAAATTTTCAAGAGAAAGTGAAACATTTGCTATAATCTTTAAGCACAGCTTTCTAGACATATTGGACAAAGACAAAATATTGGACAAATCTTGGTTCACTTACTTGAAACGAACCTATATATATATTTGTTAGAAAATTTACTTTATATTGATGAATATATTCAAGTAACATTTAAGTGCAAAATATCTAGTAGTGTTTAAAACTTAATTTACCTTTGTCCTCAAGCTTTTGCTTTATCATTACCGTTTTGTAGAATACCTTTCACAAACCCACCTAAAAAAATACTAATTGAACACAAAATTGTCTTGTTGGTCATTACGTTGAATTATAAATCAAAGTAAACTTTCTGTTAAAAATAATATGTTTCGTTTTAAACAAAGAAGTACTTGTCGTATTTGGCGTATTAACGCCACTAGAGCGCTCTAGGCAGATATTTCTCTTAATTAGATCAGCTGATTGTGATTTAATTTAGGTGACGTTAGAAATTAAATGTTGGGGAACTGCTGAATGCCCGATATTTTACAAGCGTCTTCAGAGTGCTAACCAGTGTTTTCCATTATTCCTTTAAAATATAAAAGAAAATTACTCTTCAGTTTATTGACTGATCAGATTATTTTTGATCATGAAAAACTAATGAATAAACACCAAACATCAATGACTACCTTTAGACTTATTCGGTGTCGGAAATCGGAAAAACCTTTTGTTTAATTAGAACCAAAATCTGATGATTCTCATTGACCTGTTAAATCAAATTATAGTCTACTTATAGAATTGCCTTATCTGGTTGTATACTTCGAATGATTTTGCTGTGGTAAGATCTAAACAAGTCTTTCATTTTAATAAATATAAATTAATTAGAATAATATTTTGCTCGGTAATATTGAAAAGTTTAATTTTTTAAATTAACTTTTAATCGATGTAATTAGAGCTTAACTCAAAAGTAACACATTAAGAAATATTGACATTAAAATAAATATCGACGAGGGCTAATACATCAGTATTTTCATATTTTTAATTAACCATACCATCAGTATTTTCAAACTATTTGTATTACAAATGTTGTAAGTACTTTCAATAACTTTCGTTTTTGAGTGGTATACTCTAGTTTACTCTTGATTTGAAATAATTTTCCCGTAAAAAAAAAATGTCAAGTGGTGGCTGAGAATCGAAATTAGTCAAATGCAATTTGTTAGTTTAATGATAATAACGAAGCCTATGCACTTTGCAACTCCGATCTGAAGAAAATAACAATCATTCGTTAAGCGGTCGGAATACAAAAACGTATTTCTTGTAAATAAATAAAAATAAGGTAGTATTGTTAACAAGTTATGTGGTTGATTTAATTGTGTCAGATTATCCTAAAAGACCTAACCTGGAGGAATATTTACAATAGTTTAAAACAAAGACTTTTTCTTCGAGCTAGAGAGCCAGGAGTAGACACTATTCTCCAACCGTCTTATCCCAACTTAGGAGAGGATGAGTCGACTTGGGCTGAAGCAAGTCGAAATGTTCATGATATCGAAAACACTGCTGTCTAATGTTTGCGCTGAATCAAATTAAATACTCTACGAAATATCTTTTTTTAATCTAAAAAATCTATAAAAAACAAAGTAAACGTAATTTTGTAGAACGAAAGATTAAAAAATTACAGACTATAATTTTGTAGGGAAATACAAAATGTTTTATCCGATGGAACTATATGAGAGCAAAATTAATTTAACGTAATTTAGAGACAAACTTATAAAGTATTTTAGATATTTTTTTATTTATCCTTACTTACTTTTTTTTTTTAAATAAATAAGACGAAACGCCTTCGAGTTTCGACGTTAAAAAATAAATCCTTTGGAAATGTCTTCCTTATTTTTGTTTTTAAAGTCTCTTTACACAGCCACTGCCTAATTATTAAAATGGCTTCCTTTATAAAACTCAATCTTTCCGAAAACGGTTGCTTAAGGCAACGTTTGGAAGAGAAAACTTAATGACTTTCCTCGACAAAATGGTTTCATCGTTTCTATGGCGTCAGAAAATTAGATATTTACAAGGAATGATGTAGCCTGCAGTTATTTTCTCTTGGAAATGACGTAGCCGATTTCCCTAAATGCCAAACGTTTGTAAAAACAAGCTTGGGTCTAGTTTCACTTGTCTGAACGATTAGATGAGTGGACTAACTGTATTGTTACAGGTTTTGCCATCCATTAAAAAAAGCATTGAATATTGCTAGCGTGATTAAACGTATTATAATTACTACCTGCCGGTCTTAAAATTGGAAATAGCCGATCATCTTTATGAAAAGGTTTGCCTAATGTGTTAGACAAGATTGTGTTGCAGTACGTTTTTTTTTTATAAATTTGTCTTCAATTTTACGTTCGGCAAATCAGAACTGATAATTTTGACCATGAACGCAAAGTGTTCTAAAATTATATTGTTGAAGATACAGAAAGTCTTAAAATTTTGTTATGAATACATTTTTTTGTATTGTTTGCAAATTGTTGTAATAGTAAAAGATTTATACAATCGTAAAACGATTCAACCCAATACAATATATGAGTCACATGTTTACAGGCAACAAATTAATACAAAATAATTTATTCAAGAACCAATTTTTTTAAATTTTTACAAACTAGAACACACCAAACTTGATGATTAGATGAAAACCTCTTCAGAGATGTCTTCCGTAATACTATTGCCGTATTAGTATATGTTACCAGCTTTCCCTCTCTTTGTTCTTTAAACGCCCAATCGGTCCCGTTATACCACGACTAGAGCACTGGGAGGAATGCAAAGCCTCAATCCACACATATATAAAGCCGAATTTTAAAGAAAAATTGTAAGAGTATATAACGTCTTACAGAGCAGGGAGAGCTCAAATTAAAGGTATTGAAAAGAAGGCGCGGAGGAAAATATAGATTTTTCTTAATTTACAACATTTATAGGGTTTTGAAGAAGTTAAAGTTACCAAAACTCTTCATAAGAAATACATTGCAATGAAAAACAGCTGAGTATGATTTTTAAATATTTCAGCTGAGAAACAGCTGTGCAAATATTATATTAAAAACAGCTGAGTATAAATATTTTAACAGTATTAAAGATTAATTAGACATATGAACCTCGGTTCAGGTTTAGCTAATGGAGTACGGCTTATCGTACTATATGTGTTTGACAAGTGTATTAAATTAGAAATAATCACTGGTTCTGGAAAAGGAAACATCATATTTTTAGCAATAATTCAATTATTATTAACAGATCCTAACATGCCATTTCAAATTTAAATGAACCAGTTACCTTTAAGACTTTCATTTTTAATAACTATAAGTTAAGGCTTCAATCGAGCAAACCTGTTTTTACACATGACCAACTTTACGTTGCTCTAAGTCGAGTAAAATCTCAAGATGGATAAAAAAAATATATATATATATATATATATATATATATATATATATATTTTAAAACAACATAGGTTATTCAAATACAAGAATATTTATTATTTTATATATATATATATATATATATATATATATATATATATATATATATATATATATAGATGATTGGTCAAAAAATCATATTGAAAATTCATTCTCGAAAAATATATTATATGAAGAAATTTTGTTATGAAAAATTTGATCTATATTAAATTATTTGTATTTAAAAATAAAATCACTATACAAAGGTTTAAAATTTATTTCAATATGAATAGGGGAATTTGCCCCTACAAGCCCCTAGTTGCTGCATGTTTTGCAATTAATACCTTATAATAATTTTTTCAATTTATTCTATAAAAGATTTAAAAAATAATAATTGAAAGTGAGTAGTTTACATTGTTTTTATTCAACGTTAAATAATAAAATAAAACAATAGTGCGTAATAAATAAACTATAGAATAATATATTTAAAGAATCTTGAAGTTAGACATGGGGATACATTATCCCATGTTTAAACTGAAATCATCAGATTGTTCATGAATTGTGGATTTTTTTAATTACATGCACTATATTACTAGATTTTTAAACATGTGATATTTGTCTGCATTGTGCCTATATTAAATCCACTCCATTTTTCCCTTAGCTAAACATCTAATTAATTAATACGCAATTGTCTCTAATAAGGCAGTTTACTTGACTCCAAACCGGTTACTAATGACGTCACCGGTAATAGACTCATCAAGACGTACAAGACTGGTCTGATGTTGAGTAAACCAGTGAGAAATGGGCCTTTGTTTTCAAGTCTTTACCTATAGACTAGCTACCCTTTAACCTATAATAGTTTCCTACTTGCAAGTTGTCGGCAAGTACAATAACCAATATTTTTTTAAAGGTTTTCTTGAAATGTATTTTATCCATGGATTTATTAAAAATCTAGCTGTTTAGTTAGCTATCTCAATACTATTTCTTTTTTTCATAGTTTTCAACACCAGTAAGAATTTTAGCTTAGCAATATACAATTTTATTATAAAAAAATAAATTTAGAAAGTAAATTCTCATATATTTTTTTACAATTTTGTAATAATTTAAGATTTAAGAGTTATTGTTTATTATTACAATCATTGTTAATTAATGGTTTCTCATTGTAGTTACATAGTTATTGTAGTTATATATTTTTTTAACGATTAATTTGTTGTTTACGACTTTTAAAATGTTTATTTTTATATTTCTGAAATGTATGGCTAAGTTACGGTTTATAAAATAAGTTATTAAAAGTAACAATCTCATTTACGTGGGTTATTACGGAAAGTAATTCTATAAAGTTAAATTTTATTGGCCTTTTTCAATGTAGAAAATTTGACAATTTCAGTAGTTATTTTTGAAAATCAAATCTATCAACTTTTAAACAGTTTCAATTAAAAGCCTTGGTAGTATTTGTTGTATTTAGGGCCTAATACAGTGTAACAGTAAAAGTGTGAACACAGCAAAATGCAATTTAAATACAATATCAATCTGATTACTTGGTTGAACCAAGAAGTAATACTCAAAAACCTCTAACCACAAATATTTTAATTTTAGCCTAAAGTACATTTCGGTTACCAAGTAACCATCCTCAGAGGCATAACAACCAAGACTAAGTTGTAATGTCACTGAGGATAGTTACTTGGTAAGAGAAATGTACTTTAGGCTAAAATTAAAATATTTGTGGTTAGAGGTTTTTGAGTATTATTTATTTTCATTTGTTCCCAGTTTGTTAGAAATAAATAGTGATTACTTAGTGGCGCTCATTTTCCTACTTATAACATTTCTAATTATGGCTGTCCCTCACGTACATATTTACTACATAAAAATTTTATTTTATGTGATAAATTAAACTTGCATCTGATTACACTTTTGTATTCATAAACAAATTTCCAACTCTATTTTAACACTAGCCTATTGTATTTTCACTTACCTTTCACTTATTCTAATTAAAAATGTATTGTGAACATTATTTTATTAAAAAAATCACGTAAATATAAAATTCGTTCGGTAAATCTCGAAGTAACTCGTTTCAGCGTTCGGTTCGTATAAGACACTATTAACAGACTAAAGACATTCAGGCACTTACGTATAGAACAGGTTGATATTCAGGCCATGATTAGGCACCGGTCATTTATAGCACCGGATGTCACTTTCATAAACAAACATGGCTGCACGTAAAGATGGACGTGTACTTCATTAATACGTCAGCTGTTTTGCGACGTCACTGGACACTAATTTAGTTTATCACTGTAGTTGATATACGATTATTTAATCCCTACTATAAGACTATTCATATCGCTGAAATGTATGAAAGAATAAAAACATAAAAAGCCTAAAATCTTCATGATTTCTCAAACACCTTCACCTTTATAATTTATAAAATATTTACAGTAATCTTCGTCTTCACACAGTAAGATTCAATATATTTTTTATAAATATATACTTAATTATATACGTTTTGTATTAAATTTCTTCTATTAGCTTACACTCTCCCGCTGTATATCTTGTTCAAATCGTGAATAAAATACGCTTTTATCATCCAGTCAAAATCTAATAAATCTTTTTAACCTATAGTGTATGAATATTGA
>JBAIZL010000001.1:155377543-155400043 GCA_036971475.1 Prosapia bicincta | reverse complement strand
GTTCCTGTTCACATGATGTCATGCCTCCCCTATATCCCCTTTGCAACCTTTCGCTACAAAATGTATAACATTTGATAAAGTATACTCGTATGTCTACTTCCTGTACAAGTTCCTGTTCACATGATGTCATGCCTCCCCTATATCCCCTATGCAACCTTTCGCTACAAAATGTATAACATTTGATAAAGTATACTCGTATGTCTACTTCCTGTACAAGTTCCTGTTCACATGATGTCATGCCTCCCCTATATCCCCTATGCAACCTTTAACTACAAAATGTATAACATTTGATAAAGTATACTCGTATGTCTACTTCCTGTACAAGTTCCTGTTCACATGATGTCATGCCTCCCCTATATCCCCTATGCAACCTTTCACTACAAAATGTATAACATTTGATAAAGTATACTCGTATGTCTACTTCCTGTACAAGTTCCTGTTCGCATGATGTCATGCCTCCCCTATATCCCCTATGCAACCTTTCACTACAAAATGTATAACATTTGATAAAGTATACTCGTATGTCTACTTCCTGTACAAGTTCCTGTTCGCATGATGTCATGCCTCCCCTATATCCCCTATGCAACCTTTCACTACAAAATGTATAACATTTGATAAAGTATACTCGTATATCTACTTCCTGTACAAGTTCCTGTTCGCATGATGTCATGCCTCCCCTATATCCCCTATGCAACCTTTCACTACAAAATGTATAACATTTGATAAAGTATACTCGTATGTCTACTTCCTGTACAAGTTCCTGTTCACATGATGCCATGCCTCCCCTATATCCCCTATGCAACCTTTCACTACAAAATGTATAACATTTGATAAAGTATACTCGTATGTCTACTTCCTGTACAAGTTCCTGTTCGCATGATGTCATGCCTCCCCTATATCCCCTATGCAACCTTTCACTACAAAATGTATAACATTTGATAAAGTATACTCGTATGTCTACTTCCTGTACAAGTTCCTGTTCGCATGATGTCATGCCTCCCCTATATCCCCTATGCAACCTTTCACTACAAAATGTATAACATTTGATAAAGTATACTCGTATGTCTACTTCCTGTACAAGTTCCTGTTCACATGATGCCATGCCTCCCCTATATTCCCTATGCAACCTTTCACTACAAAATGTATAACATTTGATAAAGTATACTCGTATGTCTACTTCCTGTACAAGTTCCTGTTCACATGATGCCATGCCTCCCCTATATCCCCTATGCAACCTTTCACTACAAAATGTATAACATTTGATAAAGTATACTCGTATGTCTACTTCCTATACAAGTTCCTGTTCACATGATGCCATGCCTCCCCTATATCTCCTATGCAACCTTTCACTACAAAATGTATAACATTTGATAAAGTATACTCGTATGTCTACTTCCTATACAAGTTCCTGTTCACATGATGCCATGCCTCCCCTATATCCCCTATGCAACCTTTCACTACAAAATGTATAACATTTGATAAAGTATACTCGTATGTCTACTTCCTGTACAAGTTCCTGTTCACATGATGCCATGCCTCCCCTATATCCCCTATGCAACCTTTCACTACAAAATGTATAACATTTGATAAAGTATACTCGTATGTCTACTTCCTGTACAAGTTCCTGTTCACATGATGCCATGCCTCCCCTATATCCCCTATGCAACCTTTCACTACAAAATGTATAACATTTGATAAAGTATACTCGTATGTCTACTTCCTATACAAGTTCCTGTTCACATGATGCCATGCCTCCCCTATATCTCCTATGCAACCTTTCACTACAAAATGTATAACATTTGATAAAGTATACTCGTATGTCTACTTCCTGTACAAGTTCCTGTTCACATGACGTCATGCCTCCCCTATATCCCCTATGCAACCTTTCACTACAAAATGTATAACATTTGATAAAGTATACTCGTATGTCTACTTCCTGTACAAGTTCCTGTTCACATGACGTCATGCCTCCCCTATATCCCCTATGCAACCTTTCACTACAAAATGTATAACATTTGATAAAGTATACTCGTATGTCTACTTCCTGTACAAGTTCCTGTTCGCATGATGTCATGCCTCCCCTATATCCCCTATGCAACCTTTCACTACAAAATGTATAACATTTGATAAAGTATACTCGTATGTCTACTTCCTGTACAAGTTCCTGTTCGCATGATGTCATGCCTCCCCTATATCCCCTATGCAACCTTTCACTACAAAATGTATAACATTTGATAAAGTATACTCGTATGTCTACTTCCTGTACAAGTTCCTGTTCACATGACGTCATGCCTCCCCTATATCCCCTATGCAACCTTTCACTACAAAATGTATAACATTTGATAAAGTATACTCGTATGTCTACTTCCTGTACAAGTTCCTGTTCGCATGATGTCATGCCTCCCCTATATCCCCTATGCAACCTTTCACTACAAAATGTATAACATTTGATAAAGTATACTCGTATGTCTACTTCCTGTACAAGTTCCTGTTCGCATGATGTCATGCCTCCCCTATATCCCCTATGCAACCTTTCACTACAAAATGTATAACATTTGATAAAGTATACTCGTATGTCTACTTCCTGTACAAGTTCCTGTTCACATGACGTCATGCCTCCCCTATATCCCCTATGCAACCTTTCACTACAAAATGTATAACATTTGATAAAGTATACTCGTATGTCTACTTCCTGTACAAGTTCCTGTTCGCATGATGTCATGCCTCCCCTATATCCCCTATGCAACCTTTCACTACAAAATGTATAACATTTGATAAAGTATACTCGTATGTCTACTTCCTGTACAAGTTCCTGTTCACATGACGTCATGCCTCCCCTATATCTCCTATGCAACCTTTCACTACAAAATGTATAACATTTGATAAAGTATACTCGTATGTCTACTTCCTGTACAAGTTCCTGTTCACATGATGTCATGCCTCCCCTATATCCCCTTTGCAACCTTTCGCTACAAAATGTTTAACATTTGATAAAGTATACTCGTATGTCTACTTCCTATACAAGTTCCTGTTCGCATGATGTCATGCCTCCCCTATATCCCCTATGCAACCTTTCGCTACAAAATGTATAACATTTGATAAAGTATACTCGTATGTCTACTTCCTGTACAAGTTCCTGTTCGCATGATGTCATGCCTCCCCTATATCTCCTATGCAACCTTTCACTACAAAATGTATAACATTTGATAAAGTATACTCGTATGTCTACTTCCTGTACAAGTTCCTGTTCACATGACGTCATGCCTCCCCTATATCTCCTATGCAACCTTTCGCTACAAAATGTATAACATTTGATAAAGTATACTCGTATGTCTACTTCCTGTACAAGTTCCTGTTCGCATGATGTCATGCCTCCCCTATATCTCCTATGCAACCTTTCACTACAAAATGTATAACATTTGATAAAGTATACTCGTATGTCTACTTCCTATACAAGTTCCTGTTCGCATGATGTCATGCCTCCCCTATATCCCCTATGCAACCTTTCACTACAAAATGTATAACATTTGATAAAGTATACTCGTATGTCTACTTCCTGTACAAGTTCCTGTAACATGATGTCATGCCTCCCCTATATCCCCTATGCAACCTTTCACTACAAAATGTATAACATTTGATAAAGTATACTCGTATGTCTACTTCCTGTACAAGTTCCTGTTCGCATGATGTCATGCCTCCCCTATATCTCCTATGCAACCTTTCACTACAAAATGTATAACATTTGATAAAGTATACTCGTATGTCTACTTCCTGTACAAGTTCCTGTAACATGATGTCATGCCTCCCCTATATCCCCTATGCAACCTTTCACTACAAAATGTATAACATTTGATAAAGTATACTCGTATGTCTACTTCCTGTACAAGTTCCTGTTCGCATGATGTCATGCCTCCCCTATATCCCCTATGCAACCTTTCACTACAAAATGTATAACATTTGATAAAGTATACTCGTATGTCTACTTCCTGTACAAGTTCCTGTAACATGATGTCATGCCTCCCCTATATCCCCTATGCAACCTTTCACTACAAAATGTATAACATTTGATAAAGTATACTCGTATGTCTACTTCCTGTACAAGTTCCTGTAACATGATGTCATGCCTCCCCTATATCCCCTATGCAACCTTTCACTACAAAATGTATAACATTTGATAAAGTATACTCGTATGTCTACTTCCTGTACAAGTTCCTGTTCACATGATGTCATGCCTCCCCTATATCCCCTTTGCAACCTTTCACTACAAAATGTATAACATTTGATAAAGTATACTCGTATGTCTACTTCCTGTACAAGTTCCTGTTCACATGATGTCATGCCTCCCCTATATCTCTTATGCAACCTTTCACTACAAAATGTATAACATTTGATAAAGTATACTCGTATGTCTACTTCCTGTACAAGTTCCTGTTCACATGATGTCATGCCTCCCCTATATCCCCTATGCAACCTTTCACTACAAAATGTATAACATTTGATAAAGTATACTCGTATGTCTACTTCCTGTACAAGTTCCTGTTCACATGATGTCATGCCTCCCCTATATCCCCTATGCAACCTTTCACTACAAAATGTATAACATTTGATAAAGTATACTCGTATGACTACTTCCTGTACAAGTTCCTGTTCACATGATGTCATGCCTCCCCTATATCCCCTATGCAACCTTTCACTACAAAATGTATAACATTTGATAAAGTATACTCGTATGTCTACTTCCTGTACAAGCTCCTGTTCACATGATGTCATGCCTCCCCTATATCCCCTATGCAACCTTTCACTACAAAATGTATAACATTTGATAAAGTATACTCGTATGTCTACTTCCTGTACAAGTTCCTGTTCACATGATGTCATGCCTCCCCTATATCCCCTATGCAACCTTTCACTACAAAATGTATAACATTTGATAAAGTATACTCGTATGACTACTTCCTGTACAAGCTCCTGTTCACATGATGTCATGCCTCCCCTATATCCCCTATGCAACCTTTCACTACAAAATGTATAACATTTGATAAAGTATACTCGTATGTCTACTTCCTGTACAAGTTCCTGTTCACATGATGTCATGCCTCCCCTATATCCCCTATGCAACCTTTCACTACAAAATGTATAACATTTGATAAAGTATACTCGTATGTCTACTTCCTGTACAAGTTCCTGTTCACATGATGTCATGCCTCCCCTATATCCCCTATGCAACCTTTCACTACAAAATGTATAACATTTGATAAAGTATACTCGTATGTCTACTTCCTGTACAAGTTCCTGTTCACATGATGTCATGCCTCCCCTACATCCCCTATGCAACCTTTCACTACAAAATGTATAACATTTGATAAAGTATACTGGTATGTCTACTTCCTGTACAAGTTCCTGTTCACATGATGTCATGCCTCCCCTATATCCCCTATGCAACCTTTCACTACAAAATGTATAACATTTGATAAAGTATACTCGTATGACTACTTCCTGTACAAGTTCCTGTTCACATGATGTCATGCCTCCCCTATATCCCCTATGCAACCTTTCACTACAAAATGTATAACATTTGATAAAGTATACTCGTATGTCTACTTCCTGTACAAGTTCCTGTTCACATGATGTCATGCCTCCCCTATATCCCCTATGCAACCTTTCACTACAAAATGTATAACATTTGATAAAGTATACTCGTATGTCTACTTCCTGTACAAGTTCCTGTTCACATGATGTCATGCCTCCCCTACATCCCCTATGCAACCTTTCACTACAAAATGTATAACATTTGATAAAGTATACTGGTATGTCTACTTCCTGTACAAGTTCCTGTTCACATGATGTCATGCCTCCCCTATATCCCCTATGCAACCTTTCACTACAAAATGTATAACATTTGATAAAGTATACTCGTATGTCTACTTCCTGTACAAGTTCCTGTTCACATGATGTCATGCCTCCCCTATATCCCCTATGCAACCTTTCACTACAAAATGTATAACATTTGATAAAGTATACTGGTATGACTACTTCCTGTACAAGCTCCTGTTCACATGATGTCATGCCTCCCCTATATCCCCTATGCAACCTTTCACTACAAAATGTATAACATTTGATAAAGTATACTCGTATGTCTACTTCCTGTACAAGTTCCTGTTCACATGATGTCATGCCTCCCCTATATCCCCTATGCAACCTTTCACTACAAAATGTATAACATTTGATAAAGTATACTCGTATGTCTACTTCCTGTACAAGTTCCTGTTCACATGATGTCATGCCTCCCCTACATCCCCTATGCAACCTTTCACTACAAAATGTATAACATTTGATAAAGTATACTCGTATGTCTACTTCCTGTACAAGTTCCTGTTCACATGATGTCATGCCTCCCCTATATCCCCTATGCAACCTTTCACTACAAAATGTATAACATTTGATAAAGTATACTCGTATGTCTACTTCCTGTACAAGTTCCTGTTCACATGATGTCATGCCTCCCCTACATCCCCTATGCAACCTTTCACTACAAAATGTATAACATTTGATAAAGTATACTGGTATGTCTACTTCCTGTACAAGTTCCTGTTCACATGATGTCATGCCTCCCCTACATCCCCTATGCAACCTTTCACTACAAAATGTATAACATTTGATAAAGTATACTGGTATGTCTACTTCCTGTACAAGTTCCTGTTCACATGATGTCATGCCTCCCCTATATCCCCTATGCAACCTTTCACTACAAAATGTATAACATTTGATAAAGTATACTCGTATGTCTACTTCCTGTACAAGTTCCTGTTCACATGATGTCATGCCTCCCCTACATCCCCTATGCAACCTTTCACTACAAAATGTATAACATTTGATAAAGTATACTCGTATGTCTACTTCCTGTACAAGTTCCTGTTCACATGATGTCATGCCTCCCCTACATCCCCTATGCAACCTTTCACTACAAAATGTATAACATTTGATAAAGTATACTGGTATGTCTACTTCCTGTACAAGTTCCTGTTCACATGATGTCATGCCTCCCCTACATCCCCTATGCAACCTTTCACTACAAAATGTATAACATTTGATAAAGTATACTCGTATGTCTACTTCCTGTACAAGTTCCTGTTCACATGATGTCATGCCTCCCCTACATCCCCTATGCAACCTTTCACTACAAAATGTATAACATTTGATAAAGTATACTGGTATGTCTACTTCCTGTACAAGTTCCTGTTCACATGATGTCATGCCTCCCCTATATCCCCTATGCAACCTTTCACTACAAAATGTATAACATTTGATAAAGTATACTGGTATGTCTACTTCCTGTACAAGTTCCTGTTCACATGATGTCATGCCTCCCCTACATCCCCTATGCAACCTTTCACTACAAAATGTATAACATTTGATAAAGTATACTGGTATGTCTACTTCCTGTACAAGTTCCTGTTCACATGATGTCATGCCTCCCCTATATCCCCTATGCAACCTTTCACTACAAAATGTATAACATTTGATAAAGTATACTCGTATGTCTACTTCCTGTACAAGTTCCTGTTCACATGATGTCATGCCTCCCCTACATCCCCTATGCAACCTTTCACTACAAAATGTATAACATTTGATAAAGTATACTGGTATGTCTACTTCCTGTACAAGTTCCTGTTCACATGATGTCATGCCTCCCCTATATCCCCTATGCAACCTTTCACTACAAAATGTATAACATTTGAATAACCGATAATTAAACTCGATTGAAACATACGTAGGCTCTCCAAAAACCCGACAAAGTAAATCTGTCACAGTTTGAAGAGCCATGAAGCAACAAATTTGATACAAGTGTATAGGAACTATGTAGGCCTATACAGAAATTGCTTTAAATTATAAACTGGTCCTTAAACACAGGTAAAAAAAGAACCTGATTATTACACTTTCCAAATGTTGATAAGAAACAATGCTTTGAAAACAATTGGTTATTGTTACGCTTATCATGACATAGACGGCCAGAAACACGACAATTACAGAATCATTTCAGTTATTGGTTTAATTCTATCTAGTTCAAAAAGTGCAAATTTAGAATGTTCAATTATTATATTGAACGTAATGGGTGATATTTTAATTATGTCCCTTGCCATGTTTTAAAATTACGTATCAGTAAATAATATTTTTGTTTGTAAACATTATTTATTATTATTATTGTTATTATTTCTCTGCGAATATAAAATTAAAGTAATTTGTATATTTTTTCAATGAAAATATGGTAGATCGTTCTGAATTTGATATATATATATATTAAAACAACATAGGTTATTCAAATACAAGAATATTTATTAATTTATATCCAAAGCTTTTCGTTGGTAAACAGTACCAACATCATCAGGAATGAAAATTACAATAATGTAGACATGACAAAGACAGTATGTTGTCAAGAAAACGTATTATATATATATATATAGAACTAAGTCAAAATAGAAATACAAGAATTATAATTGAATTTACAATTCAAAGCTTTTCGTTGGCTAACAGTACCAACATCATCTGATGATGTTGGTACTGTTAGCCAACGAAAAGGTTTGAATTGTAAATTCAATTATAATTCTTGTATTTGTATTTTGACTTAATTCTTTATTAATACACAAGAATACATATATATATATGTATATATATATATATATATATATATATATATATATATATATATATATATATATATAAATATATATATATATATATATATATATATATATATATATACATATATGTAAATTTATATATATATATATATATATATATATATATATATATATATATATATATACACACATATATGCTGATACGTGTTCCTTCACGGATGGAAAAATATGATAAATAGTTATTATCTGGAGTACATCCGTTCATTCTGCAGTGCATAAATTCGCAGTTCCGACGTTTCGCCAGAATCTCAACTAGCATTGACGAGGTGAACCCAACAACAGTTGAAGAGCGAGACATACAACTGTTCAACTGTTGTTGGGTTCACCTCGTCAATGCTAGATGAGATTATGGCGAAACGTCGGAACTGCGCATTTATGCACTGCAGAATGAACGGATGTACTCCAGATAATAACTATTTATCATATATATATATATATATATATATATATATATATATATATATATATATATTTTAAAACAACATAGGTTATTCAAATACAAGAATATTACTTTATTACAAGAATCCTTGTATTTGAATAACCTATGTTGTTTTAAATTATTAAACAAGAAAACTTATTTTATATTTATACCTGTATATATATATATATATATATTTTAAAACAACATAGGTTATTCAAATACAAGAATATTACTTTATTACAAGAATCCTTGTATTTGAATAACCTATGTTGTTTTAAATTATTAAACAAGAAAACTTATTTTATATTTATACCTGTATATATATATATATATATATTTTAAAACAACATAGGTTATTCAAATACAAGAATATTACTTTATTACAAGAATCCTTGTATTTGAATAACCTATGTTGTTTTAAATTATTAAACAAGAAAACTTATTTTATATTTATACCTGTATATATATATATATATATATTTTAAAACAACATAGGTTATTCAAATACAAGAATATTACTTTATTACAAGAATCCTTGTATTTGAATAACCTATGTTGTTTTAAATTATTAAACAAGAAAACTTATTTTATATTTATACCTGTATATATATATATATATATATTTTAAAACAACATAGGTTATTCAAATACAAGAATATTACTTTATTACAAGAATCCTTGTATTTGAATAACCTATGTTGTTTTAAATTATTAAACAAGAAAACTTATTTTATATTTATACCTGTATATATATATATATATATATTTTAAAACAACATAGGTTATTCAAATACAAGAATATTACTTTATTACAAGAATCCTTGTATTTGAATAACCTATGTTGTTTTAAATTATTAAACAAGAAAACTTATTTTATATTTATACCTGTATATATATATATATATATATATATATATATATATATATATATATATATATATACACAGTTGAATTGATCTTTTACAATATTTTTTTAAACTGTACACACATTACAACATAAATCTATAAATAAAATGGATATTCTTTGTTACACAAATTAAAGAAAAAAAATATTTAAATTTATTTTTCAGTTAACTAGCAAAATTACGCCACCGATTAAGGTTATAAATGATGCATTATTGTTTCGGAGTTAATCTTTAGGCTTAACTTTTATTCTTAAAAATAAATTAAATTGAATCAAAAAGTAGAAGAAATGTTAAGGTATGCCATGTGTGATAATCAAGAAGAGTTTAATACACAAATTGACAACATATTTATTTAATAATTTGCGAAGTAATTATTATAAACTTACCTACTTTACTTTATCCAACGCCCATCCGTGGCTGTTCCGCCATTCGACGTCGAGCCTCCCAATATAGACTGACTATATTCTGCGGTGTTGACTGTAGTTGGGGACATAGGAAGAGATTTTCGTCGTCCATTCTTCTTACTTGGCACAGGGGGCAGGTGTCTTCATCTGCTAGGCCGATTCTATGTAGATGGGCTTGTAGGTAGTCGTGCCCCGCCAAAGTGCGGAAAAGGGCCACGGATACGTGTCTTTCAATGTTACGTGGTATTCCGTCAGTTGCCAGGCTCGCCCACTTCCTTCCTTCGCTTTCGTTCTTCAACTTCCCGGTAGTTTGGCGTGAAACAGTGATATCAATGTGGCTACAGGTGGATCGCAGGGATTGAGCCTGCGTGGGTTGCTGCATCATGGCTCCCTGCTTTGCCAGCCTTTCAGCCTTCTCATTTCCCACTATGCCAATGTGGCTCGCGATCCAATGAAGCCATACGGTGATATCAATGTGGCTTCAGGCGGATCGCAGGGATTGAGCCTGCGTTGGGTTGCTGCATCATGGCTCCCCGCTTTGCCAGCTCGTCAGCCTTCTCATTTCCCACTATGCCAATGTGGCTCGGGATCCATTCAAGTCATACGGCCTAGCCAGAAGATACCAAGCAGTTCATGGTTCTCTGACAGTCTGTTTTTGGGGTGTAAAGTAGCAGGCCTCCTCGTGGTGCACCCTGGGTAACGCTAATTCTGCTACAGCGGTCGCCGAAGACCAAAAATCTACTCGAGCCACATCGCTAATTATTATAAAGAAATGCGGTTTAATTGATAACAACTAACATGGCATCTAGTTGGGACACGAACATCTTGTTTCCATAACTGAATATTGTTAAATAATAAATATTTAATAACATTAAATAAATTTGTTTAGTTACTCAATGATTTAAAAACTTTCGAACGTTGTAAAAGGTTCGATGCAATTGACGCTTTTCAAATTCAGCTTAACATTTAGCAATTCCTTGAATGTGATTTAAACTGGTCTCTATCAAAGTATGACTGGTTATTTATTTCATTAAATTTATACAAAATTTAATTTATTAATTTCAGGTAGATAAACTGACTGGCAGTGCTAATATATAATTAGTCCGTTTATCAGACTCTACCCAAGGATATTCTCTCTGACGTCAGCAGTGTTTTCACATAGAATGTCTGTGTAGAGTTACTGCTTTAATAGCCTACTGCTCTCAAGGACTGCATCTTCCAAACGGCTTCTAGCGTTGAATCTGTGCATCAGCGTTCCCTTAGGGCTAATGTTTCCAATACGTTTCTCAAGTCTTTGTTCACACGATGCATATTTACTTGATGTTTGACTTTCCTTGATGACTATCTATCCTTCTAAGATATTCAAGCGACGACTAGATACCCTAATAAAAACTTTTTAAACGTTTATTTAACATTCTTACTAATATAAATAAGGCGATTACTTCATTTTACTAGAGAAAGTATTTGTATGCTGAGGAAGAATAAATACCTAACAATTTTATAACACACTCTCCGCTAACGTGGAACCTAACGTTTTATGATTAGGGGTGGCAAAGTGTTATGAATTTAGTTAGACATAAAAACCTCTATTAAATGGTCATATTATATGGTAATAGTATTCTTAAGGTCGTGATTTGAATTAGAATTAACCCCTTTCGAGGTCATAAAGAAATCTCTCCCATTACATTAGCTTTTTTGGAAGAAGTATGGGAAAGTAGACGGAAATGAGTAGAACTATAAAAGGACATAATGGTTCCCTAGGACTGTAAATATGGGAGATTTTGTAGAGTAGATTACCTAAATTAGATGAGTTCTCAACCTGGATTTAAATAGACGGCTTCCTGCCACCCGGTGATATTTAATAAAACTAAAAGGCTATGAAAATCTCGTAATTTCTTCTGCAGATTTTGAAGTAGAAGATCCTAATAATTTGTGTAAACATTTATATGTACAACCTACATACTTATAAACTCAAACACTAGTTGATCTGTAATTCTTCATTATATTTTATTACGTGATCGTAAATTAGGTTAACTTAATGCAAAGATTTATGAGATTGGTAACATTTTCTCATATTGATTTAATACGTAGACGACATTTTTATACATCCTCAATTTTTTTTATTGAAATCAGTGTATTAAGAACCATTCCGGAGAACAATACTAAAATATCCAACAAGAAAATTAACAAAATAGTAAATTAAGTTTATTCTTCAAGAACATTAATTCGATATTAACATTGTTATTCATTAAATAATTATACAATTAATGATTTTAATTACTTTTATATTGATGTTATATTAAACATAAGTAAATAGAAATTCATTACATTTACATAATATGGTAACGTAACATAAGTTAACACTAGATAAATAAATTAGAGTAACTTATTTATGAAAACAAAAATCTATTTGACTTGATTGTACTGTAATAATAAACTTGTGTATGTGATTACTACAGTTTTTACAAGCATGTAAAATATTAACATGTTTAATACATTTTTTGCTAATAGAATAAATATAGAATAATAATATTATTACTGCTTTACTTAAGATAACAAACAAAAAAATGTTTTCTCCTTTGACTATACATAATGAAGCAACATAAGTAAATTAGAGTTGAAAAATAATTTTTAAAAGAAAAAAGTGTTTTAATTAATTGGTAATTTACTAATTAACTTTAAGTTACTGATATTATCCTTAAATCTTAGACTAACACAGTTCACAGTTTTTTCTCAAAAGGACCTAAACAGTAAGAAGAATAATCAGTTATAAAAGAAGAAGATTCGTAGCTCAAAGCAGGATGAGAACTTCGTACTCTTTGAACATTAATTCCATGCCGTTGTAAGGGATGTAGAGGCAACCGTGACTTCGTTGAACCTAGAGAGAGATGATGAGAGTATTATATATATATATATATAAACCATTGTGCAATGATAATAATTAAATAGTCACAAAGTAATATTAAACCTTACTTATCAATCAAATAGTCTAAAAGAACAAAATTTTTACTGAGCAAGATTAAATTTACCGTCTTCACTTTACCAGAACACTGAATATTATTGGGAATTCCTGCGGCGTAAATTGTCATGTTTACACCGCAACTGAAAGCCTGACTCCTAACTGTCGTACTGCAAAAATGATAGTTTAGCCAACGGAATAACACTGGCAATAAGTTATGCAGGTATATAATTGAATTTAAAAAAATTATATCAGACTGGAATAACATGAAAACCATGATTTTAAACTTATTTAGGTATATAGACTATTAGTTATAATATGGTTACAATTTTTTTATTATACTTATTTGCTTGTTTATAAATGTAACAGTAAAAGCGATTAATCATCTGATTATTTATAATTATTTACGATATTCATAATCAACAGTATAATTAATAAATATTAAACATTATTGAATAATCACCGCACACGTAGCGAGGATAGTTTGTAAAATCCCCAGCGAGTAACGAGGGATACAATAAGTTAAGAATATTTTATGCAGCAACGATATTTT
Organism: Prosapia bicincta; assembly: GCA_036971475.1. Lineage (NCBI taxonomy): Eukaryota > Metazoa > Arthropoda > Insecta > Hemiptera > Cercopidae > Prosapia > Prosapia bicincta. The sequence continues at coordinate 155,386,102 of JBAIZL010000001.1, read as the reverse complement.
TATTCGAAAAAATAAATATTTTTACATTAAAATTTTCGTTCTTCAGAATTAGAAGGAAGTAATGGTGACTTGGAAAACTTACAATAATAAATCAATTATAAAATTTACACAAAAGTGGCCATTTTTTTACGTTCCTTTCAATAGACATCTTGAAAAGTGTAGTAGATATAAGCATAAATTATATAATATATATCGTAAAATGTATTGAAAATATATAAAGTGATCAAAATTACCCACTTGAGGAATTAGTTTACGGACAGTTGGTACAATCCCGATTGTAATGTCCATTTCAAGGTTATATACACAGCAGGAAAAATTGCCAGTGAGAAAAGACAGTTTTAACACATAGTACTAATTTTATAAGCGTGTTTACTTTCCTTATAAAATTTTATATTTAAACTTTTAATCATCAACTATTATGCTGATATTATAAATATTTTGAGTACATATTTTTCTGAATTTCCTATTGATGTCACCTCCTTTGCAAATAACTCGTTTCTTGTGTTCTCCAAATATTAGAAATATCTGTGTACTTCGGATAGTTCACACACAGATAAGAGGTCACAGATCGCTGTTGTAAATAAAGGTAATCATAAATCTTCCAATTGCAAAGAAGACATCGCTAGAAAATACAGGAGATTAATAGACATAATTTATCAGCTCAAAGAACTGGATGAACTGTATTTTAAATTTAGGATTATGTTTTTTATGGTGAAAATGTTTTGCTTTCTCGTTTTTACAGTATTCTAGATATTTTTTATGTGACTATACTTATCATGTGGTTGAACATAAATTGTATTGTTAGAATATCACGGATAGTTTTTGTCAGGCTCAAATATCTGCGCTGTTTAATTTATTTGAAACAAAAAATAACACCACTGGATCGTGAGACAAGCCTCTCCAGTACTGCTCGGTGCTTCAGTGTTTTAGAAAGGTCTCATCTTCCACTTCTGGCTAGAACCATCTACGACCAAGATTCTGGATGTAGAGTAAATCGAAAAGTATCAACTGTTCTTAATGTATAGACTTTACAAACTGTTGATAGGCCTATTTGTTCTGAAAATCATAAACTCAATCAACATCCTCTATATAAAATTTAAAAAAGACCGATAAGTCTTTAGGAAGTCAAAAGAACACGAAATTAAACCAGTTGTATCATTAGTACGTGGTTATCAAAGAGTGTGGCAATGAAATATAAGTATCTGTACCAACTGAAAGTTCCATTAATATCACACATGTAACTCTCTGATTTACAACTTATATGTTTTGCAACTTACCTTCCCCGGAGTGAGGGCACCATCATGAACTACTCTCCCCATGTAGAGAAATTCGCCCTGTCTTGTCTTGCCGAAAGGTATTGCCTCTGGAGGCACATCCCCGTTCAAAGCAGGCCTCCACGCAGCGTATTTTGTTTGCAGATACTGCAACATTTATGTAGGTTTATTAGGTGGGTCATGCCTGATATAAAATACAAGTAAAACTGTACGCCCTCCAGATCGCAAATTCTAAGACAGCGTTAGAAAGGTTTAATAATAAGTTATTTTATTGTTAAATAAAATTAAATTTTTTGACCTATGATTGTACTTTACCTAGACTAAAATTAATGTTTGAGCAATATGAAACAGGAATGTTGTATTAAAGGTTGAACAATTTAGCCTTAACAAAGCAAAAGATCACTGGAGAAAATCATTGAAACATGGCAAGGTCGTCTCTATAAGTTGTGAGTAAAGTCAAGAGAGGGGAAGGGGGGTTGATTAATTTTTAATTTTTTTAAAGATAAATATTAATACAATGTACTCAAATCTCCCTAAAATCCTAGTTTAATAATCCAAAATAGTCTCGTCTTCATCAGGGGTTGGCTATCATTATTTTGTTATTGTTTGCCAACCACTGATAAAGGCGACATCGTCACCTATTATTAAATTAGTGTTTAGTGAGATTTAATAGCACACTTTTAATATTTATTTTTGGCGAATTGTTTTCAGTAGAAAATTTTGATTAACGATGACTTATTTACATAAAAATTAAAACTAGAAATATGAAGTAAACATTTTTTTGAAAAAAGACTAAATTACACAAAATTGAACGGTAAAATCAATTAAAGTTGTAATGACAAATGTGTAGGAAGACTATATTATTATGTTTATAATAATAAGTAGGGATGGGCCGATTCCTAAAATTTTCGATTCCGATTCTAAAATTTTCCTTTCGATTCTCGATTCTTTAGTCGATTCTCGATTCTTTCAAGTTATATTAGCTTACATGCTAGTTCTCTAATAATTAATTTAGTCAACATCTTGGTCATATGGCAAAACCTTTTAAAAGTTCTTTTTTAATGTAATAGGCTACACAAAACCTTCTACCGTGAGAGTGATATCTGTCTATAATATAATACAGTGTTTCTGTTATCCGTCTATTCGCTCAACCGTCATGGCCACGGTTCCGACGGTGACGGTTAATCGAGTTTTTACTGTACTTTTTTGTGTTTTGTTCTGACATTTAGTGTGTGTGTGTGTGTGTGTGTGTGAGAGAGAGAGAGAGAGAGAGAGAGAGAGACGAGCGATGTCAAACGACCAGAAATGGTTACGATCTTGATTGCTGTTGCTTCATAAATAATAATATTTTCGTTTACTTTAATCATTTAATTCATTCAAATCAACTAATACATAAATAAGACATAGTTGGTAATTAATTATTTTTCCACACAAATATAATAAATTTTGTTTGGTAATAAATTACTCCACATGTATATTTTAATAGTTAACAAAATAGGAATCGGAATCAACACTTTTATGAATGAAGAATCGAGTATCGACGATTCCTCGATACCACCTAGAATCGACGATTCCTGGAATCGAGAATCGGAATCGGCCCATCCCTAATAATAAGGAAACTTGCTAAAAAGTGCTTAGATTTATAAATCAGAATGTTGAGAGTTATTTATAATGATGTTTATCTTTTGAGATGGTAAACATGTTTATTAGTAATAATTTGTTTATAAAGATAAAAATGTAATTGTCGGTTCTGTAGTCATCGATATCGGAAACATTATACATGAGATGCAGAAAATCCTCATATTGACGCAAATAATATTACCTGGAAAGTTACACATTTTTACAAAACATAACAACCTTATTTACTATAAAAAAGACAGTTTATAAACTTAAAGCTTATATAACACAGATAAAAGTCCTAGGCTGTTATAAACATAGCTACAAAGTATCAGGTTGGGATAGATATGGAGAAAGCAAGGAAATAAAGTTTATTGACAATCTTAGGCTAACCTAGTAGCCTACGTTTTTGTGCACGATTTTTGCAACAATACTAGGTTTCAAGTCACGAACGGTTTATCTACCGCATTTATAAATTTAATTTTTTTAAAAACTAATTTTATCCTATTCCTGTATGAAGCAACTGTGGCGTAATGTTTATTTTTAGATAAATAAAACCTCTACCACAAATTACTTTTATTTAAACCTTATGTACATTTCAATTGGACAGCAATCATCTTCAGAGGTATTTAAAAAAATACACCTTACAATGATTGCTGTACAATTGAAATGTACATAAGGTTTAAATTAAAGTTATTTGTGATTTAGAGGTTTTATTTATCTAAAAATAATTTTATTCTAATCAAACTCTTTGTACCTATATTTGAACAAACGTACATAGCGTGCTCTGCTGCAACATAACTTGATGCTGGTTTTTGCAATGTAACATTGACTTTATAAAGTTTCTTATGTAATGTAAATTGAATGTTAATGTGTGCTTTTTAAAAACATTTAATTATTAGGGCCAGTACTAAGTTTTTCATTTTACTGTATTCCTGAAGACATTTCTATCACCAGGTACAATTTTTTTTCAACATCAATAACTTCTGGATAATCCAAATTGTAACTTAAAATACCAAATTTTTATTACAATTAAATGGCTCTGTTATGTAATGAAAACATTCTGGGAAACTTAAAAAACAAATAAAGACCAAATAAATAAACAACATTTTTTTAAATGTTAAATGAAATAAAAATGAACAAAAGGGGCAAAGTAATTAGAAAGGGTTAGCAATACAACTAACTGATAGCAACTTCTAAAAGTTTGATCAATGGATCATAAATATGTGAAGCAAAATAAGAGAGTTTCGTCGCCGATCTACTAAGTGATGCTTCCAATGTGTGAAATAAAAGATGTCGCATAGGAATCAAATAAAGCATACACTACTCTTGTCATAGTTAGTATGGACAAAGGCAATCATTGGCGTCTAATATAAATTGCATATTCTTAGTATCTATTGAAAATAAATGTGAATTCAGTTTAATGTCTATGTTAGGATTAAATGTTTCAAACCTTCAGGAATTCCTTTCGATTACAATTGTTCTTTAAATAAATGATTTATATTATAAGTTTATAAATAGGTATTTTAAATTCTTCTACATGTAAGACTCTTTCTCCCCCTCCCTCTAAATCCTTATCTTTTCTCTCCCTCCTGATTGTCAGTTTCTATGAACATCATTTTGAAACTAAAACGATGCAAAAGTTACAAAAAATGTACAAAAGTTAACCTGAAATTGTAGTTTTACGTGTTCTCGGCCTCCCCAGGGGACGAAGGCGCAATCTTGCGTGGGCACTATTTTCGCTGGAATCATATCACCCCCATGGAGTGTTCTTCCTGCATATAGAACCTCGCCATTCCTGTCTGTTCCAGCGTAGACTGCATTTGTAGGAATATGCATGCTCCCGTGCGTGAAATTGAACTGCCCACGACAGTAATGTGGAGTTATCCAGGTGTAATCTGTAAACATTCCAAAATCGTATATTTCGACTTCCTACATATTTTAAAAAAATCGATTTTGCATTATTACATTTCGATGACTTAATAGCCGGCTTTTATTATAGTTCCGAATGTCAAAAGCCTCTATCAAATGTGTTTTCGTATCAAATTAGTAAGCCTAATACAATTTAAACCTTCTGCTTTAAGCCATTATTTGTTTTAAAAATAAAATGTGATTCTCTTAATTTAAAAAATTCACTCAAATGGTTTTGTAAATTATTAAAAAGATATTTTACCTTCAATTTGCATTAAATATCGTCAATGAAATAGGCTATAAGGCAATTATCAGCGTATTGTTTTAGTAATCATTTAACACCAATCTAAAATGTTACTAACGTCTGCTTTAAAAAAAAGTTTTAGTAAATTAAATACTACAGATTTTATACAGTTATTAAAAATTACAAACTACATCAGATATTCATTTTAAGGAATAAGTGGTTACATTTGGTTTTGTATTTTATAATTTTTTAGTCTTGTTCTTTACTGCATCCTTTTTTGAGAGAAAATTGTGAATATTTTTCAGCGCTTGCTCCTCTGAAAATCTATTCCAAAATAACAATTCTTTAATTACTATGTACGTAAATTAGGAGTATAAAACCTTGCATGCGATAATATTTACCAACTTAATACTTTCTTAAAATAATTACTTTTTCCCTGTTCATTAAGCAAGGATGTGTTACCTTTAAAAGTTTCTTTTAAAATTGGAGTTCAAGCTATTTATACTGTAAGAATAAAAATCAAGTAATATAATATATAACTTAAAAAACAATTCCTACTTGGGTAAAAAAAATATTTTACGTACTTTTGATTGACTAATTACAATTAATACATATAAAGTAATATAACCTAAGCGTTAAAACAGCTGCTCAATCACATAACCTATAACATAAAATCAAATGTTCTATTAAATCACATGTCATTACTTATTTTAAGCTAAACGGGAAGAAATAACTATATTGCATACCTTGCCCATTTTGTGAAAGGGTTTTATCTCATACAAAAATAAATTATTAATTAAGCTTGGTTGATGAATAAAACTGTATTAATATCAAATTTCATCCACTATAAGCTTAAAAAATATTACTTGAACTTTAGTGGATAAATAAGAAGTATTTTATTGCCGATTATAAATTTTTAATATGTATATAAAGAAATAAAACAATTTACAAATACAAGAATAATTTATTGAATTTACAATTCAAAGCTTTTCGTTAGCAAACAGTACCAACATCCTCAGGAAACCTTTGAATTGTAAATTCAATAAATTATTCTTATATTTGTAAATTGTTTTATTTCTTTATTAATACACAAGAATACATCTTATAGTATTTATATGTATACATAAAAAGAGAGAGAGCGAGCGTGTGTGTGTGAGTTAATAGAAGGAATTGAACAAATTTTAGATATAGACTGTAAGATATATACGCCATTATGGGTTTTTAGTATTTATAGGTGTAATGTCAATAGATATTCTAGTACTATAACTGGGGTGTATTACTATTTTATACCTACCACTTTTAATTGTATGGATCAACAAAATTTACGATCCTAAATACAACTAAACGAATCTGGTCTTCATTAAATATTAAACCTTTGTTCACATCAGAAAGAAATAAATCTTAATAAAGGGCATGGTCGTAAAAGGCATTTAAATATTACAGAGTTAAAATGAAAATAAAATCATATTTTTGGCTGAGATAGTTCGGCTTTTTATTGCATTTTATTGAGTTTATCATTACATTAATTATAAAATTTGATTCGATTTATATAATACTATACGTTTAAATTTGTTACATTATTTTGTAATATTATTTTCAGTAATTGTCGTATTTAACAAAGTCACCCAGTTTATAATTTATGGGTTAAAATTGTAAATAAGGAAATACTGTTACTTTGTTATGAGAGATTTATATAAAACGAGTTTACGGCTTTTAGTGGTAACAGTTGCTTTACGGCCTAGAAACGGGTATTTTATTTGCTATAATAATTATTAATATTATTATTAATGACGTTATTTTTAGACCTTCATTAATGTACATCATTCATTTAATATTTTTTTATAGGCTAAATAATTTATCTGAAATAAGGTTTTCATTTTTGCACGTTCTAGCTAGGATAAACCAATTTACATTGTATACTATTGTAACAAATATAAATTAACTTAGAAATAATGGACTGATAATTATAACAGTTACAAAATAATTACTTACTGTACATTGCAGGTGACGTGCGTTTGGTAAAGTGCTGGAGAGGAAAGCAAGCAACTAGAATCAATAGCACTTACTGTTTTGGCAACAGGAACTAATCACCTCTTGCTATCAGCTGTTGTTTAACAATGAGTCACCGCATTTACACTGAGACTTTGAATATTAGTCCTTGTTCAAAGTGCAATGTCAATTCCTTCGGGTGGCATAATTTGTTTGGACTGTAAGTAACAGCTATTTTTGGTTCCAATAAATTTATTTTTAATTTTTACAGCCAGTAATATTTGATTACGTTTTACAAAAGTTTCCATTTTGTAATAGATTTACACATCAGTTGAAAATAAAACAAAAGTTTCACCCCCTGTGACATAAGGTTGAACGACCTCTGATTCACGACTATTTCTAAATATATATTTTATCACATTTGGTTAAACATTTTAATATGGTTTACGAAAAATTGTAATAAAGGTTCCATCGCCTCTTACTTAACTCATACTAAGTATATAGTAACGGTTGCAGGTAAATACGTTGATTCCGTTTCCATTTACGCTTGATTTTTTTAAAAATTTGGTGTAAAGGTTTGTATGTCGAATGACGCTATAGTGTGGTATACAGATGTATTTAATTTTGTGGATCAGGTCTGTGTTATTGCAAATGGGTGGGTTTTATTTGTGGATATTAGTAATGGTTCAAGTATGGGTTCTTGCAGTTTTATTTCTCTATAGTATTTCTTTTGTTCTGGTTTCATGATTTCTATGCATTTATAATTTGTGTTTTATGTTTTTGCGTAAGGACTAAATGGAGTTCGGTTACGTTGTTTTCTGTCATGAATTTATTTACTTTACTGTTAACGTCTTGTTGGCGCATTATTACTATATATCTGCCTTTGTCTGTTTTAAAATATTGAGGTTAGTTGGTTGCGATTTGTATGATGGATGTAAGGGTTGTGTGTTTTAGTAGTGCTTGGTTTAGTGTTTAATGTGTTTATGATGGACATTTTATATTCAATGTCTTGGCCAATGTATTTAAGGTGAATAGATTCTGTGCTTTGTATTGCTGTTTCTGTGTTCAAACCTTTGTTTTTTGTTGTCTTCCTTGGTGTGTAGCCTACACCTGTATTTAAGTCATAACCCGTTTATATTAAATTCCATGCTTATGGCGTTTATTGTGCGTGGGTGAAACTGGTGGTGGGTGTAAATGTGTTATTGCTTTGAGTTGAGAGTTTTGTTTGTGTCTGATGCTCTGTTACTGTCTGTGTGTATGTTCTTTGCTGTATTGAACAACTTCTTCGAGTACTAATAGCAATTTATCAACGATTATGTTCAACTATTGTTTGTATAGGTCATTAAGTAAAACCCATATTAGCTTTATATGCAACTATTTGTGCATTTAATGATATCAAATAGTCTACAACTAAACAACTAAACAAATAAAACATAACTAAAAAATTAATAAAAGTAATAAAAAATATAGTCTTCGGGAAGATACTTAATCGGAAAAATATTTATCGAAATAAATATACAATTT